>CP139509.1:137041879-137538658 GCA_021014915.2 Artemisia tridentata subsp. tridentata | reverse complement strand
TGCAAGGTAAATACTTAGGAATTTGGATGAGGATTCCAAATTATCAGGCCTACTTCATTATGTGTTTTAATCTTTTGGCAATACTACACCGAATTCAATGAATGAGAATTCTCTTTTAACTTCCAGCAGAGGTGTGTTTGTTATATTGTTTTTTCATTATGTCTTATTTTCTTTGAAGTGTTCTTACTATGTTGCCCATAAACTTTTAGGCGGCGAAACTGGTGGGAAGGGGATTGTGCAACTCAAAGTTGAGACCCCAACAATGTCCTTAGAGACCACCCTCGATGTGAATGACCGTTGCGATGAGCCCACGTTTCAACGTGCTTACATTTGGTCGATCATCCCTCTTGCGCGCAGGATTTTCGATGGATCTAGGCCACTAAGTGTGAGCCGAAGGATCCTAGATAGGAGCCTGACGGATTTTATATGCATGTATGATTGTCTCAGTCAAAGAGCTAAATTGAGTGAGTCAGTCACGGAGTAGATTCGAAAGTTGCAGGCAACCCTGGAACATGTTGATGGGTTGTCTACTGAGTACATGCAGGAGCTGGAGGCCGAAAAAGTTAGCTGGGAGGCCGAGACAATATATTTTATGGATGAGAGGAACAAAGATCTCAATTAATCCTTACCCTCTAAGAATAATTAAAGAAGGACGGGGAAGAGAAGGAAATCGTTTTTGTCCAAGCACGGGCTAAAGAGGATGAGTTGACTGGGTTGTTGACCGTTGAGAAAGATAAGGGTACAAGTCTTGAGGCTAAACTTGCCAATATGAAAGCTTCCTTGGATGAAGCTTTGAGCAAAAAGTCAATTGATGAACCTAAATTAAAAAAAAAAAAAAAAAAAAAAAAAAAAAAAAAAAAAAAAAAGACTTGGTGAGTTTCCTGCCTACCTTCCTAAAAAGGCTCATTGTCTTCGCTGAGTTTGGGAGTTAGTTGGCCAAGGTTCAACATTGGACCATTGATTGTTTCCAGTTTTGTGGCTAAGCTTAAGGCCAAACATCTTGAGCTTCCCGATGAAGACTTGAAGGTGTGCCCAAATGCTAAAGAAGAGTTTCGCTGGGCAACCCTAAACTCCAGTTCACAGTCAGTCAGGCAAAATAGGATATTAGCGACTCTCAGCCGTTTGATGTAAAGGAGAACAAATCCTGACCATGTTAGATATGTATTTATCCACACAAAAGATGCTACATTCGTTACATGAAGAAAAAGCATGTGGAATAATTAAGATGCTTATCTTTTACTATTTGAACATGCCTTTAAACACAATGTACAACACATAAACAAACCATTATAGTCCATTACAGCCAACCATGCAACTAAATATTCCGAGAGAAACTATATAGCCTTCGAATTGTAAAATAAGGTTTCGGTTTGTTTAATATATCTAAATCTTTTCTGTGGAAAACTAGAGGGGGGTTGAAGAGTTTTTACCGTTTTTAATCGTTTACAAAAACTCTTAGATTTGATGACTTGATATGAAATCGATACTACACACAATATATATATAAACAATAAATAATAAGTAAATGCGGAATGTAAAGGAAAGATTAAACCAATAGACACGGTGATTTATAGTGGTTTGGCACGAAGCTCTCTTCCTCGTCCTACTTCACTCCCCGAGTACCCAACTCGAGAGTTCACAAGCACTATATCAACAAGCTCCTTTGTGGCAGAGAAAACCTTACAACGTAGCTACACTTCTTTACCGATACTAAGCTAGATATCGAGTCTTTCACAAGGTAAGACCAACCTTATCACTCAATGTATTTTAAAGCCTAAAATACTAACCGAACTCTCTAGGTTGTTGTATGATGATCACTACCCAAGTTGGTAGATAATGGTGAAGTACAATGACACACAAGTGACATACAAAGTTAAACTAAGTATATGATGACATACTACTAACTATAACACTTGAAGGCTTGGAAAGCTTCTTGTGTTCCTCACTTGAATTCAAAGTAGAAATCGTTGGATCACTTTGAATGTGTTATAGGTCAAGTGGAATGATCAAATAGTGTAAATATGATGTTATAAGATGAAAGAATTGGTAGTAGTATGCTTTGAATGGCTGTAAATCATTAGTTGGAAATGTTAGAAAAAGTGTCTATTTATAGTCCAACATTCTGCCTCAAAACCGCCTTCCGGCGGATTTGCGGATCCGTATTTTATGAATCCGCCCGTGTAAAATAAGGATCCGCGGAGCGTAGTTTGGGCAGCCTTTTGTCTATTGATTTTTAGGTTGCATTGTACCAAAAATCATTTAAAAATTTAATCCTTCTAAAATTACTTGGGCATGAAGGAATTTAATTTATTTAGTTTTTATTTAATTAAATAGGTAATTAAAATGTCTAGTTATTTTAATTAAAATGTATTATGTGTAACTATTTAATTAAGACGTGTTTAATAAATATTTAGAGTGTGTTTAAAAATATTTATTACTTAGGCTCTTTGATCATTCGACGTGTGTTATAATCACATTATTCATGCCTGAAATGATATACGTCGGAATGTAAATCTATAACTAATAACTTGGTTACGTAAACATTTATGTCATATAAATTTATAATTGTCATTATCAAAACCGTGAGAGACCGTAAAATATAAATAATTTTTTTACCTGATATTTGTATTAACATTTTCGTATCACCATCAATATTATCATATATATATATATATATATTAACTAATATATATATATATATATATATATATATATATATATATATATATATATATATATATATATATATATATATATATTAACTAATTATAAAGGAAAAATGGTCAACAAATCAAGAAAGTGAAAAACTGAATTTTATGTATTCCTCATTTTGCCCTTGTCCATTTTATCCATCTTAACTACATAAGTGCATTAACTAAAGACTACATGCGTGCATTAACTAAAGACAACCATGCGTATGAACAGACTACATGCGTATTCATCCAATTTACTTCCACTTTATTCATTTCAAAAAAAAAAAAAAAAAAAAAAAAAAAAAAAAAAAAAAAAAACACACGCACACACACACACAAACACCCTAAACTCTTTCATCTCACAACTAAAATAAAAAGAACATCTCATCTCACAACACCACAACTCACACCACCCACAGAGGACGCCGCCACCACCACCCGACGTTACCATCGAACGCCGCCATCACCACCCGACGGCAACACCACCGTTTTGAGGTATTTTTTGTGTTTTTTAATAGATCTATAAGCTTTGAAGGTTTTTTTTTTTTTTTTTTTTTTTTTTTTTTTTTTTTTTTAATTTTAGATCTATAAATTTGATTTGTAGATCTATAGTTTTTTTAGGAATCTATGTATATTAACCATTTTGGTAATTTTTTTTGTTAGTGCCACCGTTATCTCGCCGGAAAAAATACAACGACCGTGGGTCTCGGTGCACCACTGTCTGATTTTTGTGTTGGTTTGGAGTCGTTGCGGGCCCCACCACAAAGGGTTGCACATCAAGCTGAAGGTCTACCCGTTGATATGGATAATGCTTCAATTATAGATACTTTTCCACCTGTTTGCGTCAACAGGTTTGCATTTTCAACTTCGTGACTCATCAGTTATGCTTGATAGTTATTCAAGTATGTTTTTTTTTTTTTTTTTAGATTCTACTTGCTGAAGCACAAATGCTCCGAGATAGGAGGAATACAACGCCACCACCGAGACCCACGGCCGACATCCACCGTCATCCTCGACCACAGTAGCGCTACCACCGAAACCCACGGCCACCAAAAGTTTTTCAAGTTTGGAGGTATGTTTTTGAGTTTTTTTTTAATAGATCTAAGAGTTTTGAATTTTTTTTATAGATCTATAAATTTAGTTGTAGATCTATAGATTTTATTTATAGATCTATAGGGTTTTTTTTTAACATTAGCCGCTCGAAAATCGTTGTGCCGCGCTGGAAAAATTTCTGCCTCGCCGGAAAAACTTCTGCCGCGCCGGAATTTGTTGCTATTGCCGGAAATAGTATGCTTTATTTTCAAAATTGTTGTTAATATTTGATATGGTGGTTGTTAATATTTATTTTGTGAATTGTTGTTAAAGTTTATGGTTTAAATTTTATTATAAAGTTTATATTGTAGATATTGTTATAAGTTTATATCGTAAACATTGTTATGAAGTTTATATTGTAAATTTGTTATTAATTTTATGGTGTAAATCTTGATATGAAGTTTATAGTGTAAATTTTGTTATAAAATTTATGGTGTAAATTTTGTTATAAAGGTTATTTTGTAAATTTTGTTATAAGCTTATAGTGTAAATTTAGTTATAAAGTTTATTGTGTAAATTTTGTAATGTAAATATCAACAGTTATATTTAAATTTGTATAAGTTGGTTGGTGATGACTTTTAAGTAAAGTTATTCTTTTTGTAAAATGCTAGAATGTAAATTTTAAATCTTGAAAAACGGGATTTTGTGTCAGAACAAATGACAACTCAAGGACATTAGAATTGAAAAAGAAAAATATAGTCTGACAATTGCTTTGGGCTCGAGGCAAACAAACAAAAGAATCTTTTGACTAAATGAGTAAATGATATGAATTCAAATTTTGAAAATGCAAGATGAGAATATTTGCAGCGACCAAAAGATGATTTAAAAAAGATATATTTTCGTTTCTCGCTTTAAAAAATTGACACATTTGTAGCGACCAAAATATGATTTAAAAAATATATTTTCGTTTCTCGCTTTGAAAAATTGAATCTGAAATTCATTTAGCAACCTTTTTATAAAACTAGGCAAATTCTTGCGCAAAGCGAAGAGTTTATAGTTGAATACTTGCGAAATTATGATTTTAGTCCGACCTTTGATGCGATTGCGAAGTGCATTTTTTTTAAAGTTTATATAGCATGTTTTTAAAAAGTTGTCAAAGTTTAGATTTTTTCAAGAAATGACAATTTACGTTTGCAAGTTTTTTAAAAAGTAGTCAAATTTAAAATGTACTGTACTTAAAAGTTATTTTGGGCAAACTATATTAATTTAATTTTCAAAATTCAAAGATTTAAAATTCAAAAAAAGAAATAAACTTTTTATAAATAGTAGACATATGTTTGTGTTTAAACTATGTTTTAGTAACCTTGCCACCTTTATGAACAACAGACGAACATAATGCACAAAGTGAAAAGGGAGATAAAAATTAACTCGGACAGTCAAACTAACGGAAAATCCAGCTAGAACAACCGATATAACCTGAACTCTTCAAAAACATTGTACCGCTGCTGCTAGACGCAGATAAACAACTATTAAATTCAACGCTCAACTATTATTATTACAGTTTTAATTGACTACTGCAACTTAAAGCAACGCTATCAGAAAAACAATGCAACCTTGCCATCAGAAAACTATTGCAGCTTAAAATAATATTATCGGAAAATGATTCCCTTACGCTACAAAAACAATATGTTCACCATCGAAATTTGGTTGAAACTAGATGCCGCTGCCGACACTAACAAAAGAGCAATGCAACCATGCCATCAGAAAAATAATGCAACTTAAAATACTATTACTGGAAAGTGATTCCCTTACGCTACAAAAACAATCTTTCGAAAAATAATTCGCCATCGAAATTTGGTCGAAACTAGATACCGCTGCCGCTAGGCGCGGGTACTCGGCTATCCTGGCGAAGAGAAGGTTTACTATAGTTTTGATGAAGCAGAAGACGACACCCACAACTTCTATCCTTTGGAATTCTTAAACTCGCTCAACGTGAGCGGGTTGCCCCCTCATTGCCTGCGTTTGAAAATAGGACGCTCGATTATTCTTTTAAGGAATCTCGATCCGGCAAATGGATTATGTAATGGCACGAGGTTGATATGTAAACGTTTTGACCCAAATGTCATCAATGCTGAGATTGTTGTTGGACAACACGCTGGAGTTAGAGTGCTCTTGCCAAGAATTCCTCTTGCTCCATCTGAAGAAGACATGTTCCCTTTTAAACTAAAGAGAACACAGTTCCCTATTCGCCTTAGCTTTGCGATGACTATTAATAAAGCTCAAGGCCAAACAATTCCAAATGTGGGTGTCTATTTGCCCGACTCTGTTTTCTCGCATGGCCAGCTTTATGTGGCATTGTCTAGAGGGATATCCCGTAGAACAACAAAGGTATTGGTTAAACCAGTTAAAGAGTTCCGTCAAGCAAAAATCTACACCTCAAATGTCGTTTATCAAGAAGTTTTACGCGAAGAGTAACGTGTGTTGTTAGTTTTTATCTCATAACTAATGTAATGTTTTACTTTCAGTTTCATTAAATGTTTTTATATGTTGTTTGATAGATGTTAAAATTTTTTTCTAGACTTTAGTTATCGTGTAGTACAACCGTTTGCAATTACATTCTGATCGGTTCACGTTCTATTTTGAACGCTACACAAAACACTCACCATAATATCACAAATCGTTAATTATTTGCCGCTACGAATTCCGTTGCTATGCACGGGTACTCGCCTAGTATATATATATATATATGTATATATTATATATATATATATATATATATATATTATATATATATATTCTTGATTTGTTTTAAGTTTCAAATCGACCTGAGAGGCACTGCTTCAATCAAACCTTGCAACCTCTCTTCTATGTTTAAGGGAAACAAATATTTTCGATAACTACTTGGATTTATGGGTCGGAGGTATTATCTTGGACGACCCAACCTTGTAAAACCCAAAGATTTTAAAACATGTAAGAAGACCAAAATGCCCCTACAATCTAAAACTTTGATAAATAAGCTTATAATGTACCATGTTGATTCCAAATCTATACAAATAAATAATCTATCAAACAAAATAATAATTTGGCACCTATGACACATTAAAATAATTATTTTGGACACCTAATAACTACTAGGACCGAATTTTATTTTAAGAACACGTTTTAAGTTCTTACAAAGTATAAAATATGAATTATCTTTGGTAAATTGTTTTCAAATCAACTAATTGATTTGGTATCCATGGGAACCGATTCTATAGCCATTTTTCCTCCCCTATACTCGGCCAATCCTTGCTTAAATTAACCCTATCATTTTCTCCACACAAAAAAAAACCAAACCGTGGCCTTCAAAACCCTAAAACTCCTCAAACATGCGACCTATTGCTGCTACTATTTCTTTCTTCTGCTGCTGCGATTTTGCCCTCTGCTGTACGATCTTTGTTCAAGCAAAAAGGAGTTCTTGGGTTGTTTCTAAGTGATGTGTAGACGTGCCTCGTTTTCTGGTTCGAAGTGGTGACTTCATTCGTGAGTTATAGGGCTGCTGTTGGGTATTAAATTCGGTGAGTGTTGTGTTTATTCGACCGTGACTAGCGAAGCAGCCATGGTGGTCGACTGTCTTCGTGATTAGGGTGGCATGGTTCCTTCCTTTGATCCTCTTCGATTCGACCAAGGTAGCACCCCCTTTGGTTTCTTAATTTCTCTTGACATATGCTCATAATCTGTTAACAATTAGCAACTTAAAATAAGGCTTTGGTCGATCATAATCTTGTCTAAGTATTAAGCGTTTATCTCGTCGATCTAAAGTACGAATATCATATATGTTCTGGTCACATGAAATCATGCAAAGAACCATAAATTATACTCCTATATATAAACTGTTGTGGTGTCATGAATGGGCTGTGAAAAAGATGTGAGAAAGATCTATTAAACGTATATATGTGTGAGTTTGGAATGGTCATAAAACAAGTATACGCCCCATCTTTGGTTATTTGTGTCGTGAGTATTTTTGTGGCGTGTTTCCAGCTTATAGGTCGACATATATCACACCTAAAACAAGACTTAGGCTGATCATTATTAGACATTAAATGTGATACTAAAACCTGAGAAAGACCTAGAGGAATGCATGTGCGAAGAGAGGCTTAAAAAGGGTTATGATTTCATGTGGGTTGTATTTTGCTTGGCTCGTTAACCTTGTGGGATGTGTGGGCTGTTTGGTGTGTGTAAATGTGTCGAAGGGGCTGGTTTTGGTGTCGTATGTGATGTGTTTCATGGTGTGTTTAGGCTATTCTTGGTCACGATAAGGATGTGCGTGCTTGGTTATTCTTATGTCTTCATGGCGTATTTTGCAAAGGTTTAAAACTGGTCTTGGTTTTGTCGTGGGTACTAAGTGGAGTCGTGGGGGCTTTGGTTGTTTCGAAAAGAAATATTACAAGAGTGATGGTGTCGAGAGGTTGCGTCTCAATAAGTTTGAGGTCTATTAGGGTGTGTTTTCATGCTACCCGATAGATTGTTGTGGGCATGGGTGTGTCGAGCATATGGGACTGTCAATATGTGCATGGTGTGAGTGTGGTGGTATCATATAGCTTGGTCGAAAATGATGGGCTGTTGGTCAGGTTTGAAATAAAAAGTGAAAGTGAATATGTGCTATAAGTTATAACACATAAAATATTACTTATCATGATATGCTATATAATACGAGCTTGTTTATACATGATAAAAAGAACTGGATTAAAACTCAAGTAAGAATAAGGTGGAGCGTGCATGTGAATGATAGGGGCTGCATGTGTGTGGGTTTTATGAAACTACTTTGGCATTTTCAGTGTGTTGATACGTGGTCATGGGCCTTTGGGGTGTTGAAATACGAAAGTTAATATGGGTCGTGTACATATAAAAGTCTGGTCGTGTGTGTTTTAAATTGGGAGCGACGGGGTCTAAAATTTATCATCTTAATATAAAGTTATAACATAAACTTTAAAGTAATTTTACTTGACATTCTTAATAATTAATTTGATAATCTACGCCGTTAACCTTAAACTTACTAAAATGATATGTCAAACCCTAATCTTTGGAAAATTGTCAAAAGCAATCATGAACTATAGTATTTGTAATATCACGTCTTGAAGTTATTAAATTGTCATTGATAACCCTAAAGGTCACTAAGAATGGAAAGCCGACGAAAACGAGTAACTCTGATTTGAAATGAATTATTAATAATTAGCCGATCATTAATTCGTGTAGATTCGCTGAAGAGGGAGTGACTTCCTATTCATATGTTATGGTTTCGTTGGCGGTTTAAGGTACAGATATTCTGACCTTTTCTTTTAAGGTTTCTCATGATCTCTTTCGTATTCTGATCCGTTAATTTTCTGAGTTGATTGCTATGATTCCCTTTCGCTTGAACCTTCTCTGTTGATCCCATTTGATATGACCTCTGATATGAAGCTATGTTATCAAGACCTTTTATAATTATGCCTTGAAAATGGTTTGAGAAAAACCATTTTAAAGAGATGTTTATCAATGAGGCGAAACCACTTTTATATCAAATGTTACTAACTTTTGTGAATACTATATTTGGAAGACTATTTTTATGAAAAACCGTTTTGAAAGATTATTTTTATGAAAACCACTTTAAGGGATCGTTTTATGAAAATCATGAATAAAGGATTGTTTAAATGGACTTTTGATAGAAACTTTTGAAATGAACTTTTGATCTGAACCTGGACTTGATTACTTAATATGAACCTTGATCTGGTAAACTCTGATTTGGACCTTTGGCATTACATCTGATATATCTGTTATTAACCATCTGTTATGAACCATCTGATTTGACCTTTGATATATGACACCCTGATTATGATATGACTCTTAGTTTGATACCCGAGCCACCTTTTCTGTTACCTAGCCAGGAAGGTAACCTGGCCGTGTCTGTGATGCACCACTGGCATGACTCATGTGTGGGTGAGTGATTCCTCACACCGTCCCCATTCTGATTATGATATGCGCATTACTTTGATTATGGATTATATATGTTTCTGGGGGGCGTATGGATTGCAATCCTAGATCTGATCTGTTTAGTGGATTTAAATCTGATATGATATGACTTGTCTGGTGACTGGTGCTGTGTGCAATACACGCCTTTCACATATATCTGGGAGCTAGCTACTCCATTTGAAGAATGAGGACACCCCTCATATTATCTGATTATCTGAGAGGTCTCCCCTCTATATGATTATGAAGATTTATGGTTACACTGTTATGATATGATATGATCTGTTTCTGGGCTCGTGGTGGATGACTATCCTAAACCTTTACTCTTGTACCTTATTTATATCTCATTCATTGTGCTACATCTGATTGTTTCCGTTTACTTTCGTTTCCGTTTATTATATATCTGTTCACTGGGCTTTGTAAGCTCAGCCGCACGTTTCTTTTCGTGTGCGGCAGGTTTTAGATGGAAGATGGGTATGAGTGAAGAGACTTTTGGACCTAGAAGGCTTGACAGTTATTTTGGCCTAGAGATGATTAGAAGTTATTTTATTGTTAGAATTTGTATCCGTTTTTGTAACCTTGTAATCTCAGTATTTCCTTTGTAACCCTTGAGAATCTTTGTATTACTTTTGAATGTATGCTTTGTTATATCTGATATGAAACCATTTGCGTGACATCTTTACCCTTGTCGGGTTGGGGTGTTACAATTATGGTATCAGAGAGACAGGCTGCGATTCGTAATACATTTACCCTTGGCCTGTGTAAGTTAGGACCATTAAGTTTCCACTGTAGGCGCTCATAAGACAACCTTTAAGATTTGCTTTAGGATTTCCCTATAGGAACTTAAGTTTGACCAGTGAGGAATGGGTAGACTATAAGGCTTTTGTTTAAGTATCATTGCTTTCGCATCACTCTGATTCGTGCCCCACTTGTTGAGAGCACTTTTGGAGATTGAAAGCTCACGCTTTGCACCACCTAAGATTCCGACTCCGACCTCTGATTCTTTTGTAAATCATTTTGATGTCTCTTCGGGTATTCTGAGAATCTCCATGACGATAATCTACTTGATACATTCTGTTATTTGCTTTTGATAATCTATGAATCTTCTGACCCTATCTGAGTTCGTCTTAAACATCTCTGTTTCCATGAGAAGTCTGGTGGTGTTTTAACCACGAGTGTAAGAATGTTTTCCTCTCACTTCTGAACGATAAGACTTGCGTTGTCGATCTGTTTTTCCATTGAATAGTTAACTTTGATTTTAGTCTGATAAAGGATAGGTTGATTGATCATTGACGACTACCCTCTGATGTTTCACCTTCGATGTTTGAAAACCATTTTGAACTCCCTACCATGATTTCCGATTGTTAAACTTTTGCTATCTCTACCTGGTTTTGTTCTTTACTTCCGACCTATTTGATAAGCAGTTTGATACTCCTCTGACTATCCCGAAGGCCATTTAACCTTAAGGTGTTTGACACATTCTATAAATTCTTTTCCGTGCTGGATTAAAGGGTATCATCCGATATTACTCTGTCCTTGCGAAGTCCATTTCTACTCCTATGAGAACTCTGGTGATTATTAGCCATGGATATGACGATAATTTTGTCTCGATGAGAAATGGTTAACTGAGCATGATGAAACTGATAACTGATATTCGATATGCCTCACTCTTGACAGTTATACGATGTTTGTATTTCCGATGACTCACAACCTACCTGCCACTTATGCTAAATAGCTAAACAAGACTCTAACACCTTGAATTGTTCGTTTATCTATCTCCGCACTATTGATGAACCATGTACTTGACCTTGATATATGAACTATCCGTCTGGCTTGGCGACCGTACTCATCCTACGAATCCGTTTGCTTTGATATATTCGATTTTGTGGACTTTAAGATATGGATTGGCTGGCCCTCATACGCTGCCAGGGACTACTGTATCTTATTTGTGACCTTTAGTAATATGTTTCATCCCACTTTCGTTATGATAACCTTTAACCGCTCAAATCTGTTAAGTCTAACCTGTTATGGAAACTTCTATCTCGATTTCAATTGATTGTTGATTGCCTCCTGACACCTATTATCCACTCTTAGAAAACTTTAGCATTGGAAGTTTGTTGTGCAAATTTTCTGGTGTTCTATGATGGAACTTTTGGGTTTCCCTCCTGGTTGAGAAGTAGAATGAAATTTGAACCAATCTCAGTTGACAGACCATGATGCTATGGAAGTTGAGAAATTGGATAAGATATGATTTTGTTCACCTCAGTGTTTCACTTTGAATACCCTGTTAGCTTGTGAAGAAGAAAGAGAAAACTTTGGAGTATTGACTATCGTAAACCTAATCGCATCACTACCATGACCTCCTTTCAAATCAGCGTATCAATGATTGATTCTATCTTTGTAAACTCCGTACCAGACGACCTCTGTGAATGATTGAAGGACTGAAGAAGCAATCACAAGAACTTCTAAGAAGGGAGATGACAAGCTGAGAGTAACCTCCGGGAAGTATTTCAGTTTTATGCACAAAGAGGAGCATGTAAATCATTTTGTAAAAGGACCCTTATTCTGGAGGAAATAGACTTGATTGGCACCTAGAGATTGTAGCAGACAACACTACCATGCATCCGGCGATGACGGCAGTTGAGTGGGCGAATTTTGAACTATGCTGAAGACATGTCTTAAACCGCAGTCTTGCTTCTCTATCCATTTTAGTTGTACTAAGATGAATTGAGAGCAGAGGCAGACTCGCGGATGGAAGAATGCACAAGTGACCATACTGGAGATTCACGTTCCTACACTACAGTTCCAAGAGGAGGTGCCGAAGGCTTGAGGGACCAGACTCGAGTTATATCTTCCTTTCCACCCTATGATCATACGATAGACTGCATGGACTTGGAAGAAGTTTAAGACCATGTATTTGAATGGACGATAATGCTGAAGTGAACGTTTGTGTTTGGAAGAGTTGATTTTGTGAAGAATGAAGCTATGGATGACGTAATTCATTTCCTCTTGACCTGTTAAAATTTCCGTTACCTGATAATAGAATCCCTTGAATGATTTAGGTTCACTGTTAGTAATTTCTCTCGGTGCTCATTCTGCATATGCTGGACGATGGTTTTGTTATGTGAAAGTTGACGAATGACGGTCGATCTGATGCCTTTAGCAATGTAACAAATTCTGATAGACATTCTGGGACTTCCGTTAACTCTTTCGAGTAGTTCGTTCTCCTCTTAGTTATGGTGTTTGATTTTGATGACCTATGAGACTGTAGAAGTAATAGGTGGATTAAGATAAGTGGTTTTGATTACGACTTGAGATAAAGTATGATCATCATGAAGGCATACTTATGTGGTGCTAGTATTATGACACCTGATCAACGTGATAATACTTACACCATATAACGTGCACTCATTGTGGCCATAGGATATCTTGGGGAGTACCTAAGTTAGAATCTGATCTCCGTTGGTTATCCGTGATTAGTGAGAAGTTAGGTTCATTCTACCTATGCGTATACTCTGATATCTGGATGAGTTTGAACTCTCGTATTGTATTCTGTTGACCTCAGTTATATATCTTAAGCTCTTTGTAGAACTCTCCACTGATGATGCAGTTAATCTGATTTGAAATTCTATTCGTATTTCATATAAGTTTTTCGGAAGACTCACCTACCATCCATTTTGTTGAATGGTCCTTTTGATCCGAATCAAATTAATTTTGTCTCCTTCTGAGTAATCTGAACCCATCTTGTTTTGATCGAGTCATGAGAAACCAATTATTCTGAAGAGCCTTTTTGGAAGAACCTCCCCGGGCGTGAAAATGTTTGTGACGATCTTTTGCGATTTGCTACGACTTCGTCTAATTTTGCGACTTCAATTTTCGAGGACGAAAATTTTTTTTTAGAGGGGAAGAGTTGTAAAACCCAAAGATTTTAAAACATGTAAGAAGACCAAAATGCCCCTACAATCTAAAACTTTGATAAATAAGCTTATAATGTACCATGTTGATTCCAAATCTATACAAATAAATAATCTATCAAACAAAATAATAATTTGGCACCTATGACACATTAAAATAATTATTTTGGACACCTAATAACTACTAGGACCGAATTTTATTTTAAGAACACGTTTTAAGTTCTTACAAAGTATAAAATATGAATTATCTTTGGTAAATTGGTGAGCGGATCAAATAAAAAGTGACAAAAAAATAAAAAGTCTAAAAAGTGATGTGGTGGTGACACGTGTCCCCCACCTTTTTTTACCCAATGACAGAAATGTAATTTCACCTGTATACCTGCTGCTTGCTACCCCTCTTTCCTCTTTCCAACTTTCTCTCTTTCTCATACGCTAATTCCCCTCTTTCCAACTTTCGCTAATTCCGTTCAATAACCGTTTTTTCCGTCCATATATAAACAAAATTTACACAATGATCTCCATTCAATTCATTCATTCATTCAATTTCACATTTTTTTCATTCTTTCATTTGTTCATATTTTGCAAAATTAGGGTTTTTTTGCTCTCAATTCATATTCTTCTATTTGAATCGGTAATTGCTCTTCATTCAATCGTACGATCGGTTAATCGGAAAAAATTTAGGGTTTTTAACCGTACGATCGGTTAATCGGAAAAAAATTAGGGTTTTTGATCGTTGAGGAAGAGAATTAGGGTTTATAATCATTCAATTGGTCAATTGGAAGATAATTAGGGGTTCTAAGCATTCAATCGGTGAATTGGAAGAAAATTAGGGTTTGAACTGTTCAATTGGTGAATTGGAAGAAATTTTGGGGATTTTCTAATGGCTGAAACTGATACTCATGTTTTTAATCAAGGTAATTTCATTTTTTGTTATTCATTCATCAGTCAGTTAGTGCTTATCTTATGTTCATCAATTTATGCTTATTTTTATCTGTTGTGCTTATCTTAGCTGTTTTTGTTTTATTTTTTTTGGTTCATCAGTAATTGAGCTGTGTTATGTGTTTGTTTTATGTTTTTTGGTGTTATGTGTTTTGGTTCATCAATTGTTTTTGTCCTGTGTTATGAATTTTAGGTTCATCAATTATTTGTGCCGGTGTTATGAGTTAGGTTCATCAATAAATTTAATGCTACTATATTAGTGCTGCAAGCATTTGGTTCATCAATTATTTGTCATCTGTCATGTGTTTTTAGGTTCATCAATTTTTTTCATGTGTGGTATGTGTTTTTTGTTCATCAGTCATTTGTGTAGTGTTATGTGTTTTCGGTTCATCAGTTTATTGATGAACATAAAACACATACCACACATGAAAAAAAATGATGAACCAAAAAACACATAACACATGGCAAATAATTGATGAACCAAATGCTTGCACCACTAATATAGTAGACTTAAATTTATCAGTTCATCAGTCATTGTGTTGTGTTATGTGTTTTTGGTTCATCAGTTTATTTTTGCTGTGGTATGTTTTTTTTGGTTGACGAATTTATTGTCCTGGTGTTATGTTTTGGTTCATCAATTGTTTTCGTCCTGTGTTATGTGTATTAAGTTCATCAATTATTTGTGCTGGTCTTATGTGTTTTTGGTTCATCAGTTTATTGTTTCATCGGTTTATTTTGTTGTGTTTTTTTGTTCATCAATTAGCTGTTTTTATCTGTTGGTTCATCAGTCATTGAGCTGTGTTTTTGGTTCATCAGTTTTATTTTGTTGTGTTATGTGTTTTGGTTCATCAATTTGTTTTTGTCCTGTGTTGTGTATTAAGTTCATCAATTATTTGTGCTGGTCTTATGTGTTTTTGGTTCATCAGTTTATTGTTTCATCGGTTTATTTTGTTGTGTTTTTTTGTTCATCAATTAGCTGTTTTTATCTGTTGGTTCATCAGTCATTGAGCTGTGTTTTTGGTTCATCAGTTTTATTTTGTTGTGTTATGTGTTTTGGTTCATCAATTTGTTTTTGTCCTGTGTTATGTGTATTAAGTTCATCAATTATTTGTGCTGGTCTTATGTGTTTTTGTTTCATCAGTTTATTGTTTCATCAGTTTATTGTTTCATCGGTTTATTTTGTTGTGGTATGTTTTGTGTTTTTTGGTTCATCAATTAGCTGGTTTTATCTGTTGGTTCATCAGTCATTGAGCTGTGTTTTGGTTCATCAGTTTTATTTTGCTGTGTTATGTGTTTTGGTTCATCAGTTTAGTGCTGCAAGCATTTGGTTCATCAATTATTTTCATGTTTTAGTAGTGTAAGTTTCAACTGCTACTTGTATGCCCTGTGTCATGTGTTTTGGTTCATCAATTATTGTTCATCAATAAATTAAATGATTATGTATATATATTTTTTTTACAGACAATGATTATGAAGCTGTTCCATATTCTGTTGGTATTGTTTCTGAGGAGACGGGTGAGAAGTTGTGGATTCCTGATATTCCTGCTGGTGAGAAGCCGTGTATTGGTATGATGTATCATTCTCTGGAGCAGGCATATGAGTATTACAAAGCCTATGCAAAAAAAGCAGGTTTTGAGGTTCGTTTAGGTCAACAGTATGTTTCTAAGAAGAATAAGGACAAAAATCTGGATTTGAAGTATTTTGTTTGTAGTAAAGAAGGTACAAATGCTCCCCCAAAAGTTGGAGCAAAGTCTAATAATAGGAAACGTCCGTCTAAGCGTACTGATTGTAAGGCTGTTTTGCGCGTGAAGTATATTGAAGGACAAGGATATTGGTGTTACGAATTTGTTGAGGCTCATAATCATAGCCTAGTTAGTGAGGAAGATAGTGTTTTTCTGGTTTCTTCTCGTGATGTTTCTTATACTCAGCAAGTTTTCCTATATCAAGCATCGCAAGTTAATCTTGGTCCAGTGAAGGGTTTCAATTTACTTAGGCAGATTTATGGGGACTATGATTTTATTGGGGCAAGTTCGGTTGATTGTAAAAATTATAGGAGAGATGTGCTTGATTTCATTGGTAAGAATGATGCTCAGATGTTAGTTGAGATGTTGATGAACAAGAAGGATTATCTTCCTAATTTTTCATTTGAGTATGAAACTAGTGAGAATAACGCATTGACGAACCTTTTTTGGGCTGATGAATATGCGAAGAGAAACTATTATGCGTTTGGCGATGTTATGTCATTTGATGCGACGTTCAGAACGAATAAGTAAGTTCATTTTTTATAAGTTCATCAGTAATAAGTTAATTTAAAGGGTTCATCAGTTGATATAAATTAAATGGTTCATCAGTTAATTTAAATGGTTCATCAGTTAATATAAATTAAATGGTTCATCAGTTAATTTAAGTGGTTCATCAGTTAATTTAAATGGTTCATCAGCTGTATGTGAGTGACATGTCATGTTACTGTATGTGACTGTGACTAGTCACTGTATCTTATCTCTTTATCTTATCTGAAAATCCACCTTTTTATCTCTACACCAGGACAAATAATTCATGAACCACCTATCTTAACCTATCTTATCTTTTTCCTCTACCCCACCTATCTTATCTCTTTCTCTTTTCTTATCTTTAAATACTGATGAAATTAATGTAAATAGGTCATGTTTCTAGCTTGAATTGTTTCCCCGGAGTGGTCGTTGGGTGACACTGAGTAGCTTTTGAAACTCATTGATCAGCTCAGACACATAAACTTCGCCGCAACAAGATGATGTTCATCGGTATAAAAGTTAATTCACGTTGTCCATCATCTTGTTCTGGCAGTTTGTGTGTTTGAGCTGGTCAATGAGAATCAAAACCTACGCAAACAGTCACCATCGACCATTTCCGGGGAAACATTTGAAGCTAGGAACATTTAAACATTTGATGCGACATTCCGAACGAATAAGTAAGTTCATTTTTTATAAGTTCATCAGTAATAAGTTTATTTTTTATTAGTTCATCAGTAATTTAAATGGTTCATCAGTTAATTTAAATGGTTCATCAGTTAATATAAATGGTTCATCAACTGTATGTGAGTGACAGGTTATGGTTCATCAGTTAATTTATATGGTTCATCAGGTTATATAATAATGTAAATGATTCATCAGTTATATTATTATGGTTCATCGGTTATATAATAATGTTTATCATTTATTTTTGATAGGTACAAAATGGTTTTTGTACCATTCACTGGGATTGACAATCATAATCATTGTGTTACATTTGGAGCTGCCTTGCTGTCATCAGAAACGAAAGAATCTTACATTTGGTTGCTTCAATGTTTTCAAAGAGCGTTTGTTCGAGCACCAAAGGTTATTGTGACTGATCAAGACGGATCAATGAAAGTTGCAATAGAGACAGTTTTCCCGTTATCTCGTCACAGATTATGCATGTGGCATATCATGCAGAAGTTGACTTCAAAGGTATGTTACTCAATTTTTTTTTTTTTTTTTTTTTTTTTTTTTTTTTTTTTTTATTATTTTTGTTTATTAGTTACTTATGTTCATCAGTTAGCTTTTATTGGTTCATCAATAACCAATAACTAGTTTTGGTTCATCAGTTTTTGTTTTGGTATGTGTTGTATTTGGTTCATCAGTTTTTTGTTTTACCAATCAACTTTTTTGTTTTATCAGTTAGTTTTATAGAATAATGTTCATCAGTGAGTTCTGTCCATCATTTAAATTTGATCTTGAATTTGTAGGTTGGTCCCGAGTTAGCTAAAGATGAAACTTTTAAAAGAAGAATATCAGATATTGTTTGGACTGATAGAATAGAGCCGGAAGAGTTTGAGGATTTGTGGGAGCGTTTGTTAGTTGATTTCGATTTGAAGAGTCACAAATGGCTTTCAGATATGTATAATTTGAGGCATAAATGGATTCCAGCCTATTATAGGGATGAGTTGATGTCAGGTTTGATGCGTACTTCTTCTAGGTCTGAGAGTGAAAACAATGCCTACGGTCGCTTGACAAGTATTGATTTGACTTTATGGGAGTTCTATAATCATTTTGATAGTGTGGTGGGTTGTCAAGGATTTGCTCAACGTAAAAATGATCATGACAGTCGGTATACTATTCCAGATATGCACACCGAACTTCAGATAGAAAAGGAGGCCTCAGAATTATACACTCGGTCCATTTTCTTTGATGTTCAAGCTGAGATTTATGCTTCTGTGATTTCATGTATGTCGGTTAGTGTTTCGGATGTTGATTCTGGCAAAAAATATGTTATACAAGATAATGGTGAAGATGAGCAGATTTCTAGGCGACATCGTATAGTCAAAGGGAAAGCTCTGCATGACGTACTTTATGAGGTAACATCTTTTTATAGTGACAGTTTTGTTTCATCAATTTTTTCAGGTTCTTTTCAAAGTTCTTTTCAAAGTTCTTTTTGGTTCATCAATTTTTTCTGGTTCATCAAATTGATCAAAGTTCTTTTCCAGTTTTGTTTC
Organism: Artemisia tridentata subsp. tridentata; assembly: GCA_021014915.2. Taxonomy (NCBI): domain Eukaryota; kingdom Viridiplantae; phylum Streptophyta; class Magnoliopsida; order Asterales; family Asteraceae; genus Artemisia; species Artemisia tridentata. Next base: position 137,519,606 of record CP139509.1, on the reverse strand, counting down.
ATCAGTTTTTTTCATTAGTTTTTGTTCATCAGTTTTTGTATTCACCCACTGTATGTACTACTTCCTTTTTTTTCAGGTCTTGTGTAAACCAGCTGAAGATTTTTACCAGTGTTCGTGCAAACGTTTTGAGTCATATGGACTTTTATGTCGTCATATCTTTTATGTTATTCGGTTGTCAAAGGTTAAAAACTTTCCAAAGAAATATGTGCTTAGGCGTTGGTCAAAAGATTCATTACCACCTGCATCAGTCATTCAAGCCACTGGTGACAGTCCTGATATGATCTTGCGTGAGATATTCAGATCAGTTGAGTATTGTGTGAATCGTTATGCAAATGATCCTGAGCTGCTGCAAAAGTTTAGAGATCATCAGGTTCAGTTAATGGCGAAGGCAGATGCTGATGTTCCTGTGCCTAAAAAGACTAATAAACGAGATAGGATTGCTTCTATTCTTGGTGTGTCGCAACCGGAAGAGACCATTGTAAATGTTCCAAAGCAGGTTAGTACTGATTTTTATCCGATTTTATTCAATTTATGCACTTTAGTTAGGTTCATCAGTTAGTTTATTTGTGTTAGCATTGGTTATGTTATCAAAGGTTGGGAGTTATCATTGGTTCATCAATTATAGTCATGTGTTATCTTTAGGCTCATCAATTATAGTCATGAGTTATCATAGTTTCATCAGTTATGATAGGTTCATCAGTTGTTGTTCAACATATTTTTTATCATCCAATTGTTATTGTCTTGTTTTTTGGTCCAAAACAGGTTAGTACTAAAGGGTCGCGAAAAAGGATTAAGAGCAGTGTTGAGCGTTCTCTTAATCCAAGTGGGAAGCGTAGAAAGAACTGTAGATTCTGCAAATCTAGCATGAACGATCATAATCAGGCGAAGTGCAATGCCATTAGAGCTCAAATTGCTGCTAAGAAGGCTAGTGATAAGGCTGCTGTGAAGGAGATGAAGCAGAAGGCGAGATTGGCTGCTAAGAAGGCGAGATTGACTGAGAAGAATGCTTGTGTAGTTACTTAGTTGTCTGTTAGATAAATAAATGTGAAGTTTGGTTGATACAAATGTTTTTTTTTTTTTTTGATAATCATCAAAGTAACTTTGATTTTTCTGTTAGACAAATCAATGTGAAGTTTGTTTGATAAGAATGCTTTTTTTTTTTTTTTTTTTTCATAATGATCAAAGTAATTCTGAATTGAGATAATAGTATTCTATTATGAACCAAAAAACACAACACATACAAAAACAAAAACTGATGAACCATAACTAGTTTTTGGTTCATCAGTTTATTTGTTAATTAGTTTATTGATGAACCAAAAACACAAAACATACCACAACAAAAACTGATGAACCAAACTAGTTTAATGATTCATCAGTTTATTGATGAACCAAAACACAACACTTACCACAACAAAAACTGATGAACCAAAATAGTTTATTGGTTCATCAGTTTATTGGTTATCAATTTATTGATGAACCAAATACAACACATACCAAAACAAAAACTGATGAACCAAAACTAGTTATTGGTTCATCAGTTTATAGGTTCATCAGTTTATTGATGAACCATAAAACACAACACATACCACAACAAAAACTAATGAACCTTCAATAGTTTATTGGTTCATCAGTTTATTGATGAACCAAAAAACACAACACATACACAAATAACTGATGAACCATAATAGTTCATTGGTTCATCAGTTTATTGATGAACCAAAAAACACAACACATACTACAACAAAAACTGATGAACCAAAAATAGTTTATTGGTTCATCTGTTTATTGATGAACCAAACACAACACATACCACAACAAAAACTGATGAACCAAATAGTTTACAGGTTCATCAGTTTATTGGTTATCAGTTTATTGATGAACCAAAAACGCAAACACATACCAAAACAGAAACTGATGAACCAACTAGTTTATTGGTTCATCAGTTATATGATTCATCAGTTTATTGATGAACCAAAAAATACAACACATACCACAACAAAAACTGATGAACCAAAACTAGATATTGGTTCATCAGTTATATGATTCATCAGTTTATTGATGAACCAAAAAATACAACACATACCACAACAAAAACTGATGAACCAATACTAGTTAATTGGTTCATCAGTTATATGATTCATCAGTTTATTGATGAACCAAAAAATACAACACATACCACAACAAAAACTGATGAACCAATAAACTAGTTTATAGGTTCATCAGTTTATTGATGAACCACAAAACACAACACATACCACAACAAAAACTGATGAACCAAATAGTTTATAGGTTCATCAGTTTATTGGTTATCAGTTTATTGATGAACCAAAAAACACAAACACATACCAAAACAGAAACTGATGAACCAAACTAGTTTATTAGTTCATCAGTTATATGATTCATCAGTTTATTCATGAACCAAAAAATACAACACATACCACAAGAAAAACTGATGAACCAAAACTAGTTATTGGTTCATCAGTTATATGATTCATCAGTTTATTGATAACCAAAAAATACAACACATACCACAACAAAAACTGATGAACCAATAAACTAGTTTTAGGTTCAACAGTTTATTGATGAACCTTAAAACACAACACATACCAAAAAAAAAAATAAACTGATGAACCAATAAACTGATGAACCACAAACACATAACACAGTTCAATAACTGATGAACCAAAACACATAACACAGCACAGTAACTGATGAACAAAGAAACATGACAGATAGTTAATATATTCATCAATTGATGAACAAAGAAAACTAAAATTCATACAAAATAAATCATATTTATCAATTAGATCAGATTACTACTCCTAACTATTTAACTGTAAATTACATCAGATTGTTCTTGAAATAAAAAATGCTTGCCTTTTCTAAGCAACAAAAACAGTTAGTGTTGCAAACTATTTAACCACACCAAAAATCACTTGCCCGTTTTCACTCACCCTTTTTCACTTCTTTTGTTCTTGAAGAGCATTTGCTTCCTTCTCAAAATAGTCGGCGGCACGTTCTACAATACTCTTTGCCGACAATTTTTGGAGGATTCTCTTATCCTTCAGACTTAAATTTTGATAATCTTCAACCTCCTCCTCTACCACTTTTCTGTTCTGGTTGCAGTCGGACAACAAAATCTTTGTAAGGTACTTCTTTCTCAAGTCTTCGATCTGTTTGTTTTGTTCTTTTCCTTCTTTTGCAAACCCAGCATCAAAGAACTTGTTACCCAAATATGTTTCCATATGTCTCATAGCGAAAATACCACAATCAATGTAATTGTTTTTGGTTTGCCATGGCATTTTCACACAACACACTGGGTATTTGTTTAGTTCTTCAATATGCGCATACTCATTCTTTTTCAAGAACCTCAGAAAGAGATATCTCTGTAACAACAAATAAATAAACAGTGAGCTTCAATTTAACTGATAGCTTCAATTTAACTGATAACTGATGAACCTATAATAATTGATGAACATATAATTGATGAACCAAAACACACGACACAGGACATACAAGTAGCAGTTGAAACTTATACTACAAAAACATGATACAGGAAATTAAATTTATTGATGAATGTAAAACACAACACAGGACAAAAATTGATGAACCAAAAACACATAACACCAGGACAAATAATTGATGAACCTAAAACACATAACACAGGACAAATAATTTATAGCGATCTAAATAATTGATGAACCAAAAACAATGTTGATGAACATAAATTTAATATACATAAAATTGATGAATCAAAAACATATAACACATAACAATAATTTATTGATGAACCAATAAACACATAACACATACCATAACACATGACACATACCACAACAAAATAAACTGATGAACCAAAAACTACTTTATTGGTTCATCAGTTTATTGATGAACCAAAAAACACAACACATACAACAACAAAATAAACCGATGAACCAAAAACACATAACACAGGATAAATAATTGATGAACCTTAGATCGCTAACAATATTGATGAACATAAATTTAATATACATAAAATTCTTACCAAATATTTGAATTTCTTCTGATATCTATCTGCGATTGTATCATTGTGATCCATGTTGTCAAGAATATGTACTTGCGGTTCTTTTAAGTTGAAACAGACAACATAGTAATGTTCTTCAGCAAGCATCATTGGAAAAAACATCTGTAAAACATAAAGTGTTAAAATTTACAATTATAAATTTGTTCATCAGTTTTTTATCTCCTACAAACTAGTAAAATAGAAATGCTTACTAGATCGATATCTTTGATAGATTTATAAGCAGTGGACAAAAACAAAATATTGTTCATGTTCTCCTCAAACTTTGAATGGAGAGGCTTCGAGGTTATACCCATTTTCTCCATTTCTGGTGTCTGTGGTTCATCAATATTAGTCGAAGCATATGTAAACTGATTTCAACTATTGAATCATAATTGATAAAAGTTTTTGTAACTTACAATAATTGATGTATGGCTATATAGCTTCCTCAATGATCCAGGACTCCTTTTATCTTCTGCTACGTTAAGTAGATGCGCCCACAAATCAATCGTTCCTGAAGTGATTTCATTTCCTTCTTTGAAGCTCTCAAAGTGGACTCTTTGACCGTCAATAAAGAAGGTATGAAATAACACATCACTGCAATTTCATTTTAAGATAATATTTTAGAATGGAAAAAAAAAAAAAAAAAAAAAAAAAAAAAAAAAAAACTACTGATTAAGAAATATAATTTTTAAATCGATGAACCTAATTCATATTACTTACTCGAGACCTCCTCTAGCAGCGAAAATTGTATCAGCTACCTTTTTTTCCATCTCGTGCACTTTGTTCTTCATCACAACTACTCTTTGTAAATACGGAGATCTAAGAGATTCAGTAGGCTTGACTTTTCTCTTTTCTTTTATATTTTCCAAGCCTTCTTCACCTTGTCTAATTCTCTTCACCGTTTCAGGCACTTTAAGCTTTTGAGCGATTGTGTTGAAAGAATTTAGTGGTGTGGAAAATTCTTCATCTTTTGTTTCACTCATACTTAATTTTTCTTCGGCTGATGGAGGTATCATTGATATGGGGGTTACCATCAGTGGCATATCTTGTGGTGTATCTTGTGCCATATCTTGTGCGGAAGCGTCCAGTTCTATTATTTTCCAAGCACTGTCATCAATTTCCCCACTCAACAATTCTGACGATGGTTGCAAGAAAGGTGTCTTTTTAATCAACTCATCCAACAACTGGTCGGAGTCATTCTTCTTTTCATACAAAACAATAGCCTGCAATTGCTCCGTGAATATTGGGAATTCTGGCTTTCGAATCTGTTTTCAGTAAAGGGTTCATCAGTTACTTTTTTTGTATCAAGTGTTTTCATAATACAAATAAATTATAAGTTCATCAATTAGGTACAAAATGGATTTTGATTTTATTACCTGCTTTTGACGTTGAATCCTATCAATTTCTTCAATAATGTTTGGATCCAAGTAGATTTGAGTTAACGTTTCATCTTTTTGTTTACTTACTTCCTTAGCCTCAGAGCCATCGTTATCATCACCCATTGTTAGCATCAGCATTGAGTTCTCATCTTCACTCTGGGAGCTCTCAACCGTTGTTCTGTTTACCAACCTGTTCATCCAGTCTCGGACTTCCAACAACGATTCATTTCCGGGGTATTTTTCCAATCCAGCACTTAGCATGTCATCAATATCAATCTTGAGTTCTTGAAATATTGTTAACATGTTCTTCAGTGAATGGCTGAACTCCTGTCAGTTATTTTATAAGGTTCATCAGTTATATTTCAATGGTTCATCAGTTATATCATAATGGTTCATCAGTTTACATATGCTTTGACTAATAAGTTTAAAGATTTTTACCTCCGCTGATTTGAATTGGGAATACACCCCTTGAAATTCTAATATAATTGCTGATAACTGTTGGGTTAGCTTAATACTTGCAGATGATGAGGTGTTCCGTTCATCATTTCCATTTTCAGCCGTTTCATCAGTTCCAGACATTGGAATATCATCATCTGTTAAATTGTTAAATTAAATTTTAAAACATATATAAACGGCGAATTGATGAACCTAATATAATCATAGTTTAATAAATAATAAATTCTTACGCATATCAGCTGTATCGTCTGTTCCGGTCATTGTATGATCCATTTCAATATTTCCATCATTTGCTTTCATTGGAATAGGATCATCTGTTAAACAATTGATGAACCAAAAAACAATATAGAAGAACATAAATTTAATATACATAAAATTGATGAACCAAAAACATATAACACATAACAATAATTGATGTCCTGTGTTATGTGTTTTAGGTTCATCAATTTAAACTGATGAACCAAAAATAACACATACCACAACAAAATAAACTGATGAACCAAAAATTAGTTTATTGGTTCATCAGTTTATTGGTTCATCAGTTTATTGATGAACCAAAAAACACAACACATACCAGAACAAAATAAACTGATGGAACCAATAAACTGATGAACCAAAACACAACACAGGACAAACAATTGATAAACCTTAAATCGCTAATATCACAACTAATTGATGAGCATAAGAATTTCAAATATCACAAAAAAGATTATTACCGATCGGCTGTGCATCTACCCATTGATTCTCCTCAATATCATCTATATGGGTATGAGCATAATCAGCTACTTGCTCATGAATCTCATCTTCTTCTACAATTGAAGGCTCTTTCCTCTGAACAGGTTGAATAACATTAGGAGATTTTGATTTTGTTTTTCTTTTGTATGTTATTTGCCTTTTGAACATGTTCATCGAATGCGATTTCTTTGGAGATATTTTGTTTTTGGAGACTCTTTCCTCTGAATTTCTTTTCCTTTTCCTTTTGCTTCCTACATATTTTCCACCTTTTAACAGGTAAGAAGAATGATGACTGTAATTTCATCGAAAGTTTTTATAAGTATTAACAGGTTCATCAATAAGAATGTTTCAGTATGTACCTTGTTGATCAGTTTTTTGCCCTTCTTCATTGTCCGCTGCTTGTGGCGTCACTTCCATTGTTTTTTGGATTGGTTGCTCAATCGCTAAGTCTAGATACAAGTTTTTTAGGTAAATGATGAACATATGAAAATTATTGATGAACATATAATATAACTGAAGAACATATAATATAACTGATGAACATATGAAAATTATATGTTCACTTTCCATTAATTAACAAACATAGTTATAATTACGTATAATATAACTGATGAACATATGAAAAAACTGCCCTAAAACTCCATAAAGTTCATCTGATGATCTTAAACATATACACAAAAAACTGCCCTAAAACTCCATTAAGTTCATCTGATGAACTTACCGTCATCATTCTTATTTCCTTTTAAGAAGTTAGAAATATGGCTTCTTGACCATTTCGGTTTGTTTGTAGGTTCTACAACATTTTCTATGTCTTCTTGTTCCTCATCTTCCTCATCAACAGCATCTTTCTCGTTCACATCATCTGTTAAATTGTTAGAATTTAATTTTAAAACATATATTAACGGTTAATTGATGAACCTAATAATCATAGTTTAATAAATATTAAAATTCTTACGCATATGAGATGTTTCATCATAAACATGTTCCTCATTCTCTTCCTCTTCTTCATCATCTTTATCAGTCTCTTCTTCTTTCTCATGATCTTTCTCAGTTTCTTCTTCTTCATCATTTTTTTCATTCTCTATTGTAAGACCCTGTGAAAAATCCTTGTAATTAAACTTAGTGATTAATAATAATCTTGTAATTATGTTTCCTAATGCCTATTTTTGCTAGAAATTTAAACTTTTTGTTATTATTATTATTACTAGTAACCATGCATTATATATACACACATATATATACTTAACACCCCAACGCTAGAAATTATATCTTACGACGCAACAACATCACTTTCTTATACACAACGACAAAGTAATTATATATGACGAGTTCATTCACTACACTTAATCAATGTTAACATCACCTACATCTATTTAATTAAACATTAAACCCTAACAACACTAATTACAAACCTAATACTAAATTTCTTCTACAAGCCAAGTTGGGCCTTAATTTTTCGACCCAACAACAATACTATAGCCTTGTCATCAAAAGGCCCATCGAGCTAATTTCCAACCCAAACAAGTACCACAGCCACTAGACCCAGTTGCCCTCTTTGTTTTCTTTTCCTACTCAACTGATCGACACAACAAATGAACAAAAAGCTCTCATACACAACTTAAGACTCGAACCAACCATTATACATTGCAACCCACAAAACCCAACTCCAAATTCATAACCCATCAACCCCACGACACCAAGACTAGCTCGTTAGCCACCTTCATCATTTTCTTCATGCCTTACTTGCTACCCATTTTTTTAAAAAGAACTCGACATCCTTAATTATGTCTAGCACCACTTTCACTTAATAATACACATTCAAACCCACCACTAAATATCTCGATCCAAAACTGTGAAAATGAATTTGATATATCCCACAAACCAACTGCCACCTTGCTAGCTAAAATATATCATACAAAAATAAAATACAAACTCCTCAATATGGACATTCTAAGTGCAAAAGTAAAATAGAAAATATAATCTGTGGACAAAGAAGCAATCCACGTATAAGAACTAAGTAAAACAAGAACATCCAACAACTAAAATACAAGAACACCACCACTCTTACACTCAAATGAAGAAATTATCATACAAGTGTCCCTCCTTAACAGTAACTCAATCATATTCAATACATGTGAGATATTTTTGTCCTATAAAAACCACCCCATTCGTCCATTTCAGATCTCTATCACCATCACCTTTTATCACTATCAAAACATTCCTTAAACTTATATCAAAGTTCTGTCGTGCATGTTGGAAGCAAACCCATACAGCCACGCATCATAAGAACAACTATAACTCATTATCCTTTCATTGTACTTCATTCGAACTCACCATACTCTTCACACTCATTTCCCTATCAAATTACCTTCATATAAAAACCACCCTAGTTCGACAGTAAGCCTAACCGGGTGAGAGAAGAACGTTCAAAGCAAGTAGCTATTCGTTTCGTGTTTCGTCTTGACAAGCATAGAGTCCCTACCACCTTTCCAAAAGGTGTTGTAAGTCTCCACCTCCCTTTTTAATCATATCACGTATACATGCATGTTCATTCATTTCACCATTCGAACGTTCCATTTTGTAGTATATAGCCCACTGTCACAAGCTTATCTCACATGTTAAAATGTAAAACACACCATGCATTATCATATAATAACGTTTCATTAGTTGCATGTATATAATATTCGAACATTAAAACATCTAATCTCAACCGGGTTAACAAAATATAGAGAAAACACGTCGAAACTTAAGTGAATCGAACCACCCAAGTTACACTTACATATGACCGTCTCATAAATGTCACTCTAAACTTGAATAATAAACTCACGCTAAACCGGATAAAAAGAAAACAAGAGAAATTATATTACGACATCACTAGTTAAAGAAATTCACTCGAACCCGCCATTTCACGACTTATTTAATATAAAACCGTTCACACAACACCTACATGTTTTTATACATCTCGATAGTTCACATGGCAAGCTAATTATTTTGTGTTTTGAGATCCCTCTCATAACCCCATCTCGACACACAAATCATCCCTTTTTAGAACCACTCGACAAGTATAAATACTTAGAAACTTGCAATACATATTTTGTAAAATTATTGGCTCGACCAGCCCATAAACCTTTAACATATTCTCGAAATCTCCTATATAACCTATCCATATTTTTATACCACTTAAATGACAAGCTATCAAACTATGTTTTTCATATTCTAAGTTCGAACCCATAGGCTCGACATCACGCCCAAAATAATCCATTCTACTCGACATTCACTAGGGACTAGCCAACTATTTTCAGAAAAATAATAATAACCTTCGGTTTGGGCCAAAACCAAGCCCAACAACGAATTGCGTTAACAAGGCCCAACTGGCCCATATGATATATTTTTGGAATCCTAAAAATAACCCGAATCCAAGCCCGAAACTATTTTCAAGCCCTCGCCTCTAAAACTCTTAACGGGCTAAGCTACAAATCGTTATTCGGCCCATTAGTGCAAAAATAATTTATTTTCTGAAACAATAAATGGAAATAAGTTAAAATAAACTTAATAAAGTTATAAAAATTTTCAGAATATTTTTCCCGTCATTTATACGCGAAAAGGACTAAAAATGTAACGCGACTTAACCGTAGAGGACTAAAACTGCCGAACTTGGAAACTAAGGACTGAAACTGTAAAAACAGTTGTGAAGGACTGAAATTGACATAATATTGAACTTCAAGTCTTATATGGACTATTGGACAAGTATTGGACTGATATTGGACTACGGACTGAATAAGGACTAACGACGTAACGCGACCCACGGTTAGGACAGAAAATGTAAAATCTGGAAAGACCAAGGAATAACTATTATAACTTGTCATTCTTATTTTCCTTTTCATTTTGCACCTCATCTTTACTTTACATGCACATTTGCATTATATATTTTCCTATTAGCAAATAGCGATAGAAATATTGCATATTTATATTTTGTACATATTGAAACTATAATCTTACGAGGATCCAAGCATCATAAGCATATAACGTCTTCATTAGATCGTTAAACAATCATCATTCACCACTCATACGCATACACCACTAGAAATTAGTAAGATTCTCAGTATTTATATATATTTACCAGGTTTTATATCGAAGTTGTTATAATCACCTCTGAATTATTTTTGCTATCACCAGGAACGCATAAGGTGAGTCATGGCCTCACTTTTTAACTCTTTATACTTTTTAAACTCCGTGAGGGGGATACATGCTATAACTAAATCACAAGTATTTTTCTGTATGCTACCTGACTTGATATATGCCTAAGTACTCCTTATTGCCATAAGACCCTTTATCATGAGCCATTAATCACTGCGGTGAACGCGAATATAATGAATAGATCTATTAGAGGTTGACGACCTATCCCACTAATACTGTGACGGAATGCTTTTTGCTAGTCGTATTAGTCGCGATGCATTATATTTGAGAGAAATAGGAATTGGCAAAATCACCTATTAACTGAGGGCAAATTTTCATCATTAATTTGGTGGACTCCTTCGTTTAGGCGATACTTTGTTAACGTTTGCGTGTCATGAGACTTAGGGCAATATATGAACTGCAATATCAATATTTTAAACTGATTGTATCCCAATACAATCTTACTTGTGATTGAACTGATATTTAAACTATAAACTCCATGATTTCACTCAACATTATGTTGACTTTTAAGTATGTATCTCAGGGAACTAGGAGAGCACGGCAAAGCATGGAGCAGGCATACCCTATCTTCAATAAATGGTGTATAATAAAGTTGTAATCCAGTTAAAATAATGTTTATTTAAATGAAACCTCGGCACTCTGATGTAATATTTTAGAACTGGATTTGTATTATGGACCTATGTATATTAAAAATGCCGCCTTAGGCTGTTTTCTTAAAATTTTGTTTTCGATCCTCACCGTAACACCCAGATTAATCTTCCGCTGCCACAATTCAAATTTGGGGGTGTTACAGTTTGGCATCAGAGCTTCGGTTATAGAGAACCAAATGTTTTTAAACGTTGGACTATAACTACATTTTTCAAACAAATTAACTATACACCATGTTACCTTAAATTCTCCATGCCTGCTTGCTGCCGTGCTCGGTATGTTATTCGTTAAATTATCATATATAAGCCTCTGCATACTTGATAGTTACTGTGCACAGCTAGATTACCTTATGCCTTTAATACACCACTTGATGTTAGTAAGTTACTTATACTACGATATATGGATTATTACAGTAACATGTCTTCCCTACCAGTTGATATCACTAAGACTACCACTCCTACCACTCATGTAGCACCTAGTTATCATATTACACCAAATACTGAAGATCCTTATGTTCAAATGTCACAACCCCGACCTAACCCAGAACTTACTCAGAACTCATCTTCATCATCACCTACCCATTCACCTCCACGCCAGAAACTTAGAAGAGCAACTGAATCCTATTCAGATCCGATTGGTGGTCAACCAACATTTGAATTTGGACAAAGTTCACGTCAAGAAATGACTTGGGAAAATATCAACCTAAATTCCCCCTTACCAAATACATCAGATTTCTCTATGCCAGATGCCCCAAACAATGTATCCTCACCCAAATCTCCCAACTACAATGTAAACACCCGAGACTCCATATGGATTCGCCTTCACCAACACGCCAGCATACTAAACGCTCACTCTGAACAGTTAAAAGAGTTACATCCATTGCGATTTGAATGGTTCGACCGTAACATTGATACCCTGTTCAAGAGGACCGATGCTGAGAGACGAGAAGTGTTTGGTTTAGGAGTGAATATTGGCAACATGAAGGACAACTATGAACAAGAACTTAGAAACTTGGATGCCAGAACCCGCTGTTTAGGTAGAGGCCATACTCAAACCCACATTAGAATTGAAGACATTGAAAGAGCGTTATGGTTAGCTAGAGACACAGCAAGAACCCAAAGCCAAAAGATTGCGGCCTTGGAAAACATGTTAGCTAATCAGATGAATGCATGCCAAGAACGTTTCTCGGCTATGGAAGCTGCACAACTGGATCTTGAGGCAGAAGTTAGACGTCTACGTCAGAGACGTAACTAATCTTAAGTATCGATGTTGTACTAAACAAACCAAATAGTTTTGGTTAGTAGTTCATGTAATTCCAATAATTCTGTAACTCTCAAAGCTTGTAATCGACTTTAATGTATAATAGCTATCCTTCTGTTATACTTTTCTGTTGTAAACAAATTCTTCTCACCAAACCTCATCATGATGCTGTAAGAGCACAGAGCCATGCAAAACCTCACCTTTTGTTACTCTCTTAGGTAAACAAATAACCCACATGAATCAATGAGGCATTAATAAAAGATCTTGTGCTGGTTGTTTTGCAAAAATCAATCAAACGAGTTATTAGAGTTATGTCCATTCTGATAATTGTATTCCAACTTATTATTACGTTATCTTGATTTCACACCACTAAACAACAAAACCTAGAATTCCAAGAACCAATATTTTGAAGAGAAAGTCGTGGAACTTCAACTATTATAGATAAATTCAAATGTTCCTTAACAATCACATGTCAGGAGTTGATTATTATTGTACGATGCTACCCAAACACATCGTATTTCTATGATCCTCAGTTGATTTGATTTCACATTAAGACTACATTGTTAGCATTAATATACAAATATCTTGCTATTTGAATTATTCTAACGATAAAGTGAACACTAAATCAACGTTTCGTGTAATGTTCATAGGAAATGGACGACATGAACAGTGTGGTGCCCACAACAATCATGACCCCTAAAACCATCGAGGAATTGGTAAACAAAATCGTTGCAGTAGTCATAGAGATAACCTCAACAGTTCGTCCAAACGACAATGACATGAGCAGAAAAGAAAGAATTAAACCTCTTAGAGTTAGATCATTAGAAATGACAATTCATTCACCACTCCCATCTCAAATACTCATAGCCCAATCAGAAGCTCTTCAGGAAGAGAATCGAGCTCAAGAGAACATTAAGGGCATGATAGAAAGAGAGAACGGACTCATGCGAAGATCCGATGGAATGTTATGCTTCAAGAAAAGATGTTGGATTCCTTTCTATGGAGGTATTCGTGATTTTATCATGCATGAATCTCACAAGTCTAAATATTCCATTCATCCCGGATCCACCAAAATGTACCAAGATCTCAAACAACTCTACTGGTGGCCAAACATGAAAGCCGACATTGCAACATATGTTGGGAAGTGTTTGACTTGTTCAAGGGTCAAAGCTGAAAATCAGAAACCTTCTGGACCACTTGTACAACCGGAGATACCAGTTTGGAAATGGGAACGAATCACCATGGATTTTATTACCAAGTTACCAAGAACGTCGACCGGATATGACACCATTTGGGTTATCATCGACCGTTTAACCAAATCAGCTCATTTTCTGCCTATCAAAGAAACTGACGAGTTGGACACACTCGCTCAGTTATACTTCAAGGAAATCATAATCCGACATGGAGTCCCGATCTCTATCATCTCTGACAGAGACAGTCGATTCACTTCAGGATTTTGGCAATCCTTACAGAAAGCTCTCGGTACTCAATTGGACATGAGCACCGCCTATCATCCTCAAACTGATGGACAAAGTGAAAGAACAATCCAAACCTTGGAAGATATGCTTAGAGCATGTGTGATTGACTTCGGAAAAGGTTGGGATAAACACCTACCATTGGTTGAATTCTCGTACAACAACAGTTATCAAGCTAGCCTGAAGGCTGCACCTTTCGAAGCACTTTACGGAAGAAAGTGCAGATCACCTATCTGTTGGACAGAAGTTGGTGACATGCAGCTTACCGGACCAGAATTAATCCACGACACAACCGAGAAAATATTCAAAATCAAACATCGTCTCCAAGCCGCTCGTGACAGACAAAAGAGTTATGCAGATGTAAGAAGGAAACCCATGGAGTTTGAAATCGGAGATAGGGTTATGCTAAAAATTTCGCCCTGGAAAGGAATGATACGCTTCGGAAAGCGTGGAAAACTCAACCCAAGGTACATTGGACCGTTCAAAATCCTCGAAAGAATAGGTCCAGTTGCCTATAAGTTAGAACTCCCGGAAGAACTCAGTAGGATACATCCTACATTCCACGTATCTCAACTTAAGAAATGCTTATCGGACGAGACTCTCGTCATTCCACTAAAAGAGATTAAATTGGACGACAAACTTGTATTCACCGAAGAACCCGTGGAGATAATGGATAGAGAAGTTAAGCAACTCAAGCAAAGCCGTATTCCTATTGTGAAAGTAAAATGGGACTCTAAGAGAGGACCAACGTACACATGGGAACGCGAAGATCAAATCCGTGAGAAATATCCCCACTTATTCCCGTAAATCACTCTTAGAGCCGTTTTAGACTTGAATTCCGGGACGGAATTCGAATGAGGAAAGGAGTACTGTAAGACCCTGTGAAAAATCCTTGTAATTAAACTTAGTGATTAATAATAATCTTGTAATTATGTTTCCTAATGCCTATTTTTGCTAGAAATTTAAACTTTTTGTTATTATTATTATTACTAGTAACCATGCATTATATATACACACATATATATACTTAACACCCCAACGCTAGAAATTATATCTTACGACGCAACAACATCACTTTCTTATACACAACGACAAAGTAATTATATATGACGAGTTCATTCACTACACTTAATCAATGTTAACATCACCTACATCTATTTAATTAAACATTAAACCCTAACAACACTAATTACAAACCTAATACTAAATTTCTTCTACAAGCCAAGTTGGGCCTTAATTTTTCGACCCAACAACAATACTATAGCCTTGTCATCAAAAGGCCCATCGAGCTAATTTCCAACCCAAACAAGTACCACAGCCACTAGACCCAGTTGCCCTCTTTGTTTTCTTTTCCTACTCAACTGATCGACACAACAAATGAACAAAAAGCTCTCATACACAACTTAAGACTCGAACCAACCATTATACATTGCAACCCACAAAACCCAACTTCAAATTCATAACCCATCAACCCCACGACACCAAGACTAGCTCGTTAGCCACCTTCATCATTTTCTTCATGCCTTACTTGCTACCCATTTTTTAAAAAGAACTCGACATCCTTAATTATGTCTAGCACCACTTTCACTTAATAATACACATTCAAACCCACCACTAAATATCTCGATCCAAAACTGTGAAAATGAATTTGATATATCCCACAAACCAACTGCCACCTTGCTAGCTAAAATATATCATACAAAAATAAAATACAAACTCCTCAATATGGACATTCTAAGTGCAAAAGTAAAATAGAAAATATAATCTGTGGACAAAGAAGCAATCCACGTATAAGAACTAAGTAAAACAAGAACATCCAACAACTAAAATACAAGAACACCACCACTCTTACACTCAAATGAAGAAATTATCATACAAGTGTCCCTCCTTAACAGTAACTCAATCATATTCAATACATGTGAGATATTTTTGTCCTATAAAAACCACCCCATTCGTCCATTTCAGATCTCTATCACCATCACCTTTTATCACTATCAAAACATTCCTTAAACTTATATCAAAGTTCTGTCGTGCATGTTGGAAGCAAACCCATACAGCCACGCATCATAAGAACAACTATAACTCATTATCCTTTCATTGTACTTCATTCGAACTCACCATACTCTTCACACTCATTTCCCTATCAAATTACCTTCATATAAAAACCACCCTAGTTCGACAGTAAGCCTAACCGGGTGAGAGAAGAACGTTCAAAGCAAGTAGCTATTCGTTTCGTGTTTCGTCTTGACAAGCATAGAGTCCCTACCACCTTTCCAAAAGGTGTTGTAAGTCTCCACCTCCCTTTTTAATCATATCACGTATACATGCATGTTCATTCATTTCACCATTCGAACGTTCCATTTTGTAGTATATAGCCCACTGTCACAAGCTTATCTCACATGTTAAAATGTAAAACACACCATGCATTATCATATAATAACGTTTCATTAGTTGCATGTATATAATATTCGAACATTAAAACATCTAATCTCAACCGGGTTAACAAAATATAGAGAAAACACGTCGAAACTTAAGTGAATCGAACCACCCAAGTTACACTTACATATGACCGTCTCATAAATGTCACTCTAAACTTGAATAATAAACTCACGCTAAACCGGATAAAAAGAAAACAAGAGAAATTATATTACGACATCACTAGTTAAAGAAATTCACTCGAACCCGCCATTTCACGACTTATTTAATATAAAACCGTTCACACAACACCTACATGTTTTTATACATCTCGATAGTTCACATGGCAAGCTAATTATTTTGTGTTTTGAGATCCCTCTCATAACCCCATCTCGACACACAAATCATCCCTTTTTAGAACCACTCGACAAGTATAAATACTTAGAAACTTGCAATACATATTTTGTAAAATTATTGGCTCGACCAGCCCATAAACCTTTAACATATTCTCGAAATCTCCTATATAACCTATCCATATTTTTATACCACTTAAATGACAAGCTATCAAACTATGTTTTTCATATTCTAAGTTCGAACCCATAGGCTCGACATCACGCCCAAAATAATCCATTCTACTCGACATTCACTAGGGACTAGCCAACTATTTTCAGAAAAATAATAATAACCTTCGGTTTGGGCCAAAACCAAGCCCAACAACGAATTGCGTTAACAAGGCCCAACTGGCCCATATGATATATTTTTGGAATCCTAAAAATAACCCGAATCCAAGCCCGAAACTATTTTCAAGCCCTCGCCTCTAAAACTCTTAACGGGCTAAGCTACAAATCGTTATTCGGCCCATTAGTGCAAAAATAATTTATTTTCTGAAACAATAAATGGAAATAAGTTAAAATAAACTTAATAAAGTTATAAAAATTTTCAGAATATTTTTCCCGTCATTTATACGCGAAAAGGACTAAAAATGTAACGCGACTTAACCGTAGAGGACTAAAACTGCCGAACTTGGAAACTAAGGACTGAAACTGTAAAAACAGTTGTGAAGGACTGAAATTGACATAATATTGAACTTCAAGTCTTATATGGACTATTGGACAAGTATTGGACTGATATTGGACTACGGACTGAATAAGGACTAACGACGTAACGCGACCCACGGTTAGGACAGAAAATGTAAAATCTGGAAAGACCAAGGAATAACTATTATAACTTGTCATTCTTATTTTCCTTTTCATTTTGCACCTCATCTTTACTTTACATGCACATTTGCATTATATATTTTCCTATTAGCAAATAGCGATAGAAATATTGCATATTTATATTTTGTACATATTGAAACTATAATCTTACGAGGATCCAAGCATCATAAGCATATAACGTCTTCATTAGATCGTTAAACAATCATCATTCACCACTCATACGCATACACCACTAGAAATTAGTAAGATTCTCAGTATTTATATATATTTACCAGGTTTTATATCGAAGTTGTTATAATCACCTCTGAATTATTTTTGCTATCACCAGGAACGCATAAGGTGAGTCATGGCCTCACTTTTTAACTCTTTATACTTTTTAAACTCCGTGAGGGGGATACATGCTATAACTAAATCACAAGTATTTTTCTGTATGCTACCTGACTTGATATATGCCTAAGTACTCCTTATTGCCATAAGACCCTTTATCATGAGCCATTAATCACTGCGGTGAACGCGAATATAATGAATAGATCTATTAGAGGTTGACGACCTATCCCACTAATACTGTGACGGAATGCTTTTTGCTAGTCGTATTAGTCGCGATGCATTATATTTGAGAGAAATAGGAATTGGCAAAATCACCTATTAACTGAGGGCAAATTTTCATCATTAATTTGGTGGACTCCTTCGTTTAGGCGATACTTTGTTAACGTTTGCGTGTCATGAGACTTAGGGCAATATATGAACTGCAATATCAATATTTTAAACTGATTGTATCCCAATACAATCTTACTTGTGATTGAACTGATATTTAAACTATAAACTCCATGATTTCACTCAACATTATGTTGACTTTTAAGCATGTATCTCAGGGAACTAGGAGAGCACGGCAAAGCATGGAGCAGGCATACCCTATCTTCAATAAATGGTGTATAATAAAGTTGTAATCCAGTTAAAATAATGTTTATTTAAATGAAACCTCGGCACTCTGATGTAATATTTTAGAACTGGATTTGTATTATGGACCTATGTATATTAAAAATGCCGCCTTAGGCTGTTTTCTTAAAATTTTGTTTTCGATCCTCACCGTAACACCCAGATTAATCTTCCGCTGCCACAATTCAAATTTGGGGGTGTTACATCTATCATTAAGATTTCTGGATCATCAACGTTCTCATTCTCTCCATCATCATCTGCTTCTTCATTATCATCATCATCCTTCGTTTCTTCTTCTTCTTTCTCTAACTCTTCCTCTTCCTCCTCTGTCTTAGTTGCTTTAGGAGTCCTTTGTTTTCGACATTTCCCAAACATCATCACCTCCAATTCTTGCAATGTTTCTGTTTTCCAGTACTCAAACGCTGGGTATTCTGGGTTTTGGAGTAGTGAATTGGCGAATATAACCTGCATTTTTAATATAAAGGTAGATTAAAAAAAGATGCTGAAAAACAACTAATGAACTCATGATAACTGATGAACCAATGACAACTGATGAGCCTAACATAACTGATGAACCTAACACAACTGATGAACCTATGACAACTGATGAGCCAAATATAACTGATGAGCCAATCATAACACAACTGATGAACCAATGACTACTGATGAGCCTAACATAACACAACTGATGAACCAAACTGATAAACACATATAAGCTAATTGATGAACCAAAGGTAACATAACATATAAAAATAAGATTAAAAAAAATTAGTAATTACCTCTAGCACCAAGAGTGGTCCATAGAACGTTTTCCCCGGTTTCCAAGCTAACTTTTCCTTCATGAGATTATCAACCACATATTGGCACCAATCCATTTCTCTTACCTTCTCAAGGTTGGTAAGAGATGGGATAACCCCTAGATTGAGAGTCCCCGTTGTGGTAACATAGGACATAATAGTACAAAAGAGAACTAGGAAGTTTATCTTAAATAGATTCCCACTATCATTTCTCCTAATTTGATTCCTCATTCGTTCCATCAGTTTGTTAACATACAATCTAGAAACTTTCTTGAACTGGTCTTTCCATTCTCTATACGTTACATTTGACCTTTCTTTTAAAATCTCTCGTACATCAACAGCCAATGTGCCCATTGGAAACCCAAATGTTTGGTGAACCAATTCAGGCGTTATTTGTATGTTTTCACCAAAAACTTTTAGAGTTCCCGATAAACCATCAAATTTAGTCAGCAACCAATAACCCAAACGACTTGTTGTTCCATTTACTTGAAATTCCAACAGTGATTCAAAACCCAAACTTGCAATAGCTTCTTTCTGATCCTCAGTAATTGTCTGAATGAGGTCGTATAACGGACCAGGAAAATTTTTTATCTTAACCACTGGAAATTTATTTTGTTTGGAAGTTTGGAGAAGACTTAATTGCGGCTTAAGGTCTTTAGAGATATTTGTTTTAGAAGGTTTAGATAAAGAAGGTTTAGAGGTAGAAATGGTAGCAAGTTTTTTAGACACATTAGCTTTCGGACGACCAAATGCATCATCAACAAAGTCATCGTCACTGGGAGAATAAGTGATCAACAACTTTGCTTTTTTTGCAGCATTACCTATAAAAAAAAAAAAAAAAAAAAAATCAACTGATGAACATACTTTGAATATGAAATAACTGATGAACCAAAAGAGTATTGATGAACATATACCACAACAAAATAAACTGATGAACCAAAAATTGGTTTACTGGTTCATCAGTTCATTGATGAACCAAAAACACAACACATACAACAACAAAATAAACAGATCGCTAACTATATTGATGAACCAACAACACATAACACATACCACAACAAAATAAACTGATGAACCAAAATTGGATTATTGGTTATCAGTTTATTGGTTCATCAGTTTATTGATGAACCATGTAATAATTACAATAATTTATGAACCAAAACTGAAACATAACTGAAATCACAGTTTCATACCTTTTAGAGCTGGTCTGTCATTGAATCTTTTGGATCTCTTCTCTTTTTCAATATTGCTTCCAGATTCTAAAAATATTTATAAAAAAAAAATCATATAATAAGGACAATAATTGATGAACAAAAAAAAAATAATATATATATAGCCAGATAAGCTGAATCAAACACTTAATAACTGATGAACCAACTTAAAATTGATGAACCACCTTTCAACACAAAATATCTAGTTTATTGATGAACCAAAATTTGGATTATTGGTTATCACTTAATAACTGATGAACCGAAAATTGGGTTATTGGTTATCACTTAATAACCGATGAACCAATAACTAGTTTATTGATGAACCAAACACAACACATACCACAACAAAAAACTGATGAAACAAATAGTTTATTGGTTCATCAGTTTATTGATGAACCAAAAACACAACACTTACCACAACAAAAACTGATGAACCAAAATAGTTTATAGGTTCATCAGTTTATTGGTTATCAATTTATTGATGAACCAAATACAACACATACCAAAACAAAAACTGATGAACCTTCAATAGTTTATTTGTTCATCAGTTTATTGATGAACCAAAAACACAACATACACAAATAACTGATGAACCATAAATAGTTTATTGGTTCATCAGTTTATTGATGAACCAAAAAACACAACACATACCACAACAAAAACTGATGAACCAAAACTAGTTATTGGTTCATCAGTTTATAGGTTCATCAGTTTATTGATGAACCATAAAACACAACACATAACACAACAAAAACTGATGAACCAACTTAAAAAAATTATAAAAAAAAAATAAAAAATATATAAAAAAAATCATAACTGATGAACAAATCGTTCCAGTTGAAGATTCTAAAAAAATTATAAAAAAAAAAATAAAAAAAAAATTAAAATCATAAATTTATAAAAAAACCCTAATTCTTCAACTACATTCTCAAAAACTCTAATTAATCGACTACATTCTAAAAAACCCTAATTCTTCAACTACGTTCTTCGACTTTATTCTAAAACAAAATTAAAACATAATCTGAAATAAACTTACCAAGTTGATTCATCTTCGAGTATTGTGATTCTCACCAAATTTTAATCGGAAATATAATCGACTTAGTGGGAGATGATCGGAAATTAAAACCCTAAAAATTTCCCCAAATTTTGATCGGAAATAGAGAGAGAGTGAGAGTGGAGTGAAAAAAAGTAGAGGGGTATACGAGGGTTTTTGGTTGTAAAATTACTTATTTATCCTTTTATTAGAATGGAGAGTTAGCAACCGTGGATTGTTTTTTGGTCAAAGTTTTGACTGATCTGATGGCTAGAAATACTTTTTACACTTTTTATTTTCATTCCCCTTTGTAGGGGATCGCACCTCTGGTAAATTGTTTTCAAATCAACTAATTGATTTGGTATCCATGGGAACCGATTCTATAGCCATTTTTCCTCCCCTATACTCGGCCAATCCTTGCTTAAATTAACCCTATCATTTTCTCCACACAAAAAAAAAACCAAACCGTGGACTTCAAAACCCTAAAACTCCTCAAACATGCGACCTATTGCTGCTACTATGTCTTTCTTCTGCTGCTGCGATTTTGCCCTCTGCTGTACGATCTTTGTTCAAGCAAAAAGGAGTTCTTGGGTTGTTTCTAAGTGATGTGTAGACGTGCCTCGTTTTCTGGTTCGAAGTGGTGACTTCATTCGTGGGTTATAGGGCTGCTGTTGGGTATTAAATTCGGTGAGTGTTGTGTTTATTCGACCGTGACTAGCGAAGCAGCCATGGTGGTCGACTGTCTTCGTGATTAGGGTGGCATGGTTCCTTCCTTTGATCCTCTTCGATTCGACCAAGGTAGCACCCCCTTTGGTTTCTTAATTTCTCTTGACATATGCTCATAATCTGTTAACAATTAGCAACTTAAAATAAGGCTTTGGTCGATCATAATCTTGTCTAAGTATTAAGCGTTTATCTCGTCGATCTAAAGTACGAATATCATATATGTTCTGGTCACATGAAATCATGCAAAGAACCATAAATTATACTCCTATATATAAACTGTTGTGGTGTCATGAATGGGCTGTGAAAAAGATGTGAGAAAGATCTATTAAACGTATATATGTGTGAGTTTGGAATGGTCATAAAACAAGTATACGCCCCATCTTTGGTTATTTGTGTCGTGAGTATTTTTGTGGCGTGTTTCCAGCTTATAGGTCGACATATATCACACCTAAAACAAGACTTAGGCTGATCATTATTAGACATTAAATGTGATACTAAAACCTGAGAAAGACCTAGAGGAATGCATGTGCGAAGAGAGGCTTAAAAAGGGTTATGATTTCATGTGGGTTGTATTTTGCTTGGCTCGTTAACCTTGTGGGATGTGTGGGCTGTTTGGTGTGTGTAAATGTGTCGAAGGGGCTGGTTTTGGTGTCGTATGTGATGTGTTTCATGGTGTGTTTAGGCTATTCTTGGTCACGATAAGGATGTGCATGCTTGGTTATTCTTATGTCTTCATGGAGTATTTTGCAAAGGTTTAAAACTGGTCTTGGTTTTGTCGTGGGTACTAAGTGGAGTCGTGGGGGCTTTGGTTGTTTCGAAAAGAAATATTACAAGAGTGATGGTGTCGAGAGGTTGCGTCTCAATAAGTTTGAGGTCTATTAGGGTGTGTTTTCATGCTACCCGATAGACTGTTGTGGGCATGGGTGTGTCGAGCATATGGGACTGTCAATATGTGCATGGTGTGAGTGTGGTGGTATCATATAGCTTGGTCGAAAATGATGGGCTGTTGGTCAGGTTTGAAATAAAAAGTGAAAGTGAATATGTGCTATAAGTTATAACACATAAAATATTACTTATCATGATATGCTATATAATACGAGCTTGTTTATACATGATAAAAAGAACTGGATTAAAACTCAAGTAAGAATAAGGTGGAGCGTGCATGTGAATGATAGGGGCTGCATGTGTGTGGGTTTTATGAAACTACTTTGGCATTTTCAGTGTGTTGATACGTGGTCATGGGCCTTTGGGGTGTTGAAATACGAAAGTTAATATGGGTCGTGTACATATAAAAGTCTGGTCGTGTGTGTTTTAAATTGGGAGCGACGGGGTCTAAAATTTATCATCTTAATATAAAGTTATAACATAAACTTTAAAGTAATTTTACTTGACATTCTTAATAATTAATTTTGATAATCTACGCCGTTAACCTTAAACTTACTAAAATGATATGTCAAACCCTAATCTTTGGAAAATTGTCAAAAGCAATCATGAACTATAGTATTTGTAATATCACGTCTTGAAGTTATTAAATTGTCATTGATAACCCTAAAGGTCACTAAGAATGAAAAGCCGACGAAAACGAGTAACTCTGATTTGAAATGAATTATTAATAATTAGCCGATCATTAATTCGTGTAGATTCGCTGAAGAGGGAGTGACTTCCTATTCATATGTTATGGTTTCGTTGGCGGTTTAAGGTACAGATATTCTGACCTTTTCTTTTAAGGTTTCTCATGATCTCTTTCGTATTCTGATCCGTTAATTTTCTGAGTTGATTGCTATGATTCCCTTTCGCTTGAACCTTCTCTGTTGATCCCATTTGATATGACCTCTGATATGAAGCTATGTTATCAAGACCTTTTATAATTATGCCTTGAAAATGCTTTGAGAAAAACCATTTTAAAGGATGTTTATCAATGAGGCGAAACCACTTTTATATCAAATGTTACTAACTTTTGTGAATACTATATTTGGAAGACTATTTTTATGAAAAACCGTTTTGAAAGATTATTTTTATGAAAACCACTTTAAAGGATCGTTTTATGAAAATCATGAATAAGGGATTGTTTAAATGGACTTTTGATAGAAACTTTTGAAATGAACTTTTGATCTGAACCTGGATTTGATTACTTAATATGAACCTTGATCTGGTAAACTCTGATTTGGACCTTTGGCATTACATCTGATATATCTGTTATTAACCATCTGTTATGAACCATCTGATTTGACCTTTGATATATGACACCCTGATTATGATATGACTCTTAGTTTGATACCCGAGCCACCTTTTCTGTTACCTAGCCAGGAAGGTAACCTGGCCGTGTCTGTGATGCACCACTGGCATGACTCATGTGTGGGTGAGTGATTCCTCACACCGTCCCCATTCTGATTATGATATGCGCATTACTTTGATTATGGATTATATATGTTTCTGGGGGGCGTATGGATTGCAATCCTAGATCTGATCTGTTTAGTGGATTTAAATCTGATATGATATGACTTGTCTGGTGACTGGTGCTATGTGCAATACACGCCTTTCACATATATCTGGGAGCTAGCTACTCCATTTGAAGAATGAGGACACCCCTCATATTATCTGATTATCTGAGAGGTCTCCCCTCTATATGATTATGAAGATTTATGGTTACACTGTTATGATATGACATGATCTGTTTCTGGGCTCGTGGTGGATGACTATCCTAAACCTTTACTCTTGTACCTTATTTATATCTCATTCATTGTGCTACATCTGATTGTTTCCGTTTACTTTCGTTTCCGTTTATTATATATCTGTTCACTGGGCTTTGTAAGCTCAGCCGCACGTTTCTTTTCGTGTGCGGCAGGTTTTAGATGGAAGATGGGTATGAGTGAAGAGACTTTTGGACCTAGAAGGCTTGACAGTTATTTTGGCCTAGAGATGATTAGAAGTTATTTTATTGTTAGAATTTGTATCCGTTTTTGTAACCTTGTAATCTCAGTATTTCCTTTGTAACCCTTGAGAATCTTTGTATTACTTTTGAATGTATGCTTTGTTATATCTGATATGAAACCATTTGCGTGACATCTTTACCCTTGTCGGGCTGGGGTATTACACGACCCAACCTTGTGAAAAATGAGTCAAATGACGATATGGTAATATGCTAGCACAATATAATTCATGTTCATATTCAGTATTTTGTGATAACATGCTTTCGTTTTTAAGTTTTAGCATATATTGATATGATTTACTTTGTTGATACATCAATATGTTGTCATTTTAAATAAGTTTGAAAAATCATATTTATCTTTTATATTAGGTAACTTTCATATGACATCAATGCATATTGTGTGAAGTCTAGAGATGTACATCCAGCCTTGGATGACCCATCATTGTGTAGCATGAGATTGAAGGCTTAAGTCAGCCAACCTAAAAATGAAGCCCTTGATCCACCTATCTAACGTCGTATGTACGTCTCGCTTACAATAATTCTCACCCACCTGAAACTATCTTGGTAGAATATAGAAATATGTTTGGTAATTGACTGGGTTATTGGAAGAAAGTTAGAATCATATTTTAGATTTTTGGTATCAGAGTAATCATCTAACTTGATATTAATCCTTGCAAATCATGTCATCATACTATTTATGGCTTTAGTTCAATGATTGTTGTAAAGTTTCAGAAGAAAAGTTATCCTCGACGAAACTTAACCCAAATTGAAAAGGGTGATCGACTGAATCAAAAGTTCAAGGAAATAAAACCACATTCAGGGTACACAAC
Organism: Artemisia tridentata subsp. tridentata; assembly: GCA_021014915.2. Taxonomy (NCBI): domain Eukaryota; kingdom Viridiplantae; phylum Streptophyta; class Magnoliopsida; order Asterales; family Asteraceae; genus Artemisia; species Artemisia tridentata. The sequence continues at coordinate 137,493,317 of CP139509.1, read as the reverse complement.
TCTTGTCGATGACGTTAGTTCAAGGATGCATTTATGGAAATACATATATAACTTGCATTCCACACCCATGTCTATTTATATTCTTTAGCTAAGTTGCACAGGGACGGGTTTGGGTACGGGTACCGGGAAACGACAACATCATAAAATTCAAGAAACGGGTACGGTGGGAAAGCTTCTATGTGTTTTATAATATTTTAGTATATAGCAAATTTTCTTCAAAAAATAATTACACAACATTCAAAAATCCAAACAAATATTACTCATAATCATCAATTAAAAGTAAAAGAACCTGTGCAATAGTGCCAGTAAATTTTTTTCCCAAACAATAACAGCTAAATACGTCAAATTAAACTAAATATTATATCTAAAGTTATATTATATGTAAAGAATAATAACATCATAACATTATGTAAAATAGAAAAGAAAAAAGAAAATGGGTTGGTTTCCCATTTTCAATGCACGTGACCACACACACAACTATGATAACATTATATCATTTCTCTTTCATGGGTGACCACACAACAATAATAACATTATAACCTTTCTCTTTCATGGTTTCACTTTCTTTTTCGATCGACTCAACTGTGATTTTTTTCCAGCAAGATTCCTTTTCTTCCTCTTTTTCCGATTGTGTCAGCTTTACTCACTATATTTCATTTACTTGTAAGGGGACAAAATGACGATAAAACACCAAAATCTTAAAAAAAAAAAAAAAAAAATTATTTATTTATTTATTTATTTTTTTAATTTTGGGGGGGGGGGGGGGCACGTGCCCGCCATGCCCCTTCCGTAGCTCTGCCTCTGATGGGCCAGAAACGTTTCCACAAACGTTTCCCAGATAATGATCGGCGTGCCCATTTTGAAGAAACATTTCCACTTTTCTCGGGGGCGTTTCCCCGGCGTTTCGGATACGTGATACGGTATCTTGGCGGCGTTTTCGTGTATCCTAGTTCTTTAGCGTTCATTTGTGCTCCTAAAATCAGTATTACAAAGGGGTGAAGGTTATAGGTTAATGTGTTGGTACTGATGGTGAAAAATATTTCATTTTTTCATAAAATTATTTATTGGAAATAGAAAAAACTGAAAATCCGTTTAGTCACATCAGTTTTTGAGAATTTTTTCTGAAAAAAATGAAAATCTCATTTTTCAAAATTTAATTAGAATTTAAGAAAGAGCTCTTTACTTTATCCTCTATTTTTCCTTCTATTTTTTTTTACATCCCCTTGCATTTTTTAATTTACTTAAAAATATCATCTAAACGCGTTCTCTAAATTTATAGCACCTTTTGAGGGATAAAAACCCTTCTATGTTTCTAAAGAAATTGAAATAGAAAATTAAATATTTTTTCTACAACTAAATATATCATAAGTTTTTCAATTTCATTTTTCTTCAATTAACAAGTACTTAATGCATATGATGGAATACTTCTAAATAGGGATGTTCATCGGTTCGGTTTTTGGGTTTGTGGGTTGTATGGTTCGGTTTCATCGGTTTGAAAATTTTCAAAGTCAAAACAAAAACCAAATCAAACCAATTATAGTACGGATAAAACCAAACCATACACTAAACTAGAATTCGGTTAGGTTTTAGTTAAAACCAAGAAAATCAAATTCATGTAAATTTCAAAATATAATCTAGAAGGGCACAAATAAAAACCTAAAAGTTCAAATAAAATTAATAAATCAAAAGATCTCACAAAGTACTAAAGGAAATCAACAAAATAAAAGTTTAAAAAACAAAAAGGTTTCATAACTTAACGAGACTAAATGAAAACGATTAAATAATCTTCGACAAAAGTCTTCAGAAGTCTTATTAACTTGAATATTCCATCTTCAAGCATCCAAACCCAGTTGCAACTTCACTCATCTTCTCCAATGTTTGCATTTGATTTTGTTCTCATCTCTGAAAAAGCAATGGAAAACAACTATGTGTCAAATGTGTATATAAGATACATAAATAAATACAAAGGCTATGCGTATAAAGAATGGAAATAGTAATTTACCATCTTCAAAATTTTCAAGGTCATCAACGTGTTCTTTCAGATTCCCTGCAACATACCTGAACGGACCCGATATTGGCAACATATTAATGCTTGAACAGTTTCTGAAGATAAGAAACTCCTAAACGAGTCAAGCACTCTACCTCCAGTACTAAAGATAGACTCATATGCCACTGTTGAAATAGGAATTGCTAAAATATCACGAGCAACGAGGGACAGTACAGGAAAAGCTGGGCTTCTCCTCTTCCACCAACCCAAAACAGTAAAGTCATCACTCTTGAAATATGTCTCGTCTCCCTTAATCTCCTCAGCCAGATACCTCTCCAACTCAAACTTGGAATCGCTTGCCACACCCGATTTCGTCTTTCTCCTGTTCACCTCAGCCAAGTTTTTCTCTATAAGTGTTGTAATTGCATCACTAGAACTACCAAACAAACCCTTAGCTAGAACACTTTGGCTAGTGGAAAAGGATTGAGTTGTAGCATTAGATGATGAAGAAGAAATGCTCATTGCATTCTGGTTTAAATAAATTATTTTATAACCATTAAATAGCGCAATCAATGCCTTTTCACACAATGCTGCAACCTTTGGCCCTTCATCAGCACCATACATACCATTAAGAGTGACCTTAAATTACTCCATTTTTGTCCTCAGATCAAAAATAGAAGCAATAAACACCAACAAATTGATTTTTTTATGTCACCCCAATACTTGTCAAATTTAAGCTTCATTTTCATAGCCATCTTCTTCAAATCATTATCCTCACTTGCAGGACATTCCTTCAAAACACTATAAATGCAGATGATAGCATCTAGATATGTGTTTGAGGTAATGTACTTTGCACCCGAATATTTTAACAAAAAAAAAAACAAAAAAAACTTCAAAGTTAAAAGTTATATACTTGCATAAGCTATAAATAAACAAGAGGATACTTGATTAAGTACATGAAACTCTTAGAGTGAGTAGATAAAAATGCTGAAGAAACCCGCCTAACCTCCTAACGTTAGCCCAATCATTTGATTTTGGCACCCCAGGCCGTAAGGGTTTTCAGTGTTTAGTTTGACATCGAACAAACCGAAAAATAATCCAAACCGAAAATTTTAATTGGTGTATGGTTTGGTTTAAAACCGAACTGAAGTATTTAATTAGTGTTTGGTTTCGTTTTGGGTTTGACAAATATACAACCAAACCAAACTGAAAAAACCAAACATCTCTATCGACATAAAAAAGTTTAAATAATATATATACATATTTTCTATATTTATCTTCCTAACTAACAATCCTAACAATTTAAAAATCTTTTAAACTAATCACTCCTCAAATCAAGCATTGATTCATATCCATGAGTAAGAGTTTACCTACTTGATTCCTATAAATTCACAATGTATCGTATCCACTTCTACCATTATTTCACACATCATTTGCCACTAATGCTACAACTCAAGGAGCGTCTCTTCTTCATCATCTAATGCTACAACTCAATCCTTTTCCACTAGCCAAAGTGTTCTTGATAAGGGTTTGTTTGGTAGTTCTAGTGATGCAGCTACAACACTTAGAGAGATAAACTTGGCTGAGGTGAAAATAAGTAAGACGAAATCGGGTGTGGCAAACGATTCCAAGTCCGAGTTGAATAGGTATTTGACTGAGGAAATTGAAGGAGACGAGACATATTTCAAGCGTGGTGACTTTATTGTTTCGGGTTGGTGGAATAGGAGAATCTCAACTTTTCATGTATTGTCCCTCGTTGCTCGTGATATTTTAGCAATTCCTATTTAAGCAGTGGCATATGAGTCTACCTTTAGTACTGGAGGTAGATTGCTTGACTCGTTTAGGAGTTCCTTATCTCTAGAAATTGTTCAAGCCTTAATATGTTGCCAAGATTAGGTCCGTTCAGGTAATGATGTTGCAGTGAATCTCGAAGAATACATTGATGACCTTGAAAATTTTGAAGATAGTAACTTACTGTTTCCATTCTTTATACGCATAGCCTTTTTATTTATTTATGTATCTTAATATCTTATAGACACATTGACACATATTTGTTTTCCATTGTTTTTTCAGAGATGAGAACAAAATCAAATGCAAACATTGGAGAAGATGAGTGAAGTTGCAACTGGGTTTAGATGCTTGAAGATGGAATATTCAAGCTAATAAGACTTCTGAAGAATTTTGTCGAAGAATATTTTATCCCTTTCATTTATTTCCATTAAGTTTTGAAACATTTTGGTTTCTTAAACTTTTGTTTTGTTGAATTCCTTGAGTATTTTGTGAGACATTTTGATTTGTTAGTTTTATTTGAACTTCTAGGTTTTTATTTGTGACTTCTAGATTATATTTTGAAGTTTACTTGATTTGTTTTTCTTGGTTTTAACCGAATTCTAATTTGTTGTATGGTTTGGTTTTATCCGTTCTATAATTGGTTTGGTTTGGTTTTGGTTTTGACTTTGAAAATTTTCAAACCGATGAAACGGAACCATACAACCCACAAACCCGAAAACCGAACCGATGAACACCCCTACCAAGCCCCTCTTCCAAGATCACGCATAAACACATAATCTTCTTTTGAAAATCTATCAAATACTTTCTCATATTCAGTTGCTACACTTAACATCAAGTTCAGTTTGGTAGGGGTGTTCATCGGTTCACATCTATTCAAATGACTCCATAGCGTAGAAGTTACAGATTTCGTATCACCTGAATAATCCGTACCACAATAGTTACATTTCGCCCTTGGCTTGTCATTATTGTTAAAGAACTTAGTAAAATGATTCCAGTGGACCTCTCCTTATATTCTTTACGCTTAGCATCCTTTGAGTTCAGATTTTCTGGCGAATCTGCTGCTTCCATTTTTATATTTTGCGTGTCATTTGCATATGCCAGTTTACTTTGAGACTCTGCAACTTCCATTTCCATGTCCTGTGCCTCATTTGCATACCTCATTTTGCTAACAAGGTGTAAACCATAGAGAGTACAAATAAGTTTCAGTAAGAAAATGAAAACTTTGCAATAACAAATTTACGAAAGTATTGTTAAGCTAAAAATTGTTCACTTTTGCATATCATGAACAACAAACAATTTGTCTTTTAACAAAACACGTTAACACTCTAACAAATTCAAAGTATAACATTATTGGTTAAGAACTTAACACTTTCACATAAGCAATAAAAAATTTCAAAATGTAACAAGAAACTAAAAATTTTGTAACTGAAACACTAATTTTATTATTGTAAAGTACCTAAGAGGCTATAAGAGTGTAAGACCCTTGATATATCAATAATCAGCCATGGCACTTTGACTACATTGATCTACAAAAAGGTAATTGGGGCTTTTGCAAAACTAATGTACGTGATTCCTTTCGTATAAACTCTATATTAATATAAGGATTACAATTATAGTTTGTAATGTGTCCTATGGAGTATTTACAACATACGATTCATGTTATATACTCCGTATAAATGATGTGTTGGATATTATGACCAATTTAGTCATAATAAGACATCATTTAGGATTCGAGGTGCGGAGTGCACGCCTATTTGAATTTATTATGATCTTAGGGGCGAAGGACGGGGGTCCGAGGGCAGCGCCTCCGGGAGCGGGGTCCAAGGGGCAGAGCTCTTGGCTTGAGTCGAGCTGCCAGGTTATTTCCAACTAAGTTGTAATGGTAAAAGTTCCTTAGAAAATTAAATTTTTGAAAATTAAGGGACTAATTTTGACAACTTTGAAACCCTTGAAAAACTGCCTAAAAGGCCGTTAGTGCCCTAATCCCTGATATATATTCATACGTATTTTTTCTTGGTCATTAATGTTTTCGCTGGTTCATCAATCTCAAACACAAGCATTCAAAACGTTCTCAATCTCTGAATTGTATCCGATTGAATAATTTGGGAGAACCACCGAATTGATTCGATCTCAAAGTGTTCACACGCCTTCAGATATTTAAATAATATCCGGTTTTGTTCGTTTATTATGTTTATATAAATGATGACGGTAAAGGGAATATCAAATATGCATTTTCAAACAATTTTCAAGTAATATATCATATGAATTGAAATTTAGTGCAGCATTTAAACATCAATTATATAGAATTTTCATTACTGAAATATTACTAATACATACATAAAGGTTGCAGATGATGTTAAAAAATCAATTGAAATTAACTAACCTTTTTTGTGATTAACTAACCAACTGAAATTAACTAACCTTTTTTGTGATTATTTTTTTTAGTGGCGGATGATGTGTGAAATAAAAGTAGAAGTGGATACAGTACATGTGATGCTTGATTTCTTGACAAGTGATAAGTTTAAAAGATTTTTAAATTATTAGGATTGTTAGTTAGGAAAATAAAGATAAAAAATCTGTATATATATAATTTAATTTTTTTAATGTGGATAGAGATATTCGTTTTTTTTGGGTTTCGTTTGGATATATATTTGTCAAATTCAAAACCAAATCAAACACCAATTAAATAATTTTCGGTTCAGTTTATTTTCCGGTGTGTTCGATGTCAAACCAAACACTAAACACCAATATTTTCAAAGCATGTTTGGTTAAAATTTTAAAGTGCAATATTTGGAGAAAATAAATACTTTCGAACGTTATGAGTGGGAGAGTACACTTAAGGCTGGACACATCCCACCTGAAATAATCTGTCGGTCGCCACATTTTTCAAAACCGACCGATATACATTTGGGTCGCTTGGGTTGTAGTAGATCGGTCGCTTGTCATTGAAATGCAATATCGATCGGTTTACCGACCGACTTTAAAGCTTGCATCAAACCAATAAATTCACAATTCCAACAAAATCAAACCGTTGCATATTAAAAAAAAAAAAAAAAAAAAAAAAAAAAAGAAAAAAAGAAAAAAAAACTTTTTCAACCTTATAAATACCCACCTCAAACACACATCTAAACACACAATTTCAAACACAATTCATATTCAACTTCTCATCCATAAACCACTTCTCATCATGTCAAAGAAAAACACTCCCACATCAAAAGACCGACGATCCTGACTACCCCAAAATGCCCCGAATTTAAACTTCTCGCCGGAAAACAACTTCCTACTAACCGGCATAACACCACCACAACAACGAGGTATTCGATTTCGTGCACCCTCTTTTGAATACTCATCACGATTACCACAATCCAACCCAACCCAAATCAAAACCCATTTTACGTGAATCGTCCATATGTTCCACCGTATCGTCCTAATAAGGATTATTACCAAGAACCAAGTGGGTCGTCGTATCGGCCTAACATGGATTTCTTGCAATCTCCCCAACCGTATCATGATTATTCCCCGATTCGGGATGTTAATCTTGAGATGGATTTTGAGGATTTTATGGACAACCAAGCGACACAACAATATCCGTCCCAAGATGCGTCGATAGGGCAAGGTTCGGGTCACGATTCTTACCATGGTTCGTACCACGGTTCTTTCCCCGTTGAAGAGAAAAAATAGCATTGGCCATGAAAAGAGAAAAAATAGCACTTCAACGAAAACAGGTCGAACTCATGGAAAAATCAACCAAGAACCAAGATTTTATCTTATACTACACCAAAATCGACCCAACATTGCCCGAAAGTCACCAAAATCATCTTAGGCAGCTTAAGGCAGAAATCAAAGAAAAATACAATTTAGCTGATTAGTTTACGTTTTTTTTTTTTTTTTTTTTTTTTTTTTTTTTTTTTTTTTTTTTAGTATTGTAATGTTTTTAATTCAGTATTGTAATGTTTTTATTATTAATGAATTTTAAGTTTATTTTAAATGTTTGATTAAAAAAAAAAGAAAAAAAAAGTCGGTCATCGACTGTGGCAGGTCGGTCGGTTCTGGTCGCCGGAGAGAAAAAGCTGACGTGGCAGCCGGTGACCCAGGTCGCTTGGGTCAACGACTGTGTCCAGCCTAATGCACGTTTCTTAATATATACGTAGACTAGCTTATAGACCCGTGGAATCCACGGGATTCTAGAGGGTTTTTTATTAAAAAAAGTAAGTACGTGAATAAAGTAAGAAAGAACAACGAACTTAAACGCTATAAAATTTTCTTGTAACGGAATAATAAGTTATAAGTGACTGATAGTATAAAATACAATGCTTGTAAATATCTGTGTAATAAACGTTCATTGCCTCGTGATCTCCAATATGTTTGTCTTCATAAGCAAATGTATGTAGTGACCATTCTAACACTTCAACAAAAGGTCCATTACGTGAACACCTAATAAGTTCAAAAAGTACGTAAATAAAAGAAGTTTGGGATTTATAATAAGTGTAAATAAAAAAAATGCCACAAAAGATGTAATATGTATATTGTACATACCTATTGACCTTTTGATCATATACCTTGAAGAACTTCTTTATATAACACATTTATAGTAGTTTTTGATAGGTTACCATCCGCATCTAAAACAACAACCTTCAAACCTTTTTTGATTTTGACACATGAAAGAGCCACATATAGTTGTCCACGTGTGAAAACAGGACGTGGCAGATACAATCTGACTTTTGAAAGCGATTGCCCTTGGCTCTTGTTTATTGTCATGACGAATAATGGTAAACATGACATAGTTACCTTTAAACTCAACTTAGGGAGACGTTCTCGTGAATCTGGACTATGGTCTGTACTCCAAAGTACAATACGAAAGGCAAAAATAACAATACTCCACTATCCACCAAGCTTACAAACTTCTATATACATTAGATATCAATGTAATGATTGATTTAAAAATGTGATAATTTGCACAATTTAACTAATAGTTCACCACAACCAAGTTATCCCTGATTAAACAGTCTTAAAATACTATTTTGAGTTCAGCAAGACTTGAGTACATAGACCTAAAACAACCAATAAATCATGTAAGTCATTCACACTTATTAAAGCGACGAAATGCACCGTCTACAAAAAGGAGTTCATTGTCTCCTCACAATTAGCAACCACATCAATTTTGATCTTTCACCAGTACTATGCATTTCCAAGGGATGCCGCATACAATTATGCCATTCTGATAGCAACCATTGACTTACCCTTAACCAAATCATGTCAATAGTTACATGTACGTCAACAACTTTACCTTCATATACATGGGAATTTATCTCTTGACATATATAGATAACGTTACCGTGATATACCTGTAATGAAACCAAGATGGTCAGAAAAATAATGTGCAGTCTATAAATTAGAAACAAATAATGTATCACACTCATCACATGATAAAAAGATTGAAACAGAACTCAGTAAAGCATGATCGTATGAACGCTACTCGAATGTCTAAACCACACTCATCTTCATTAGTAGCTATTGTAGTTGTATAACTATAAAAACCTTACAAAGACAGACTGTTTCGACATGTGCACAAAGTATTTTTAGTTCTACCCTTTGATATGTCACCATAAATTCGTATGACTTAAATAAAGGAGAACTAAAAATCAAGAATGCATGAGAACTGAGTAATAATGAATCGAGAGAAAATGAAATAATGGAAAGGTTCATATAAGGATGTGCCATAGGAACTCCATACATACATAATCCGTCAAATCATACTTAAAGCCATACAAGTGTACGAATAGGGGAGACCTCTAAGTACTAAAAGTGTGAGAAGGAGTGTAAGGCACACACCACCTGGTCACCATACATACACATACATAAACCTAGGATGCATCCATACGCTCCCTAACAAAATATGAATGCCAGTACTGTACTGGTCACACATATATAAAGTTGGCCAATAGTGTACACAAAATCATATCATATCATAAGGGGGAACGCCGTAGATCTATCACACCTCTACGGGAGTGTCATGTCTAGGGTGCCATCCAAGACATGGTCATGGTACCTCCACAACTAGTTAAGCTTAGGCACAGATCTATTATATCATAGCATACAACAATAACATACTAGCATGGCAAAACATAAGCATAGCATAGCAGAGACATTTAAATAAATGTCAGAATGAATCAATAAGAATAACAATCATACAATGAAAGTCATGAATCAAATAAGGGAATCATATCAGGCATAGGATCTCAAGGGTTCATAATCAAAGGTTCGAAATCAAATGGTTCATAGCAAGGTTCAATTCAAAGGTTTCTATCAAAGGTTCATTTAAAGAAATATTTTAATAGTGGTTTTCATAAAATGATCTTTAAAATGGTTTTCATAAAGGTAGTCTTTAAAAGTAGTTTTCATAAAAGTTAGCAAGATTCTATATAAAAATGGTAGCGCATCATGCTCATAACATTGTTTTAAAAATGGTTTTTCTCAAAACATTTCCATGATACAATTAAGAAAGGTTTTCACATCCAGTTACAATATCAAATGAACCTTCAAAGCATCAAGTGATTCGAATACTCATGTCATAGGGTAACGAATGAATTATGTCAAGTATCATATCACAAGGGTCATAATGAACGAATGTCAAATGGATCATCATAACAACGAAGCATATCAAACGAATGAATCAAAGTACAGGGGATCATAGCAATGGCTTTAGGGAATCTTATAACGAATCAAAGATCAAGATCAAGTCATGAGAGTGAAAGCACCCTTACTGAAAAAGGGTAGAATATCTGTACCTTAGACCGCAAGTGAAAACACAACTAGAAACGAAAAGATCGGAAGTAAACTCCATCTTCAGCGAATCTACACGAATTTATGATCGTCTGATTAATAACTTATTTTAAATCAGATTACTTATTTTAGTCGGCTCTTCCATTTTAAGTAATCTTCTATTTTAGGCAGGTTTCCCGAATTAGTAAGTTTCCAATATTTAGTAGCTTAAGGTTCATAATGCCATTTATATAAGTTTAGGGTTCATAGTGTAGTTTTCATAAGTTTTAGGGTTTATTATGCAAATATAACATGTTTAGGGATTATAGTGTCATTATGGTAAGATTAGGGTATGAAATGTAAATATCCTAAAGTTACATGGTTTCACAAGTTAAGCCCTTTAGTTTAGAAAAATGACAATTTAACCCTTTAGTTAATTATTACACAAGTAATCCTTTTAAAAACCTTTTTGAACCTTTAACAGTTTATATATATGAACTGGTCACGTTTTGACGATTTTATGAATCACATTAGAACTCAGAAATAAAATCCACAAAAATTCACACAGGTACTTCGATGTCTTTAGAACTCACACTAATTTTCCCAGAATTTATTAGTTCGTATAATTATAGTCTAAAAATCCCTTAGGTCAACTCGTCCAGATTCATGATCAGATTTTACATACGAAAAGTTTGTATTTCTTTATGTAATGATCAAGATAAGTGTTTAGGAGGTCGGGGGAACTCAAAATAAAGGTTAAACATGGTATTTATTAGATTAAGAATGGGGGAAGGTGTGTGTGTTTTCTAGAGAGAGAAAGTGAAACCACACACACCTTCAAAGATTACAAATGAATTCCTTAACCTCCTAGTCTCAACTAGGAGGGTATTTATACTAAGATCCTAGCTTAACTATCCGCTATTTGCTAAACTAGTCCCTGTACTTAATTACAATGCAATTCCCGAATATAACATTACTTTTAAGGCTAACAATCTCTCCCCAAAGTGATGTTATACGGGAATTGCTTACAAAGTTCCCTACAAGTAAAATATAAACCATAAGCACAGAGAATGGTCTTCAAACTTCATCACTTCGTTCAGCTTGCAGAATCTTCTCAGCTTTCATTTCTTTACTTGCAGAAGAACGTGAGCAAATCTAATTAGGGTATAATTCTGGGTGCCCTGAGTGCTCTCCCCTAATTAGTGCTCTCCCCCAAACTGACAACCTTTCTGATTACTGCCCTGAATCTGAAGAAGTCTTTTGATAGTTAAATGCATTTCGTCTTTAGTCTTCTAACACGCAGCGGAAAATGTAGAACAGACTGTAGACTCGACCTTCTTCAAGATTATCCATTCGGGGGAATAGAGTATCAACATCTTCATCTCACTCAATGCATTCCAGTTATCTGTCATATGATAAATCAGCCCATAACATACACATGAAATGATAACACCAAAGTAACAAGTTGAACCACTGATCATCTTGATCTTGTTGCCCGGAATTGGTGAAGGTGGATAAGGTAGAAGTGCGTAGAATAAGATGAGTGGAAGATAAGACATAGAATCAACCAATCTCTGACACAAATCGTTTCATAAATCATTAAGCCCGATCACGTGAACTTGTTGTGCGTCCTCGATGTACACATTTCTCTCCCCTGCTGGTTACGATTTATCGGAATTAGCATAGTGATGTGTACGTGAAGTATTAACTGGAAGCACTTTATCATTAACACGATCAGCCTATGAGAAGATGTCGATAAACCCAATCTACTAACAATACCATATAAGATGTCTAACTCTTTATCAACCTCCTGTATCAAAAACAACGGCTTTTTGTAGTAACCACATGAGAAGATAACCCAACATGACGAACTTGAGAATGAAGTAAAATCACCCAGATTTGTGACTTAATCTTGTACGATCCTTGTAACTAAGAACGGTGTACCCTATACCCTCAACAGAAGTATTAGTACAAAACCTCTTGACGTATCCTCAACTACTTTGTGAGTATAGAGAGAAAGAATCACAAAAGTAACTAGGTATCCAAGTCTTCGTCACCATTAATATAAGCCCAAACAAGTCATCTTCGCGGGGGGGTAGAAAGAAAGAAGACGAAATAAGTACACGCGTCCATATAACCTTACTTCAAACCCAAATGAATAATAACGAATCATCCCCGTAGTCACATTTCATTGCAAACTTTAGCCATTGTCATTTGATAGTGAATCTTGATCAGGATCGTTTTAGCGATACGTGGTGTTTTGAGGATGTAGGCCAATAATATTTTGAAGCAACCATACCACATGAAAATATACACGACTCAAAAATAAATTCACTGAACGCCACACATTCAACTTCACATGCTAGCTCACTTCACATGTCACGTGTCTCATGCAACTTATATATTTCATAAACCATGTCACGTTACCACATAAAATTTCGAAAAGCTTTAGCCATTGTCACATTACCACGTCACATGCTTCACTTCACACGTAGAATAAACTTCACATGCTAATCTTCACGTGTCTTACATGCTACTTCTCATGCAACTCTTAATATTACACCTCAATATTACACCTCAATATTACACCTTTGTCTCATGCTACGTTGGTTGTAATATATAGAATCATGCATCATAATTTACACGTTAAAACCAACGCTTGACACAAACAAATTCAATCACTCCATCAATATTCAACACAAGCTCAGCAGCTCTCTTATGATTATAAACCATAAATACTCAATACCAACAGCAGACTCGTGAAGAAGATGGTTCGATGATGAAGTGGTTTGATGAAGTCGAACTCGACTGGATATTCCTTCGATCACACCCTAGTTCCTTCGATCACATAAGCTCCTTTGACTAGACTCTCCTTTGATCATATCCTAGCTCCTTCGACTAGATACTCCATGGTTCGACTATAGAAGGTGCTTCGACTAGAGTTGCTTCGATGAACATGTTGGTTCGATGAAGTGAGGGTTCGATCAACCTAGCTCCTTCGATCACAGAAGTTCCTTCGACTATATGCTCCTTCGATCATAGAAGTTCCTTCGACTATATGCTCCTTCGATCATAGAAGTTCCTTCGACTATATGCTCCTTCGATCATACCCTCCTTCGACAAGATAATCCATGGTTCGATCAAGTTGTAAGGTAAGTCGTTCGATCATGAAAGTCCTCCTTCGACTATATGTTGGTTCGACTATAATAGTCGTTCGACTATTTGGTCGTTCGACTATCTAGTCGTTCGACTATTTAGTTCGTTCGACTAAATAGTTATTGGATCACATCAATCTAGCTCGATTGAGTGATGTTCGTTCGACTATGCTGCTTCGATGAAGTTGGTCGTTCGATCACTTTGTTGCTTCGATCAATGCTTTGCTCGTTCGATCAAATGTAGCTCGTTCGATGAATCCTCGTACGACTAAATATGCTCGTTCGACTAATCTGCTCGTTCGATCAAGTCGTTCGATTAACCAACACTGATGAACAATACCGAGCAGAAACACCTCAAATCACAAATATTTCACCTCAAAACCCCACGATTCGCCTCTGGTTAGCTCTGATACCAATTGTAACGATCAAGATAAGTGTTCAGGAGGTCGGGGGAACTCAAAATAAAGGTTAAACATGGTATTTATTAGATTAAGAATGGGGGAAGGTGTGTGTGTTTTCTAGAGAGAGAAAGTGAAACCACACACACCTTCAAAGATTACAAATGAATTCCTTAACCTCCTAGTCTCAACTAGGAGGGTATTTATACTAAGATCCTAGCTTAACTATCCGCTATTTGCTAAACTAGTCCCTGTACTTAATTACAATGCAATTCCCGAATATAACATTACTTTTAAGGCTAACACTTTACCCCATCAAAATAATTTAGAAAAATCTACAAAAATTCCAGTAATTACTAAACATATTAAATATGAATCCCACCAATTTTTATCATCTAATTCGACACGGTTTGAAAACTAAAAATCGCAAACACGGACTAATTTTCCAGATACCCGAATTCAGTTTTGACACATGAACTTGTAAAATCAAATAGTATATCTTCCCGACCTCTAAAAATTACAAGACTTATATATATCCAGAAAGCTCTTTTCTTAAAATTAATTTTAGACCCAAGAAACACTCAAAAACACGTTACCATCATCAAGATCCACCCAATTCAATTCGACCTAAGTTTTCTGGACAGTAACTAGGGTTTCAATTTTGACCATAACATCACATAATGATGCATCCAACACATCCAAGACTCCCATAATTCATAGTACATAAATATTAACATCATTTTAACATGTTCGAAAAATCCCACATCCAATTACCCATGAATTCTCATTAAACTCTAATTACAATTTCATTATTTTATGATGATCTTATGATTTTATGTGAGGTTTATTCGTATATATGCATATTATTATGGCTGATTCATTAGGCTTTCATGATGACAACTTTTCATGACGAACACAAAATTAAAATGGAGGAAAATGAATAGGATGATACTAATTACCCTTGAAGACCAAACGAAGAACAAGAACACCGAATCAAAACCAAGAATCCGAGCACATCGACACCTTCTCTTCTCTTCTTGATTATGTCGAATGAAAGAAAATAACATGAGGGTCGATTAGGGTGGTTCAACAATTCGAATGGGTAGAAAAAAAATGTGTATTCGATTACCTTGTAACAACACACGAGTATACCCACGTACGAACACCACGAATCCTTCCTTGATGGCTTGATTGATCGAATAATATGGGAGATGGGGGAGGGTGGCCGATTGGTGTGTTTGTGGAGTTAGGGTTTTTTTTTTTCTTTCTTTAGGTCGACAAAATGGAGGAGGGGGAATAGAAAGGCCGGTTTTAATTTTTTTGGTTTGATAAGGATAGAGTGCAACATTTTAGGAAGGTATATAATCATCATAATGATAATTGATTTGATATGGTTAAAATGTATTAAGTCCCCTTTATGGACTAGGGGGGGGGCGGGGGGGCGGCACAATATCTTCCTTTTTTTTTTTTTTTTTTTTTTTTTTTTTTTTTTTTTTTTTTTTTTTGTACAACTTTTGTTTTGTATGGTTTAAATATATATTATACTTAGGTAAATTTTTCATACATATGTCATTGTATTATTTATTTTGTACTTGTGACATTTCAAAGTTTTGAGGGCAAAATGGGAGTTTCAAAAGAACGGAAATTTCGGGCTTTACAACTCTTCCCCTCTAAAAGAAAATTTTCGTCCTCGAAAATTGAAGTTGAAACGAAACGGAACACAATGGACAGTGAACAGAAATGTGAAAGACTTGTTTCTCGTGACTCTATCTTGTTGATCATAATAGCTTCGGCTTTCTCAGAAAGACATACCATACTGAATCCAGATCAAAAGAATAATATACCAAACGTAACAGATGATATTCGTATTCTCTTAGAAGAGATACAGGGAATACGTAGGATTTTGACGGATATGCCGTCCATAGAATTTGATTAGACAAATCAGATGAGAACGTACAGAAAACAAATTGTTTGATATCATCAAACGGCAGAAGGCTCTACAACAGAACCAAAGATTCTTATCGGAAATATAGAGGTCAGCAAAACGCGTGTCGAGAATCCAAACGTATCAAATCGTATAATGGTGAAAGCAGATTAAGCGTATAGGTGGAACGAACCTAAAGTCTCACTAACGCAAAAATTCTCAAACAGCTTATCAAAATTCTAAGGCTCTTAAGGCACTCCTCGAAAAATCCTATGATCACAATAAGTGCACGTTATATGATGTAAGTATTATCACGTTGATCAGGCGTCATAATACTAGCATCATATAAATATGCCCCCATGATGGTCATACTTTATCTCAAGTTGTGAACAAAACAACTTATCTTAACCACCTACCAGTCCTTCTACCTCCTAGGGTTGGTCCGAATCGATCATCATTACGAATTCCAAAATCGGAGAAACAGAACGTACAAATAGCGTAACGGAATTAGTAAGCATCAAATGAAGTTCATCGTCAAAACGTCAGATCTTCCACAATTCATCATAGTTCTCATAACAAAACCATCATCCAACAAACGCATAACAAACACTGAACGGAATTTCTAATAGGGAACATAACTCATTCAAAGGATCTTATCATCAGGTAACGGAAACTTAAGTGGTTTGAGAGGAAGTGAATTACGTCATCAATAGCTTCATCTTTCACAAAATCAAATCTTCCAAACACAAACGTTCGCTTCAAAACTCATCCATTCAAATACATGATTTCGAATCTCTTCCAATTCCAAGTAGTTTGTCTACGTCTGTCCATATGATCATAGGGTGGAAAGGAATTATAAACTTGAGTCTGGTCCCTCAAGCCTTCGGCACCTCTTCTGGACACTGTGGTGTGGTAACGTGAATTTCTTCTTATATGCTTCTTTCATGGTAACGCCTGTCACGAACATCTTCTACTACCCTTCTACAAGGTTTCTAACTCTGACAACGGTCTTCAATCTTGGTCCTTTCTGTGGGAACTCTGTCATCGCAAGATACCTGGTAGTGCTGTCTGCAACAATCTCCAAACGCCAATCAAACCTATTCTTCCAAAACATAGGGGTCATCCTACTCAATACGAAAATGATCTACATATTCCTCTTTCGTCTCTGAGCACAAACACACTGTCATATTATGACAATTGTCCAAAGACTCACGAAAAACATGATTCTATTAGCCAATACAATTGGCATCCTTTAAAACTCATAATGATCACAACGAGTACGAAGGCCGCTTCAGGGATCGTCTTCATATCTACTTCACATCACCAATCTTCCTCTTCACGAATAAAACTGAAATGCTTCGCGGGGTTACTCTCAGTTAGTCAACTCCTTTCTTAGAAGTTTTTGTGGCTGTTTCTTCTGTCCTTCAAACCTAAATGAGACCATCTGGTACGAAGTTTTCAAAGATAGGCCAAATCGATCATTGATACGCGGAAATGGATAATGATTTCGGATAGTGATATGGTTAGGTTCACGATAGTCGATACGCCGCCGCATACTTCTCTCTTTCTTCTTCACGAGCCAACAGAAAAATCACAGGATAAACACTAGGGTGAAGAAAATCATATTTCATCAGTTCCTTTAATCTCTCAACTTCTATGGCATCATGGTTCATCGACTGAGATCAATTCAATGCTAACTCCACTTCCCAAGCAGGAGGGAATCCCAAGAGGTTCATCAGAAAACACCAGAATTTTTTTTACAACAAATACTTCCAATGCCGGAGCTTTCTAAGGGTGGATACTAATAGGTGTCAGGAGAACTTGACAATCTAATGAGATCGGAGTATATGCTTCCATAGCACAATAATCTTAACAGATTTAAGTGGCTGAGAGTCATCATAACAAAAGTAGGGTGAAGCCGATTGTTAAAGGTCACACTTCAGATACGGTAGTCTATGGTAGCTTTACGAAGAGCCATCCAATCCATAACCAAAAGACCTCAAGTTCGATTATATCAAAAGTAAACAGATCCGTAGAACGGATACGGTCATTAAACCAGACGGATAGTTCATATATCAGAGTCAAGTACATGGTTTATCAAAGTGTTGAGATAGATAAGCGAACAGTTCAAGGTGTTGGAATCTTGTTTAGCTTTTTAGCATAAGGGGCAGGTAGGGTGTGTGTCATCGGTAATACAAATATCGTATAGCTGTCAAAAGTGAGATGTATGGAATATCAATTATCAGCACCATCATTCTCAATTAACAATTTCATACTGAAATAGTATTTACATCATATCCTTCCAAAGGAAACTGGTTGGCAGGCAAGATTCATCATTCAAAGAGCGGGAAGTAAATCTTCCTATATCCATAGTTAATAATCGCCAGAGTTCTCATAGGAGTAGTAATGGATTTTGTAGGACTGAGTAGTATCAAATGATACATTTATATCCAGCATAAGTAATGAATTCATAGAATGTGTCAAACACATTATGGTCGAATGACCTTCGGGATGGTCGGAAAAGCATTAAGCTGTTTATCAAACAGATCGGAATTGGGGATCAAAATCAGAAGGTGAACATTAAATGGTGTAAGGTATCCGTGTGGTTCCCGAGGTATTCCAATCTTACTTGGTTACTAAACTTAGGTTGCAAAACTTTCTAGCTTCTGAGACAAATGTTCTTACAAGGCATATCTAAAGGCAGAGGCACGAATCAGAGTGATGCGGAAGTAATGCTACTTACATAGATGTCCTAGTCTACCCATTCCTCACCGGTTATAACTTATGTTCCTATGGGGAGATCCTAAAGCAAATTCTCAAAGGTTATCTTATGAGCGCCTACAGTGGAAACTTAATGGTCCAAACCTCACAGGTCAAGGTTAGATGTACTACAAGTCGCAGCCTGGGCTCTGATACCATAATTGTAACACCCCAACCCGATAAGGGTAGAAGTATTACGTTATGGTGACATATCAAAGCAAACACAAGCACAAGACTTAAATAATACAAATGAACTTCAAAGGTTACAAAGGGAAAATCTGAAGATACAAGGTTACAAATGAGAACAATAACAAAATACTAAGTCTGAAATGCAAATCTCTTCTAGTCATCACTAAATCCAGGATAGCAATCTAAGTATAGTCTTCTAAGCTCAAAGCACTCCACTCATAACCCAGCTTCCAACTAAAACCTGCCGCATGGAAAGAAATGCGGCTGAGCTTAAAAAGCCCAGTGAACAGATATATATAACATAACGGTAAATAAGCATAAGCGACATAGGAATAAGAATACCCAAATAAAGCATAATCATGAAAGTCATACGAATTTAAAGGAGAACTAAAAATCAAGAATGCATGAGAACTGAGGAATAATGAATCGAGAGAAAATGAAATAATGGAAAGGTTCATATAAGGATGTGCCATAGGAACTCCATACATACATAATCCGTCAAATCATACTTAAAGCCATACAAGTGTACGAAGAGGGGAGACCTCTAAGTACTAAAAGTGTGAGAAGGAGTGTAAGGCACACACCACCTGGTCACCATACATACACATACATAAACCTAGGATGCATCCATACGCTCCCTAACAAAATATGAATGCCAGTACTGGACTGGTCACGCATATATAAAGTTGGCCAATAGTGTACACAAAATCATATCATATCATAAGGGGGAACGCCGTAGATCTATCACACCTCTATGGGAGTGTCATGTCTAGGGTGCCATCCAAGACATGGTCATGGTACCTCCACAACTAGTTAAGCTCAGGCACAGATCTATCATATCATAGCATACAAAAATAACATACTAGCATGGCAAAACATAAGCATAGCATAGCAGAGACATTTAAATAAATGTCAGAATGAATCAATAAGAATAACAATCATACAATGAAAGTCATGAATCAAATAAGGGAATCATATCAGGCATAGGATCTCAAGGGTTCATAATCAAAGGTTCAAAATCAAATGGTTCATAGCAAGGTTCAATTCAAAGGTTTCTATCAAAGGTTCATTTAAAGAAATCTTTTAATAGTGGTTTTCATAAAATGATCTTTAAAATGGTTTTCATAAAGGTAGTCTTTAAAAGTAGTTTTCATAAAAGTTAGCAAGATTCTATATAAAAATGGTAGCGCATCATGCTCATAACATTGTTTTAAAAATGGTTTTTCTCAAAACATTTCCATGATACAATTAAGAAATGTTTTCACATCCAGTTACAATATCAAATGAACCTTCAAAGCATCAAGTGATTCGAATACTCATGTCATAGGGTAACGAATGAATTATGTCAAGTATCATATCACAAGGGTCATAATGAACGAATGTCAAATGGATCATCATAACAACGAAGCATATCAAACGAATGAATCAAAGTACAGGGGATCATAGCAATGGCTTTAGGGAATCTTATAACGAATCAAAGATCAAGATCAAGTCATGAGAGTGAAAGCACCCTTACTGAAAAAGGGTAGAATATCTGTACCTTAGACCGCAAGTGAAAACACAACTAGAAACGAAAAAATCGGAAGTAAACTCCATCTTCAGCGAATCTACACGAATTTATGATCGTCTGGTTAATAACTTATTTTAAATCAGATTACTTATTTTAGTCGGCTCTTCCATTTTAAGTAATCTTCTATTTTAGGCAGGTTTCCCGAATTAGTAAGTTTCCAATATTTAGTAGCTTAAGGTTCATAATGCCATTTATATAAGTTTAGGGTTCATAGTGTAGTTTTCATAAGTTTTAGGGTTTATTATGCAAATATAACATGTTTAGGGATTATAGTGTCATTATGGTAAGATTAGGGTATGAAATGTAAATATCCTAAAGTTACATGGTTTCACAAGTTAAGCCCTTTAGTTTAGAAAAATGACAATTTAACCCTTTAGTTAATTATTACACAAGTAATCCTTTTAAAAACCTTTTTAAACCTTTAACAGTTTATATATATGAACTGGTCACGTTTTGACGATTTTATGAATCACATTAGAACTCAGAAATAAAATCCATAAAAATTCACACAGGTACTTCGATGTCTTTAGAACTCACATAATTTTCCTAGAATTTATTAGTTCGTATAACTATAGTCTAAAAATCCCTTAGGTCAACTCGTCCAGATTCATGATCAGATTTTACATACGAAAAGTTTGTATTTCTTTACCCCATCAAAATAATTTAGAAAAATCTACAAAAATTCCAGTAATTACTAAACATATGAAATATGAATCCCACCAATTTTTATCATCTAATTCGACATGGTTTGAAAACTAAAAATCGCAAACACGGACTAATTTTCCAGATACCCGAATTCAGTTTTGACACATGAACTTGTAAAATCAAAAAGTATATCTTTCCGACCTCTAAAAATTACAAGGCTTATATATCTAGAAAGCTCTTTTCTTAAACTTAATTTTAGACCCAAGAAACACTCAAAAACACGTTACCATCATCAAGATCCACCCAATTCAATTCGACCTAAGTTTTCTGGACAGTAACTAGGGTTTCAATTTTGACCATAACATCACATAATGATGCATCCAACACATCCAAGACCCCCATAATTCATAGTACTTAAATATTAACATCATTTTAACATGTTCGAAAAATCCCACATCCAATTACCCATGAATTCTCATTAAACTCTAATTACAATTTCATTATTTTATGATGATCTTATGATTTTATGTGAGGTTTATTCGTATATATGCATATTATTATGGCTGATTCATTAGGCTTTCATGATGACAACTTTTCATGACGAACACAAAATTAAAATGGAGGAAAATGAATAGGATGATACTAATTACCCTTGAAGACCAAACGAAGAACAAGAACACCGAATCAAAACCAAGAATCCGAGCACACCAACACCTTCTCTTCTCTTCTTGATTATGTCGAATGAAAGAAAATAACATGAGGGTCGATTAGGGTGGCTCAACAATTTGAATGGATAGAAAAAAAATGTGTATTCGATTACCTTGTAACAACACACGAGTATACCCACGTACGAACACCACGAATCCTTCCTTGATGGCTTGATTGATCGAATAATATGGGAGATGGGGGAGGGTGGCCGATTGGTGTGTTTGTGGAGTTAACTTTTTTTTTTTTTTTTTTTTTTTTTTTTTTTTTTTTTCTTTTGGTCGACAAAATGGAGGAGGGGGAATAGAAAGGCCGGTTTTAATTTTTTTGGTTTGATAAGGATAGAGTGCAACATTTTAGGAAGGTATATAATCATCATAATGATAATTGATTTGATATGGTTAAAATGTATTAACTCCCCTTTTTGGACTTGGGGGGGGGGGGGGGGGGGCACAATATATTCCTTTTTTTTTTTTTTTTTTTTTTTTTTTTTTTTTTTTTTTTTTTGGTGCAACTTTTGTTTTGTATGGTTTAAATATATATTATACTTAGGTAAATTTTTCCTACATATGTCATTGTATTATTTATTTTGTACTTGTGACATTTCAAAGTTTTGAGGGCAAAATGGGAGTTTCAAAAGAACGGAAATTTCGGGCTTTACACTACTCCCTTCCCCCTATTTGACTTGTTTCCCAAATCCCTCCAGTTGACCCATATGATAATACTTCTCATAGTCTAGATTAATAAGGGACATTTAATTTATAAAAGAAATGACAAAAGTATAGAAGGCTCGCAATCAAAACTGTTTTGCTCATTGACCCATTTAAGGAACCCTTTTAAGCTAAGCTCAAGATCATATATTGTATATTCAGGTGGTTTATGAGTCTTTATGAAACATCAAGTTTGGATTTTTAAAGTTGTGAAAAGAATAAAAATCAATACAAAAGATGGAATATTAGAAGACTAACATAAGTATTGTTGTGCGGTTAGAATTTTCTTATCTTTGGAAGATTGCTCGGCTGGTAAGCACCACACTGATAATAAAAATAGAGACCAGGCTCGGTAAGCAGAATGTCAGAAGCACTCCTTGCGGCATCTGTAGCATTAACAAAATAACAACAGTGATTCCAATGCCGACCTTCTTCAAAGCGGGGGCCTCATTGACACCATCAGCAGTCATCCCATATATGTGCTTTCTTTCTTGTAGCTTCCTCACAGTCTCATACTTGTGTTTAGTAAATTTACTTCATCCACATTGAACTCTTTTCCAAGTTTAGATACTATATTTTCATCCATAACCTCTCCATAGTTCCTAATTGGAGGCATTGTGTTGTATGAAATCTTACCTGCAAAACTTAATGGCAAAAAGCATACTTATTCATGTTCATATGGAGATTTACTGAGCCTAATTAGTAATGGTTAAAAAAATGGGTAGGTTCGGTAATGTGTCAAAACGGGAACCTGAGCAAGTTTCTCTACGTTTCTCAAGTACCCAAAGCTTATAATTTTTTATTTTTTTTGGTCTTCACTAGACAAAGTTAACATGTCAACAAAATACGTCAAACATGTCTATTATCAATGCACAAACCTCCTTAACGATTTTATACAAAATAGTACATTGTTTTCAAGATCATATAGTTTCTGTAAGCATGTTTGACAAAAAATAGTTATAAAGAATTTAAAACACAATAATGTTTGAGTGTCACGCCCACCAGATCAGATCTATTTTATCATTTCAACGGCACCATAATTTGTTGCAACTATTTATCCCTGGTGACAGTTATAAAGGAGACCACTCTACATAATGAAATTAACACCTAACTATTACCTTGAACCCATGGTTTTTCCCACCAAGATCAAAGGGGTACTTGGCAGCGACCTTTCGTACAATATCCGAGTGAAACCCAACCAAATTTTCTGGAGCCTTTCTTCTACCATTAATATCTGTCAAAAGCCAATAACAGTTACGCCAATATATGAAAAGCTTTGGTCCAACCCGCCTAATAATGTTATTTTTCCTGTTTTCATCGAATTTCAGAATGAAGTGACTTACCCAAATTATTATAAAAAACAATGCAACTGTTGATATTGATTCACTACTGATAGCTTTTTTAAATGATTTTTCAGGCTTAAAATCTAAAATTATTAACCACTCAATGATTTTTATGAAGTATTAAATAGTTCACATCATTCACATCACAGCAAATCAAGATTTTAATAACTAAAAACATACCTTAGTGCGGCTACGGATATTCCTGGTGTGCAATTATGGGAATATAATGATTGACATTTCAGGGTCGCAACTTGCTGAAGATATATCACAAATTTTGACATATGATGGCTCACAACGCCATTCAGATTCTGTATCAAGAGGGCATTTTGGTCTTTCATTAGCCACACTCCAGACATAACCACTGGTGAAGTTTCCTCCACAATTAAGTGATTGAGTAAGTCGATTTCAAATAACCTGTAGCTATTGTATGTCACTTTTCACCGCCTTCTTTATCAATAAGGGATTGAAGTGATTTTGTAACCACTTCTCTAGGTTTGACTAATGAATAGAAGTTGTGGAACCTGCATGTAAAGAACCATTCTCATTGTAGCTGAGAGCAATGTTATTAACCTAACTTATACATTGGCATGCTATGGCTCAGAAGCTTTTATTTGAAATATGATTTCATTTATGTAAAAAAAAAAAAAAAAAAAAGAAAAAAAACCATACACATATTTGCTTATAAGTTATAAAAACTTAAATATTATATGACAACTTTAGTTACACACTCTTTGATAAACACGATACTTTTACTTTGCAGAGCATATATTTACAGACATGATAAACAAATTTATACAATGTTTTGAATAATAACCCATGTAGCTCGTGGCGGGCCTTGATAATTAGAAGCTATAACTTGAATCCAAATTCGTTTTTCAAAATACTTCATAAAGTGATTCAAGCATTGCCTAATATTAATTTCTAAATACACTATATGTTCTAGTCAAGTGTGTACTTATCTTTATCATCCGCGTAATCTAAAATTCTGATGTTTTCAACTCTATCGAGATTATTTATTAAAAGAGTTAATATGTGCAGTAGCTTGATAAGATTTATCTTTTCTCATAATTCCTTTGCCTCTGTAATTCGAAAAAGATCTTCCACCGCCTCTAAAACCCTGCAGAACATTTAAAAAAAATCATTTACCAACACGTGATGTATACAGTGAGAATCTATCATTCATTAGACACTATGGGTCTATGGATAAGCTTATTTAAGCATCTTATTGGCTTATTACAATTCATAAACAACACCGAAACAACTTATTTGGATAAAATAAGATCTTTTTCAGAAGCCATTGTGAAGATGCTTCAATTTTAATTGTGGGTCAAAACACAAAAGGCCAAAAACACAATATAATTTATGTATCAATTATGACTTTATGTATGATATGATCCATTTGTGTATAATCCTGATTGTACCAAAACACCATTTCTAAACCATATCTTCATACCTATCTGACTTTCGTATCCATTAATGAATTCCTTTTAATGATTTCCATGCTCCTTAAGGCCAGCGCATCGATGAGGGAGAGGTGACGGGTAGCCACCTTCGATGTTGAAATTTGGAAACAGTCGATGTAAACTCAGCTTAGACTATTCCCATTACAACTTCTTCGTTGCTCTCTCTATCAAATTACCTTTATAAATTCACATACATCGACTTTTTAGGTCAAACCACTTCACTTTCCAAACAAAAATCGATACCAAATTTATGCAAAATTTACCATTTTTTTCTCTTTTTATCATCAAATGTCATAATGATTAGTCAGCATATCAATAGTAACAAAATTAACTAAAGCATTATAATTATTCAAGTTAAAAAAACTTTTTCGTTTTTGAACCTTAAATGTCAGCTGTAACACCCCCAAAATCTGGTTTAGCGGAAGCATACATGTCACTGGGGTGCTACTCAATTGGTATCACAACACAGAGTATAAAGAACGGTTTTAACTTAACCGTTTAAATTAAATTTCATATTAAAAAATGATTTGTTTATAACATTTCAAAATAGTGCGAAAATATAAGCCCATAAAAGATTTTAAGTGGTCCCAATTATATCAGAGTCTTCTATGACCATGTCATGCCTTGCCAAAAGTCTTCGCCACTAAATTATCGCCTTAAACCTGAAAATACATGCTAAAAAGGGTCAACACTAGGTTGGTGAGTTCATAGATTTGATTAAAACAGATCATGTTACACAGAATATCATAAAGTCCAGTATTCAAGTTTGGTTAATCGGTACGCTCGCCATGACCAGTACGCCTGGTAATGAAACCGTTTCGCCCGGTCAATGTACCCGGTACGCCCGGTACTGTTCAGTATGCCTGATCTATGAACATGTCAAGTATACATATAAAGCATTCAAGTAAACCACTCTTATACATATCTGACCAGTACCCCTGGTCTATGTATATTTCATGTATCCAAATAGGGCATTCAAGTAAACAATCTAGCATATAACACCATTCACATTTCAAGTAAAACAATCAATTCTAGATTTCATATACTAAATAAACAGTCATTGAGTTTAGTTTAAAACAAGCATGTATTCTCCCCCAAAACAGTTATAAAACAAGTAAAAGTAGGGGCCATGAACTCACCTTTAATGGTCTGAACAGTGAAAGCTATGAAATTAAGGAGTGCACGGCACCAATACACAATCTAGATTACATAACCATGTCTTAGTTCAAGTATTAAATTAAAGTCCTTCCATATTTTAATTTCAATGTTTTAGTGTATCTATGTTGTTGTCACTTGTGTGGCGGCAAGTGTGGTTACTAAGGTCTTTCCTAAGGTGTGGTAAGGTGTAACTCTACAAATGACCTAAAGGTACAGTAATGAGAGGTTGAGAATATTAAACGATCTAAGGTACGAATGAATTAAATCTAGTTGTGATATATATATATATATATATATATATATATATATATATATATATATATATATATATATATATATATATATATATATATATATATATATATATATATAGGGGGACTTTCTTTTCAGAACCACCTTATCTGCGAGAACTGACAGAACCACCAAAAACATACATGCACGCCTTTTAAAATAAAATAAAAATACACGCAAATCATCAATAATCGTAAGTATCCACCTATGTTCTTCAATATCATCATGAACTCATCATCTTTTTTCACAAAAACCTTACACACGGGCGCAATATTGTCGTTGCACCCCTTATAAGAACATACATGCACACCTTCAAGGAAAAATTTTGTATTTCCAATTTCTTATCAAATTCTTTAGAACAACCATGTTTTTTTTAAAACATATATGTTGTTTTTTGAACATATGTGCAAAAATACAATTATTGAAGGCGTGCATGTATGTTTTTGGTGGTTCTGTCAGTTCTCGCAGATAAGGTGGTTCTGAAAAGAAAGTCCCACTATATATATATATATATATATATATATATATATATATATATATATATATATATATGTATATTGTAATTTATTCGTTATGTCCGTTTAAGTTAATTTTAAAAGTAAGACCTAACATGTGTAACGTTTATTACCTACTAATTATATGAATTGATTATAACGTTTATTTTTAGTAATTTGGATAATTTAACTAAGTCCTAATTATTCATTTATCATGATTCATTTCCGCACATTATTGGTTTAGTACTATTTACATATATCATCCAAATTGTTCAAGTTACGTTGGTTATATCGGCCCTAGTTGATATACTAGTCGACTTGGTTTTAAAATAACAATTGTAAGTGTGTATCATTGTCCATAACTAACGTCATATATTCCACTTGTGTTTCACCTTTTATCTACACGTAAGTTTGTATTTATATTTCTTTTGCCGGTTTTATTTTTTTTACCATTTATGCCATTGCGAGTTCATATACAAATCACTAGTATATTCTAAATATCTAAATTATTGTTGTCGAGTTTTACATCTCGGCTATCCAAGTTTTTATGTACTTGTATGTTAATTTAAATGGAATTTCATTTTTGTACTCGGCTATATAAGTTTTTACATGTTTATATGTTGGTTATTACGAATTATTTTCGTGAACGGCTTATGTAGATTTTTAAATTTGTGACAAGTAGTTTTATAAGTATTAACCGAATCGTTGTATACTTGTACTAATTGGGCTGCGGCCCACTGTGTTCGAGGAGGGGGGGTTTAAAGTCACTAACGGGTTGGGCTTCACCTCTAATATATACAAAGGTTCTGGTGGGCCGGATTGGTTGTTCACAGGCCCATCACACGGACTAAGATAAGGGTTGTTGGTTGGGCTCGGACCTAGGCTCTTAAGTGGGCTGTATTATTTCTAAGTAGATTGATCCATTAAACATACCCGACATATACCCAAGTTTAGAAGGACTTGGTGAATCCTGGGGTTGTTTTTAATGTGTATTTTCAACTCTAATTGTATTGAGGTACCAAGGCACTTTTCACGACGGGGTCGAGTGCTACTCTACCTCCCAAACTGAACGACTCCTTGGGGTATACCAAGGCTATTTATTTGACTCCGAACCCCCTTTATTCTCGATATTACTGGCCACTTTTGGGGTGTACTAAATGGGTGTTAGATCAAGGGGTGTAGTTCATCTTCCATTTCAGGTTTAACAAGTGAGACTCGCCTTTCAAAAGTCTGGTTTGAGACCGAAATTGATACTGTGGTGGGTTTATGTTTGGCCTGAGTAAGGTTTACTTTATTTGGGGTTCGGCTGGTACCTAATCGAGGTACACTAGTCATAGGAGTTTGACCTATCCCTCACTAGGTGGTTTAACTAGGACTTGGGTTAGTAAGAGAGCTATTTGGCTAGGCTTGGCCAGGACTAACCAAAAACACGCACACCCCGTGGGTGGCTGTTTAGATTAACCTATGCTTTACATATACTCTTGCGGTTGGACCTCTTTCCGGCCTACACTAGTCCAAAAACCCTTTCAACCAAGATCAATCTCAACGCAAAGTTCTTTATTACACCTACATTTCTGGTCATAACCACAACGACCAACAAGTTCATAATCCTATTAGTCAAGTTCTAGGAATTCTAATTTTTTATGCCACACATTAATAAAAACAACACTTAGTATTTTCCTAAAAATCAATCATCAATTTATGGAAATTCTTATATTCGAACTAAACATGGACAACATCCAATTTCATCATCATTCGATTTTAGAACACTAACACAAATGGGATTTGTAGAATAAAATGAATCGGAGTAAAATACATTCCTTACAATAATTCAGACGAGGGAAATAATCTAAGAGGTTTAAACAATGATCCAACCCGGTTTCCCTGGCTTCTTCCAAATCGATCCTAGTCAACCAATTTCACTTTCACCCTCTAATCCTCTTTGATTCCCAGAAACCCTTAAGTGATTGAGTGAATTTTTGTGTGGATTGACTCGATTTGGTTCAGTTATTTAATGGAGAATACTTAGAATAGGTTGAAATCTCCTTTCCTGGCTTCGATTTTTGGTATGCCTGAAACGAGTTCATCTCGTTTTCTTATGGGTAACAACAAAGCTTTCTCGTGACTGTTCTTGGGGAAAGGGGCAAAGGAGATAGTGATAGAGTTGACTATGCTCAAATCTCAAAATACCTATTGGATTTAATGGTGAAGATGAAAGGTGGGCGTGGGTTCTGTGGAGTCACAGTCAAGGAGATGGGGAAGAAAAGGATATGGCGTTGGGTCCTGTGTGAGTGGGGATATGGTTTTTATTTTAAGTGTAGGTTAAATGTTTTATCTTAAGTGTGGAATTGAATTAAAAGTGAGAAATATTATACTTGTGTCCCGTTGTACTGAGTTAACTCGGGTCCTTCCCAGATCCGTCATAAATATGGGAAATTGTATTTTCAGAGTTGTTTCTATAATACTTGAATGTGTTTTTGAGTTTTTAAGTATTCATTAACATTTCTGAGTCTCAGATTTATTTCTGGTTTGCGTGTGGTGTCAGTCTGAGTGAAACTGGGATAACCTCCCGTTCTCATTACAATATAGTGAATAAATTATGAGATGTGATAATTTTACTGTTCCTTGTGAGATTTTCGGGTGTCATAGTGTGCAGGTCTGTTATCCGTGTTAAACATATAATGGTCAAATCAGGTGATTTAGTCACAAATAATGAACTGTTATGAATTAAATATTAGGGCAAATTTACCGTTTGTCACCCTTAAATCAGCCTTTACTATACCAACCTGTTTCATGTCAAACTTTTTATTTTTTAACCTTAATTATTATCTTTTCTTTATGTCATACGAACAACATTCCGGAATGAAGTCACATGAGCAATTAGTCAATGATAAAAAAGGGCTACTCTTCAAATTTGATCGTTTTTTGGATAAGTTAAATTACCTTCATCTAAGTTGAACACACTCCTTTGTGAACACGACCTAAAAGTGTTTGGTCATAAACTAACACACAAGTAACATGAATCCTGTCAGGTGCCATACATTAGTTTACTTGTTTGTTACCAAGCTCTCGTCAATAAAATCAGGTAAACTAACATATTTTAATTTTTAGTTTTGACATTGACACCGTTATTAAAATACAACTGAATTATTTTAACATACTAAAAAGTAAGAACTTACGGTTCCTTCAAGCATCTTTAGTAATGCATGCTGCACACCCTCACCTGATAAATCTCTGATACATGATCATTTATGAACTTTAATGAGCCCGTGATATAACCGTTTGACCATAAATGTCAACTATATATAGCCTAATTAAATAAAAATACCTGGAGATGGTAGACTAATTAAATAAAAGTACCTGGAGATGGTAGCCTAGTTTCGTTGAAAAAATCACAATGCAAAGGATGTCTCATTTTGAATGGAAATCTTGTTGACTTTGAGAAGACAAAAGTCAATTTCTTCCAACAATCCCCCATTTTGTTATAAGCAAAATAAAAAATCAGTATACCATCGCCTTCAACGACTTTCTTTAAAAGCTTCAAAACTCTTAATTGTGTGTCCTTTGAAATTCCCAAATCGACAACTGAAATATAGTTTTAGACCTTCTGATATACATCTTTATCCTTTATCACCGCCCAACTACAACATATGTAAAGTAAGCAAAATGTTAGAACCATAAATATGGTGAGAACCATAATGTATAACCAAGATAATAAAATATACCTACCTGAAATGTGTTCCGGCATGACCAGTATGAGATAGTAGTTTAGTCTACATATATACATGACCAGTATGAGTTAATAAAATATACATACCCATGAATATTATTTAATTTTATTCCTTTGGTTACTGCATTTCCTACAATGGAATGCATATTACGAATGTATTTGGGATTGCTTATTGAGATAGTAGTTTAGTAAGCCTACGGTTACTCATGCGATGCCACCCTTATATGACGACTGCACTATCCGCTACATTTTGCTTCCAAAATGGCTCCATGAATATAGGGTCCCCGCTACATCATAAATGATATGTGCATATATATAAGGAGTAAAGACCAGTTCTTAAGACCTACATGATATGGTCATTTTGTGTTATGTTTGATATATACTGGGTCAAAATGGTTTAAAACTGAATCATTCTTTCAAGACGGTTTAAAACCGAACTGAACCAATAAAAAACCAT
Organism: Artemisia tridentata subsp. tridentata; assembly: GCA_021014915.2. Classification (NCBI taxonomy): domain Eukaryota; kingdom Viridiplantae; phylum Streptophyta; class Magnoliopsida; order Asterales; family Asteraceae; genus Artemisia; species Artemisia tridentata. Next base: position 137,461,785 of record CP139509.1, on the reverse strand, counting down.
GATTTACCACTGCCTCTTAGAGATACTCACATGTAATATTCAAATAAGCAATCTCATATAACCCTTATACGAAGTTTCATAAGAAATCCACGATTGCAAAAACGTATTTAACCTGATATGACAATCCCAAACAGCCCCTATATTCCTATAAGAAATAAGTTCAGATAATGATAAGATTAATGGAGAAAAAATCGTACCTGGTACAACAGAATATCATAAGCCATCAATTTTGCTCCGCACCTTCCCCATCCCTATTCGTCTTATTCGACTTAGGCCTCGTGGCAACACCCGTATCACCGCCATTCCCCGCTGGTTTACCCCATCGTCTGTTTGAACAAACATGTCTATTAGAGAGAATACCTACAAATCATGAAACAAATCAATTATACTTACGAAACAAATCATGCAACCAAAAGTGACCACACATTCATTGTAAAAACAATTATACTTAAAAGACTATAATAGAACAACTTAGTCTCTTGGCAAACAGATCACACCATTATATATTCCTCTATACGTAATGCTTTTAGTATTCCACTATTAGCTACAGATCAAAGGCAAAAGAATGTTATAAGCTAAAAACCTCATGTTCATTAAGAATACAAAATAATAAAATTAAAACTTATTCTCACATAACAGTGGGCATACATAAAACTTTTATAACTTACACGATTTATATTTGATTGGCGAATTCATGACTTTGCTGTCACCAAAATTCGAATCCACCCTCTTAACTTTCTGAAAAAGATTAGGATGTTCATCAAATAACAAAATGATTATAAGAAATCAATTAGAAATAATCATCAATGAAAAGGCAAAACCAAAAAATAATGAGATATAATTTTTAAACCTACTAACCTTGAATCGAAGGGAGAATGTAACTTTGTGACTCAAAAACATGAAATCCTGCAGAACTAAAACAAAGGAACTAAAAACAAAACCTAATTAAATAAAAACTTGAATAGATTATATACTTACCAAATTTATGGTGTGGAGAGGATACAAATCACTGGCAAATCAAGAACAGTTTAAAACAATTCCAAATGTACAAACGGAATCGGATGAATTTTGAGATTTTGTGTATAAGGGGTTTTTGAATCGATTAGGGTTGATGATAAAGACGGATTGTTTGAATACGTAAACATTAATTGCTCAAATTAATTGGTTTGAATGAGTTAATTAGTTACCAAGAATATGAGCGTTGAATTATAAAGCGTTTTTGCTTAAGAGTGTTGAAGAAATGATGGCATTGTTGTGATGTACGCATTAACTATCCAACCAATCAGAATCGAGACACGTAAGAAAATTAATTGCATTGGATGCTTCAACGGCTTGTAAATTATTTATGTTTATTATATAGTACGTAGATATGTATACATTATTATATCGGTATACTCGGGCAACACACGAGTATTGTACTCATTTATAGTGTTTGAGGTAAAATAAGAAAATTACAAATCTAATTTCTGGACTATGCCAAAACTCGATTACTTTTATTCCTAACGGTATATAAGATACGGTTCATTAGATATATATACAGTTCATCAGAACATGTTCTTTAGATATACAACGCAACAAATATAACTACACACCAAATCCACCAAGAGCTGTTTCAATTACCCCATCCGTAAGTACTTGAACAATTCTATTGGAGCTCTTTGTAGCATCAACAATGGCTATTAGTGCAACTACGAATGCATAATCCACATTAGCAAAAACTTCTAACATGAATTTGTCACCAACGAACCTACTAACATTCTCCAATGATTGCATTGTATGTATCTGCAAGATTAAAATTATCATTAGCTTGTATATTATTCAGTAATTTTTTACCTCAAAATCTTAGTCGTCGTGACCGTAACATGTCTTTGAAATTCTAAGGCATTTTTTTTTCTTCTAAAAATCACTTCTTTTCACTTTTGTCTGCAAGCAAGCGAAAAGAGGAAATGAAAAAAGTGTGTCCTCTTATGTCTGAAGCGGGAAAAGGAAATGAATTAAAGAAGTACGTTTGTTTTTTCCTCTTCAATTTTGTAGATTATATTTTGTCTGATCATCACTTTTTGTATCTCAAAAGACTTTAAATTCACCTTTTCTCTCGCAGACATGGTTTTGCAAATAAGACATAAAACATCAAAAAAAACAAACGCAACCTGAGTCAACCGTGAAAATAACATGAAAAAGGAAAGAATAAAGTTTGAAATTTACTCGAGCTATTATAAGTGATGAATCTCCCATGTAAATTGTGCAATTTCTCTTGGACCAACTACCTTTGATCTTGAAATCGCAAGCATCCTTTTTCGTTTCCTTGTTTTCTAAGAAGACATGCACATTAGTCTTCAACTGTATCACTTTTGCTGTTTTTGTGTTGAATATCATATCTGATTTGGCTGTACTGTCACCCTTATACACCTTCCATCGCTTATGTTCGGTCATCAACTACAAAATAAATGAAATACGATCACAATACATGCAAGGCTATAATAAAAAAATTTAAAGCATACTAGAAAAAATCAACAATCACCTTGTCTTGGAGCATAGCGATGGGTCTATCATCAGCATGAAGGAGCAACCGTTGTTGATGCAAGTATGTATTGCATGGTTTAACTTTGAATATTATTTTATGGTTAGTATCTGTGACTACAATATTACCTATTGAATTTGTATCAACTATAACTTCAAGTGGATTTGGTTCCATAAATTGTGACCCTATCACACAAACCGGAACAGATGTAGTTTCATCGTTAGGTTGAGCCATCAACCTCACATACATAAAGATTGTGTTGGTTGTCAAATTTGAATACGAGTTTGAGAAACTTTTTTACTATATATAAGACGCCATTATTGACAGACTAGAACGTTGGGAGGTTTGTCAAGTCAATAGTAATTTTTTATGTAGCAATTGTTGACAAAGTTAACCTTAGACTAACTAAAAGTGACAATTTAAGAACTATTTTAATTATTTGACTATGTTGTGTTCATATGGATTTACTTTCAAGTTTCAACTGCGCTTTTCATCTCGATCTTTCCAAGCGAAATTACTCAAATGCCCTGAACCTTTTCCTATCTAATAGAAACCTGGATCTGGCCAAAAGTAACAACGAGTGTAGCAACGGTTGGAGCAAATTAGGCCGCAGTGCAGCGTTCAAAGGTGGCTGGCCGGAGAAGGTGGTGGCCAATTATGGTCGCCAGAGGTGGTCTTTTTAAGGGTTGAGTGTGTGTAAGTGAAAATGGTGAAAAGAAGTTGTCGGTTTTTGACTTTTGAGTATGTTGGTTTTGTTAGACCATCCGTAATAATAGATGGTCACACGACCCAGTCACCCCCACCTTGCACCCGTTCCCCTTTGTTACAGTGACCCAACTAGATGCGTCGTGTGGACGCATAGTCTGGACTGGACCAGGAATGGGCCAGGCCCGCGCAGACAGCGGCCCATCCTACACCTAAACCCTAATCCATGCCTATAAATACAAGGCATGGATCCCCTTCTTCATCAGATTATAACAGGTTACCCTAAACCTAAGAACTCTCGCATGCACTACGCATCTATACTAACTTGACCGTCAGAGGTGGATCCCGGGGCTATGGCCTCGGGTCCACTCCTAACGGGTTCTCTTTGTTATACAGGTCTAACAGGGCTCGAGAAGACGACTAACGGCCCAGGGAGAGTCGTTGAATCAGTCCGCGCCAGATTATGTATCAACAAGTTGACGCCATCCGTGGGACCCGACAAGTTTCGTGATCTCACATCGCCGGAAAGTAACCATCAAGTTCGAAATCCGGTATTCTAATCTTTTTAAATTGATAATAAAAAGATATCACAATTCTTATAATATAAGATATCGTACTGCCATAAAGCATTTATTCCATATCTTTTACAAATCGATTGGTCAACTGCGAATCAACATTTACAAATCAACATGCCATGAAACGTGAAACAGACTTTTGCCTAAATATCTTATTTGATTGGTCAACACGATTTGATTGGTTAAAAACGTTTTGTCATGCTACTGTATCGATTCGTATTATTCTGCTAATGTATCGATTTGTATTATTATGCTATTGTACAACCTATCGCATATCTTTTTAAATCGGTAAAGATTTTATGTAAATCTTTTAAATTGGTAAACACGATTTTACCTATGACACACTAAGTCCGCACGATTGGACCTACTTTATCTTTTAGCCGCGAATAGCGCAGTCACGATAAATCTACCCGCGTTAGGCCTTGCGTATAGAGATCTTCGCAGACTGGCGCCATGAGCGCACTGTCACGTACAGGCACCACGATGCTAGTCAATCGCCATGAGCGCACTGGACAAAAGCCGTGGTCATCTGCGATCATCCACAAACGTTAGAGTCTATGCGGTCACGATACATCCATCTGCGTCTGTGCGTGCAATTGAAACTATTAGTCGCGGTCATGGTACATCCATCCGCGCCATTGTTTTTATTATAATAAAAAAGAAAACGATCATGAGCGTACTGCGTTCGTAGATTAGCTACGTGCTACTTCTTTTATGTAGTTTGTAAAACCTCACGATAGGTGTAATTCGCACTACTACTTCTCTTATGTGTTAATTTTACATGCTACGTGCTATATATATGCTATGCGCTAATTTTTTATTTCATTATTTTTTATATGTTGCGATGCGCAGCATATACTTCTAATATTGGCATTGAGTATTTTTTTTCTTCAGAATTTGGATAACTAAGTTTAATGCTCCTACACGAGTAGCACCATCAAACTTGGGGGGCTACCAGGATACGCACTGTGTGAGTACAAGTCACGCAGGCATATTTGGAAGCAGATCGTACGTAAGAGGTATTGCAAGCCCGGTACAAAGACGAATTTGAAAATTCGCACCATCTCGCCGCAGGGGAGACGTCCTCTGTCGGTTGTAAAGACGAATGTAATGTTCGCGCACAGCGCGCATCTTTGTCGCGCACAGCGCGCATCCTTGTTGCGTACAACGCACATCTCCGCGCACAGCGCGCACTTCTGCCACAGAAGCACGTCTTCTGTCGCACCATGCTGCATCGCTACTGGTACGAGAGGTACGCCCTTACCCAGGATGCAGCATACGGAATCCACCTTCACCATTGTGAGACAATCACAATCGCAATGTCAATGTTACTCAGGTCGCGCCTACAAGGACGCGCCTACAAATTCGCGCCTACAAGGACGCGCCTACAAGTTCGCGCCAACAAGGACGCGCCAACATGGTCATCACGCACTGCACCACAGACCCAGTGCGCACTGTCGCATTTGGGCTGCGCGTTATGGTCACGCCGTCATGGTTGGTTGGGCCTACGCGGCCACGAACAGAACTTAAGTCTAGCATAACATAGCCACGCACTATGTCATACTAAACTTGGGGGGCTTGTGGACGCATAGTCTGGACTGGGCCAGGAATGGGCCAGGCCCGCGCAGACAGCGGCCCATCCTACACCTAAACCCTAATCCATGCCTATAAATACATGGCATGGATCCCCTTCTTCATCAGATTATAACAGGTTACCCTAAACCTAAGAACTCTCGCATGCACTACGCATCTATACTAACTTGACCGTCGGAGGTGGATCCCGGGGCTACGGCCTCGGGTCCACTCCTAACGGGTTCTCTTTGTTATACAGGTCTAACAGGGCTCGAGAAGACGACTAACGGCCCAGGGAGAGTCGTTGAATCAGTCCGCGCCAGATTATGTATCAACAAGATGCGTCGGCAAGCAAAAAAAGGAAAGACTTGGTCACATATTCGACCGAGTCGTGTGAGAAGTTTGTGTTTGTGATTTTGTGTTGTTTTTGTGATTTTGTTTGTGTTTGTGTTGTATGAAGGTAAAAATGGCTTTTTGTGTTTGTTTGTGATTTTGTGTGTGTTTTTGTGGTAGAATTAATGGATTCTACCATACCCTGTGAATATGAGATCATTTAGAGGTGGGATTTTCAGGATGAATTCTGTCAACCTATTGTCCGCCAGATTTTTTTAGTTTGTCGTTAAAATTTGTTTATTACCTGTATGTAGAGCCTAGTTACGTCCGATGAAAATGAATATCAATATATCATCATGATCTTATGATTTAAGTACTTAATCCTCTAGCCTACTCGAATGACCAACACTTAATCCTGGTCCATAATTAGAACAACATATGCCACAAACTCCATTTGTTCCTTTTGTGAAAGTGATTTTGATCTCAACCTTGACCCTAACGGAAATCAATTCCATAGCCTTTACCTATCTTTGCGACCTCTCTAGTTACGCACCTCACCTTCCTAAATCCACTGCAAGTACTTTCCATGACAAACGAAAATGTAAATGATTTTAGTATTTTAACCAACCCTGCCACATTAACTTTCTAACATACATCAATTGTCAACCTAAATTACTTGACCCAAGTAAAATACCAACCTCATCAAAACATAGACCAGCACCTTTTCCACTAAGCATATGGAGTATTGCATCATTGGACCTTAACTAGCTCTGTTATAAACAATATCGTTCAAGTAGCCCATATATGAGTAGCCGGTGGGCTAAGGACATTCCAATTTGAAATTCTGCTGTAAACGTAATGACTAAATAAAAGGAATGCAAACTCACATTCAATTATCGAAGCATTAAAATTTGTATCAGTTTCTATATATTCATATACTAGTAGGAATTTAAATATTACATCTTAAAAGAACATGCTATGGTTTATTTCTTGCATGAACATGCATGTTAGGAAAATTAGTATCTTAATTCTTAAATCTTCTATCTGTGTGGGTTAACACCTGACTCTCCCAAAAATTTTATTGTAGGTTTTAGCATGTATAATGTAGCATGCTTGAAAAGATAATCATGTCCTTTTTGGCCGCATGCTTCTTTTGAACAAGAAAAATTGACTCGCCCCAACTTCAATGATTGGTATAGGTCGCTGAGGATTATACTGCGAGTGGCTAAACAACTAGATTATTTGAATCAGCCTTGTCCTGTTGAACCTGCTGTTGCTGCATCTGCAGAAGAAAAGCAGCATGGAAAGTTGAATATGAGAAACATAATGATGTTGCTTGCATGATGACTGGAATGATGTCACCTACTCTACGAAATCAGTTTGAGCATTTTTTGCCTTATGACATGCTCAACGAACTCAGACGTATGCTTGAGAAACCTGCAACTGTAGAATTGTATGATATGATTGATGCTCTACACAGCTGTAAGCAGGAAGATGGTAAACCCGTGAGTTCTCATGTGTTGGAAATGAAAAGTTACATGGACCAACTTAAGCAACTCGGCTATTCTTACTCACCCGAAGTATGTGTTGGCTTAATCAATAGATCCCTTAACAAGGAATTTAGTGGTTTTGTGCGCAACTTTAACATGCATTGCGTGGGGAAGACAGTTAGTGAATTACACGCAATGTTAATTGACTATGAAAAGGGATCACCGAAAAAGGCTCCTACACCTCAAGTACTTGCTATTCAAGGTGGTAGGATTCAGAAGCCAAAACCGCAAGCAAACAAGAAGGGTAAAGGAAAGGCTGATAAGGGTAAGCAAGTTATGGTTTATCAACCTAATCCTAAGAAGAACAACCTTCCAAAGAAGAAAGAGAATCCCAAGAAGGATCAGGCTTGCCACCACTACCACGAGGTAGGACATTAGAAGAGGAACTGTCCTCTCTACCTTGAAGAGTTGCGAGTGAAGAAGCAGAAGTATGCTGGGAATGCCAGCACTTCAGGTAACTTCTTTATGATTGAATTATTTGCATTTTCTCATAAAATAAATTCCTGGGTATACGATACTGGATGTGGTATTCATATTTGTAATACACTACATGGGTTTAGAGAAGAAAGGAGGCTGGCCTATGAGGAGCCTGTTATTAAACAATTGTCATTACGCACCTTCTATAATTAGAGGTGTTTTTTCAATTTCTTTGTTGTTGGATCTTGGTTTTATTCACACATTTACTAGTAATGGAATTTCAGTTTCTTTAAATGGTGTTTTTTATTTTAATGCTATTGCTGTGAATGGTGTGTTTGAGATTGACATGAATGATAATGTATCCAATAGAAATAATTCAATGTTTAGCATCAATAATAAGAGAATCAAGAAGGACTTGGATTCTACTTATCTTTAGCATTGTCGACTTGCTCACATAGGCAAGAAACGCATGGAAAAGCTGCAACACGATGGGCTTTTGAAACATATCAATGATGAATCATTTGATAAATGCGAATTTTGTATATCTGTGAAGATGACAAAGAAACCTTTTGCAAATCGTATAGCAAGGGCTTCAGATCTACTTGGTTTGATACATACTGATGTATGTGGACCACTTAGACATGTGTCAAGGAAAGGTGCTAGCTACTTCTTAACCTTTACAGATGATTTCAGCCGTTATGGTTATGTTTACTTGCTTAAACATAAACATGAGGTGTTTGAAACATTTAGGGTTTTTAGAAATGAAGTAGAATTTCAACTAGGAAAGAAGATTAAGGCTCTACGATCCGATAGAGGTGGTGAATACCTAAGCCAGGAGTTTAAAGATTATCTAGCTGAGTGTGGAATTGTTCAGCATCTCACATCTCTTTATACACCACAACAAAATGGTGTATCTGAGAGAAGAAATCGTACATTGCTAGATATGGTACGATCAATGTTTAATCTTACAACTTTTCCTTTATCCTTTTGGGATTATGCTTTAGAACCTGCTGTTCACATTCTAAATATGGTTCCGACCAAGAAGGTTGATAAGACACCATATGAGATATGGCATGGTAAAGCTCCTAACTTGTCTTATTTAAAGGTCTGGGGTTGTGAGGCATTTGTTAAACGTGACTCACTAGATAAACTCCAACAGAGATCTGTTAAGTGTATCTCTGTAGGATACCCAAAGGAAATAATGGATTACTACTTTTACTACCCACCTGAAAACAAAGTAATTGTTGCTAGGTATGAAGACTTCCTTGAAAGGGATCTCATATCTCAAGAATTCAGTGGGAGAATTTATGATCTGGAAGGTGATCATGAAGATACATCACCTTCTGAAAACACTAGCCAACTTCCTGTGGAACCTGAAAACAAAGTAATTGTTGCTAGGTATGAAGACTTCCTTGAAAGGGATCTCATATCTCAAGAATTCAGTGGGGGAATTTATGATCTGGAAGATGATCATGAAGATACATCACCTTCTGAAAACACTAGCCAAATTCCTGTGGAACCTGAAAGTCTAGGACCTCCACCTGAAGTTATTCCCATTCGTAGGTCTGAAAGGACTATACGTGCTCCTGAACGTCTATGTCTTAACGTATAAGTTGAGGAAAATATGTTAGGGGATCTTGGAGAACCTACTAACTATGAGGCTGCCATGAATGATCCTGAAAAGGAAAAATAGCAAGTTGCAATGAATGGGGAAATGCAATCCATGAAAGATAATGATGTCTGGATTGAAGTAGACCTTCCTCCCGATGCTAAAGTTGTTGGAAGTAAGTAGCTCTACAAGAAGAAAACTGATATGGATGGCAATGTACACACCTATAAAGCTCGTCTGGTAGCTAAAGGCCTTACTCAAACCTTTAGGGTTGACTACGAGGAGACCTTTTCTCCTGTAGCAGACATTAGAGCTATTAGGATTCTCATAGCTATAGCAGCGTACTATGATTATGAGATTTGGCAGATGGATGTCAAAACCGCCTTCTTAAATGGTCGCCTAGATGAGGACATCTATATGGCGCAGCCTGAGGGGTTTGTGAATCCACAATTTCCAAATCGTGTATGCAAACTTCAAAGATCCATTTATGGATTGAAGCAAGCATCAAGGCAATGGAATAAGAGATTTGATGAAGAAATCAAAAAGTTTGGATTTACTCAGAATCTTGATGAGCCATGTGTATATCACAAAGCTAATGGGAGTGATGTTACTTTCCTTATCCTATATGTAGATGACATATTAATTATGGGAAAAGACATTCCAAGTTTACAAGATGTTAAGTCTTATCTTGGAAGGTGTTTTCCATGAAGGATTTAGGGGAAGCAGCATACATTCTAGGAATCAAGATCTACAGAGATAGATCACAGCGGTTAATTGCTTTAAGTCAAAGTGCTTACATTGACAAAATCCTGAAGAGATTCAGGATGGAGAATTCTAAGAAAGGATATCTCCCAATGAAAGTAGAACATGGTTTAAGTAGCGAACTGTGTACATCAACACTTGCTGAGATTGAAAAGATGAGTAGAGTCCCTTTTGCTTCAGCTGTGGGATCTATCATGTATGCAGTGAGATGCACAAGGCCAGATGTGGCGTTTGCACAAAACCTGACCAGTCGATATCAACAGAACCCATGTGAAAAACACTGGCATGCTGTTAAGAACATTCTTAAGTATTTAAGAAATACAAAAGATATGTTTCTAGTGTATGGTGGAAATCCAGATGCAGAACTTGATGTTACAGGTTTCTGCGATGCGTCCTGGCAATGTGACAAAGATGATACGAAGTCTCAGACGGGATATGTCTTTGTTATAAATGGAGGAGCAGTAGACTGGAAGAGCAAGAAGCAGAGTACCATTGCGATGTCTGCAATAGAAGCTGAGTACATAGCTGCTTCAGAAGCTGCGATGGAAGCTGTTTGAATTAGGAAATTCATTTCAGGGCTCGGAGTTATGCCTTCAATTGAATCACCTATAAATATGTATTGTGACAATTCTGCTGCAATCATATTCGCCAATGAACCTAGAGTCATGAAGGGCGCCAGACATTTTCTAAGGAAATATCACTATGTTCGAGAACATGTTCGCATAGCTGAAATTAATCTACTCAAAGTTCACACAGATGAAATTCTAGATGATCCTTTTACAAAGGTTCTACCTCATGATAAGCTTAGTGAACATGCCAGTGGCATTGGACTTCGTTTAGCTAATAGTTTCATGCATGACTGTAATTAGAATTTGCATAAAGGATGTATTTGACAATTATTATTTAATGAAATAAAATATTAGTTATGTTTATCTCTCATTTTAATATTGTATCATATATTTGCATGTTTAATTCATGAATAATTTATGTTATTTTAAATAGTTTGTTGCCAATTAATGATATGAGAATATCATTGAATTAATAAAAATATGTGTTTTGGTAAAATATATACTTGAAAGTATATTGATGTGTAGACATGTCAAATTCACATGATATTCAATGAATTGAATATAGGACAGATCCCAACCACATGATTGTAGTTATAGATCTTAGTCATTAAGTAAATCATGAATATTTATTCTCAGGCTTAAGATACCAGATAACTGTTGTGAATGTAGCAAATTTCTGTGAAATAGTCTAACGCTATCCGTAACTGGTAGTTATAAGGGCTATTTTCAGAAGTGATTGTAAAGTTCATGAGTTTTGCTTGTAGTCAAGAGAGAATTTGTTCCTTCGAATTTATTTCGAAGTTTAATACTATTGGTCCCCTCGTAGGGTTGACAAGATGTTTGCATGGCCATGCCCAAGATATATCTGGAATACGTTTAGATAATTTGGTAATCTTGCTCAATCAGATAAAACGAGAAACAGAATAGTTAACTTATGGAATGACTTTGATCCATATCCATAGTTAACAAGGTATTAGTAACAAAAGGAAAAGTACAATGATGAATCATTAAATGGTTTTCTAGGAAGCCACACTCAGGGTTGTTCTGGGGGCATTGGGGTGTTCAGCTAGACGCTACCCGTGTCATTACTATATTAAGGTATATCCAAGTGGAAGCTGAAAGGTTTATGGATATAATTAATATATGTATGATCGGATTCGAACACGAGCCTATGGGATTGCACACTTTACGTATGAGAGTCGATGTTAAAATACTTAATATAAAATGTTATATTTAATTATTTAATCACAAATACATACTTAACGGTCGTTAGTACTTAATGGGAATTGACTAACGATCGTTAAATGTGTAGAGATACAAATATATGGAAACAAGCCAAGAAGGATCTGAAATCCCTCTTGGAGTCCATAATTCGGCCGAACAAAGGGATATGGGTTCCCTAACCTTAACAGGGTCACCAAGATTTCAATAGTATAAATACAAACCCCTTGTATTCATTCTAAACTAAGCTTGGATCACAAAAGAACCCTTACTAATTTCAATTATCCTCCAAACTCTCTCTAAAAAAAAAAAAAAAAAAAAAATGCAATCCAACCTAACCCTAAACCCGCTGCCGCCGCCACCGCCACCATTGTCTCTCCGGCCATCGGCCCGGAAAGACCCTCTTCAATCCTTCTTCTTTGTAGATACTTTATCACTTTTTTTTCAATTTTTGATTAAATAAAGTTTTATAGATCGTTTCTTTTTGGTGATTTTTCGCATCATTTTCTCGTGGATCCTTGTGTTTATGGGTTGTTTTTGGTTCGATATGCTCAGTGGATCAGATTGGTTGTTTTAGGGTCGAAATGGTTGTTTGGTTCAAACCGGGAGGTTCAAGATGGCGAGGTCATGTGATGGCGAGGTCCTGTGATGGTGAGGTCGTGGTGATGGTGATGTCGTATGATTGTGAGGTAGTGGGGATGGTGAGGTCATGTGATGGCGAGGTCCTGTGATGGTGAGGTCATGGTGATGGTGATGTCGTATGATTGTGAGGTCTTGGTGGTTGTGAGGTCGTGGTCGTGGTGATGGTGAGTCGTGATGGTGGTGAGGCTGTGGTAATGGTGGAGTCTTGGTGGTTGTGAAGTCGTGGTGATGGTGAGGTCGTGGGGGTTGTGAGGTTGTGGTAATGGTGAGGTCGTGGTGGTTGTGAGGTCGTTGGGCTTGTGAGGTTGTGGTAATGGTGTGGTTGTAGTGGTTGTGAGGTCGTCGGGGTTCAGGTCGTGGTGGTTGAGGTCGTGGTGATGGTGAGGTCGTGGGGTTGTGAGGTTGTGGGGGTTGTAAGGTCGTGGTGGTTGACGTTGTGGTGATGGTGAGGTCGTGGTGATGGTGATGTCTCGGGCAATGGGATTGATGTTCGGGTTTGTTGTATACGGGTGATGTCGTGTTTGTGGTTTGTTGTACGGATGAGGTCGTTCAGCAAGGATCAAGGGTTATTATTTGAATTTGTGTTTCTTGAACAATTGAGGGTATTTCTCCATCAACACTTTCGGCATCTCGCCATGCCACCACCCCATTCGATAGTGTGGTTCGAATTGGTTTGTTTGAGATTTCGGTGAGTTTTGTACAAGGGTCAAAGTTGTGGTCATGGTCGTGGTTGTGTTGTGGTTTCCATGTGTTCCATACTTCTTGTAGGGTGATTGCCCTTGAGTGGCTAGCGTTTTCGGGTTGAGATGGTGAATTTATTCTTTTGATTGTTTGGTTATTCACGATGTTTATTTTAGGGTCGTTGTATTGATAGTGTCGTGTTGTTCAAGTGATTCATCGATGTATTTTCTAGCTTCTTGCTAGTTTGTTTTAATAAAATTATTTCCTTTCTAACAAAAACCAAATAACCCTTACTTCTTTTCTTCTCTCCTCCATTTAAGCTTGGCCGATCGTTATCCTCCCTAAACCTTTAGGGATCGATTTTCCTTGCTCAAACAAAGTGTTTGGTTTATTTGTAATTCAAGAATCTAGCCTTTCGCATCAAATCGCTACCAATACGTGCGTAAAAGATTGTAGAGCAAACACCACTTGTATTTGATTGTTCTTGGATCAACTTTTGTGTTAAGTCGAGATATATAAACCCTAATAAATTAGGATTTTAGTTCTCGGTAATTGTTTTGCTTGGAATTGCTAAAAGGTACGCGTTTTCTTTTACATTCGGTTAATTATATTGCATGTATTGATCCTTCGCTTCCGCTATATGCTTTGATGATGTTTTATGTTTTATATAAGTTTTATGATATATGAATTCCAACACGGGTCTGATGGAGGCATGTGTTTGTTTCTGTGAGGGCTTGTTTGTGTTGAACTTGAAGTCGTATGGTATGGTTGGAAGCTATATCAGTTGTGATAGTGCAAATATTACGATATTTAATATATACAGTCTCGTTTGTTTTGATTGATGACAAACCATGTAACTTGTAATACATAACGTAAAATATACAAGTTACTCGTAATCATATTTTGTCTCAACATACATTCAACATCTTCTCGACGACTCAAGTCCTTGTATGCTACAATACAAGTTTGTACATGTTTGTTATATTGCGATATGATCGAACCCCTAACAAACCATTAAACATATTTAGTTAAATAGTTTACATAAAAGCAAAACCATTTTTGTGAAACACTTATAAATAATATTTATTACTTTCATTTTCATAAAATACATACTTTAGAATCAACTAGTTTAATATAATATACTAGTAAAAAGAGTTGGACTATTCATAACCCAAAACCCATAAACCATAGTCCAAAACCCATGACCCATAACCCATAACCCATTGTCTACATTCATTGTATCTAGTTGGGTACCCATGACCCATTACCATGACCCATGACCCATAACCCATGTGCATTAATTACATCATGCATTAAATGTGCATTACATCATGCATGACATCATAAGTGGGTAAAACCCATAACCCATAACCCAAAGTCCATAACCCATGACCCAAGATGTCTTTGACATCATGCATGACATCACAATAGGTAAAATCCATGACCCATGACCCAAAGTCCATAACCCATCTTTTTGCCTATAAATAGCAAACCACTTCTCACCATTTACACACACCTTTCACACACTTTCTCTCCACCATTTCTAACACATTTAGATCAGTAGGAAAACATGTAAAACACCTTCTTTCTCATATGATCATAATGCTTCTAACTTTCATTTTGTTGTAAGCATACTCCCGAAGTGATCCTCCAAAGCAAGCCTAGAGATCTTGCATCCTTACTACTGAAGTGATCCTCCAAAGCAAGCTTAGAGATCTTGCATCCTCATCCACCACAACCATACATACATGAAGATCTATCACAACAAGCTTAAGGAACTTGTGATCTTCATTGAAGGCTTTCTATTAAAGGAAGTTTATTTAGTTTAGTCATTCATATCCATTAGACATATTGTCTTGGATCTCCTCTTGTATCATTTTCTTGTATCTCTAACTAGATTAGTTGGTTTATGTGTTTGTTCCATAAAACACAAGGTTTGTTATGTTGGGCCACAAAACATAACGGGTGTCATATATGTGTTGTATAGATTGGTGTAGTAGGGTGTTGGTCTCTCATGATGTGTTGTGTTGATCGGGTAGTGGTTCCTCCTTTGTAATGGAACCCGGTATCTAGCCTTGTATTGGATAATGTGTAGGCGACGTTGTGTTGGTTTGGTCCGCCGTACTAAAGACTCAGTATCTAGCCTTGTACCGGATAAAGTGTAGGTGACGTTATGTTGGTTTGGTCCCCCGTGTTAAGGACCCGGTATCTAGCTTTGTACCAGATAAAGTGTAAGCTACGTTATGTAAGGTTTCTCCGCCGATAATGGAGTTTGTTGATCTAGTGAAGTAGCTCTCAAGTTGGGTACTCGGGTAGTCGAGTAGGGTAATGAAGGTGACCTTGTGACCGAACCACTATAAATCCTCGTGTCGGTTTGTGTATCATTTTTACTTATCGCTTTACTTCTATTCTTGCTTTATATTGTTGATTGTCTTTGTGTTGACACTTTACATATTACGTCAAACTTGATTGGGAATTTGTCATAAGGATGTTTTTAGAAAGGAAATACAAACCGGACTAATAATGGCGAAACTTGGTTTATACTATATTTGATACAAAAGTTTTTAGTTTGAAACGGAAACGTATTCACCCCCCCCCCCCTCCACGGTTTCCACAATTGGCATCAAAGCGGGTTGGCTCTAGTTTTAAAATAATTGATTTTTTTAAACCGAGTAAGGTCCTTGTATCAAATTTTCGGTGAAGTCAAGCATAATATGAAAAGTGTTTTGTTGATTTTTTTTCTTTGAAGTTTTGTTGTTAGATATCTTGTTATTCAAGCTTGAATAAAGATTAAAATGGGTAATATAAGTTCACTAAAAAGTCTACAAAGGTTAAACCTTTTCGTCGGGTCAAAATGTATGTTTTGGTGAATTTGTGTCAGATCCGCGGATCCCTTTGTTATCAAAGGGCGGATCCCTTTTGGAAGGGATCCGGCGGATCCGTCTGCACATAGGACAATTTTTGATAAACTTAAAAAATTCATAACTAATTAACCGTAAGTCCGTAAAAGTCGTGCCACCTATCGTTTTAAAGGTATTTGAGTCTACTTTCATATGAAAATAATTTCATAAACTGATTCAAAACAAAATTTTACAGAATCCTTGATTTATTATAGAAAGTCATTTTTCGGTCATAACATTTGCACAAACTCTTGGTCTAATTGGAGACGAATGTCTTTATCTTTGAATATTAATGTGTTTTCTTTTGAAACTAAAGTTTTGGTCATATTTAAATGTAATACCTCGTAAAAATCCCATGTCATTAATAATGTTAACCACCGAATAATTCTAATCTATATTGAATAACCTATTATGCGGGTTATATATATATATATATATATATATATATATATATATATATATATATATATATATATATATATATATATATATCAAGCAACGATCACCAAGTCACCCGAAGGATTTCGAAACTCACCATGAATAGCTCGTTGGCGCACCGACCATGAAAACGAACACTACGAATTACTACACCGATCTTATTAGTGAACGTATAAAACGGAAGACATTAATCATTTCACAAAGTCTTGTACATATACATCTTAACTAATTTATTTCATCCTTCACTTTTACTTATGGGCCGAGACTAAACCCACCACAGCCCATTTCATATCATTTTCTTTCTCTTGTTCTTGGGCCGAGACAACACAAGCCCAACATCCTATATTTTCTTTTGTACCTGATCGAGCACCACATCACTTAAAACACACAAAATTTAATACTTCATCTTCATCTCTTTTTGTTTCCACGACACTAACTAGCAAGGCAAAACAAAAACAACACAAACTTAAAGACCAAGCCATGTATGCAAGTAATACATTCACAATCATATTTCGCTTGCTTCTTTTGACATCAACGAAACACAAGGCATAACATGCCAATGCATACATACACATTTTATTAACCTTGCTTCCATTCTATACAACTCGAAAGGCCAACACTCTTAGAAGATCCTAATCACATCTCATGGTACTCTTGTCCCCCTCCAAGTTCTATTACCCAATGGATAAAAGCATTACACAACTAAGTCAACTTGCATGGTTTTTATAAGTCTTCTACTCCTTTTGTTTCCCCATGCTATGAATCGACTAAGAAGATTGTACCATGTCCTTGCTTCTTGTCAACCCCCAAAACCGGCCCTCCTTCCCCTTGTTTAGACGATAAACCACATTGAACCAAGAGTGAAGTGATATCCTAGTCTAAGTACAAGTTACAAATGTCAACCCCTAGCACTAATAGGGTCAATTTCTTTATAAACAAAACACACACCTCACACTTGCCACTACACAAACACAAAGCAACACATACAAACTATATCACTGTCGAGCAAGAAAGTGAAGAAGAGGAGCAAGGCGTTGGCTATATCACAAGTGTGTAGGGTTTCCCATTGGATCGTGGGTTGTGTTGAAGAAGGAAGTATTGGGTTGTTGCTGTCCTAAACTCTCCTTGTCATTCGTTCACTTACCTCGTACACCCCTCACCACGATAGTGGTATTGTCGCAAGTCGGGAGCTATTCATTTCACTAATTGATTCACTACCCGCTTACTACACTACTAAGGTGAGTTCATAGTCCCACATTTTTATACGTTTTCAAGCCCCGTGGGGAGATACATGCTACTACTTTTTATGATCACCATTGCTTGAAAACTATATGTTTATCTAAATGTGTTATTGCCTAAGTACAACTATTATTATATTGATTACCGTCGATACTATCAATTACTGTTGATACTATTATTATATCGATTACTGTCGATTACTGTTGATACTACTATTATGTCAATTACTATCGATACTATCAATTACTGTTGATGCTACTATTATATCGATTTCTGTCGATACTACCAATTACTGTTGGTACTCTATTAACACTTTGGTTTTATGAGCTTAGTGCAATAATAACTACTTTCGATTTATGGGTGTAACAACGGAACCCATTACCTCTTAAACTTGAAATCTTGTGATCAATTATTTTACTACTAAACACTATGGATTCACTCAACCTTTGTGTTGACATTTTAAGCATGTTTTATCTCAGGTAACTAAGGATCTCAATGCACGGAGTTGGCATGGGCATTGGAAATCTACCCCCCCTTATTTCAAATAATTATATCATTCTTTTCAAACTCACCATCACTTTTGTGAAAACTTATCCTTTTTGGTAACTAATGTGTAATCTCTGAATATTGAGTTTTCATTGAATGATATAAATTCTACTTTTAACGATTATCTATGCTTCGACTGTGATCTAATTGGTAATTACCCCGTTTAAGTCTTCCGCTGCTTTCTAAAATTTTAACGGGGTGTTACAGATTGGCATCAGAGCCTAGGTTATAGAGAACCAAGTGATTTCAAAACGCTGGACTATAACCACGATTTCTAAATGGACCATTTTTAAACCTTACTACCCTATGCCCTCCGTGCCAACACTTTACTAACACATGCATTGAGATTTGCTTGGCAGATTATGCATCACGAATGAATATTATCACTTATGAACACATGCATTGAGATTTGCTTGGCAGATTATGCATAACTAATGGATATTATCACTTATGAATGTTATAGCTATTAGATATCATAACTAAGAGACATTAATATTATTAAATGACTTACATTGGGATATTACAGTACCATGTCTTCCCCTTCGATTCCCATCATCATATTGTCAGACGTTGAGGCAGATGCTACCTCACCGGCACCACCAGCTGTCCCACCAACTACTATCATCATATTGTCAGATGTTGAGATAGATACCACCTTACCAGTTGTTCATACCGTTGCCCCATCTGAAGTCATGTCTTCTTCATCTTATCCCATCATCATCACTACTAACCCCGACATCGAGGATGCCTACATCATTCACACCACCTATTAAACCCGCCATATTTATCAGGCCCGAGAGGGGTGTCCCACCCCATTACATTTTCCGATACTACCCCGCTGGACCCAGGATGGTACACACCCGGAGTCGCCTAGTGCGCGCACTCACACCACATTAAACGCTGATAAAACAACAAACAATGCATTACAAACCAATTTTTCGTTATCCTACAAACCGTTTTACTACAATCAAAAATTGCGGCCTTACTTCCAATTTTTGAATAATAAAGTGTCATCCCTATTGTTCTATAAACTATTTCACATATTATTTTATGAACTATCTTATTTTATGCAATAAATCGATTTGCTACCTTAATAATATTCCATAGACCGACAAACAGTTTCGCCAACATTTTGTAAACTATGATACATTATTCAAAAATTTCCACTACCAGCTTATAAACTATTCTACACGCCGTTTTATAATCTATTATGTAATCACCCTATCAACTAAGTCCTCTTTGAAAAGTATTTTCAGCTACCACTTTATGAACAGAGTTACCGATAATTCCCTTTAAACTAAATCCAACATTGCATCGTTGAACTTTAATTATGCAAAGCCTGATCACCTATGCATAATTCAAGTAGGACCATGCTAGCCTGGGGATAGTTGTCTAAAACTTTTTCCAAAAGTCAGAAATTCCACTACTATTTTTGAGAAATTACGAACTTACATAAAAGTTGTGCAAGTCATGGGCATCAGCACTAAGAAATACAAATAGACTTCGACACCATCTTATCACATGAAATCAGTCTAGTCTTGCCACATATTCTAATCCAGAAAGACCAGTTACATCATTAGCCATCATAGAAGCAACCTACCAACGAAAGTAGCCACAATCATCGGGATTACCTACGATCATGACCATAAGAATTCATACGAAACTTAACCTTATGACATCTCACCTTACTTCACATCATCCGATTTCGAAGGATCCAACCGTCAAGTAGACAACCTCTAAATTCGATAACTACTGAATGACTCGTAACCCCAAAGGTGATTAAGACTTACCCTCACGTATACTCGATGTCAATCATGATAATGATTACATTTAGCCCTGAATCAAAACCATGCTTGCTGCGTTGGACGCTAGTACACTAAAGAATCAACCAATTGATTGCTAGTAGCAACCAGCACCATTTTTCAAGACTTTACCTTTCGTGTTAAGTGTACCACCAAACTAGCCATTTGACTACTAATAGAACCAACGTCATCTTTCGAGGTTGCACCCTAAACCTACTAGATACCCATAAGACATTGACCTAGTGTTCACATAACTTGAGGCCTAGACATTTTTGGTCTAGTTATTGAATTATCCACGACGAGAAACTCGTCCGCATACCTTATGGTAATAGGATCTTAACAATACGATGAGGACCCCTTGAGGGAAGTAAACAATGAAAGGACCAATGAAACTCTTGAAAAGGGCTAGGAACACACAATGGGATGACTTATAACCTGACAAAAGTCTTAAGACCTTACAGAGCAAACCGAGCCACTATTTTGGGGAAATTGCCAAATCTTTCGCTAATTCTCTGAGGGTATTAGCTTGACTAGGACGTAAGAGTGATCCAAAACATCGCTGTTCACTAAACCAAACCTTAGAGGTAAATCAAGCATCTCTGTCCGCGATTAGGAATTACAAGATACCATAACTTGAAACTATTCGGTCAATGTACAATTCACCCCTCCACACCATATAATGAGAATTCCCTTATAAGTAATGGATACCTCAGATTGGACAATCAATATACAATCACCCCTACAACGTGTCCTCTAGGATTTCTAGATTATTCAGCCTCAAAAATCCGTTTTGAATTAACCTCACTCCCATGCTGAAATGCCAAAGTCTCAACGCATCAATAGGCCATTGATACACAACTTACACTTGTAGAAAAGGAAAATGCCCCATGACACGATATCTTATTCACTCATAAGTCATGATAAATCCCAATACTGTCCTAGCGAATTAAGTACCATACCTATAAACTTCACCCGACATTTAACCACCAAACACTATCGAACATTAGAAACTAGACTCTGTCCCTAAGATTTTTGAAAACTTATATAAATGCCATACCCCAACTATACTTTCAAATTGATGATTTCGCTTTTAAGAATCTTTCTTTAAAAACGCTTTTATATCAACTACAAAAGTATTCTTCGAGATACTCATTTCGTGAGTTAAAGGTTTTCTCTGGTCAAACTATATCAAAACTTTTGCATATTAAAGAGCGACTAAGTGTTAATTTTTGTAAAGTTATTTTATCTACACCATGCTTAAAAACCCACACTACGAAATTATATATCTATTTTAGTCAAGACCTTATCAAACTTTCATATGTTAACAAATGTCTAAACATTGATTTCTGTGAAATTGTCTTATCTACACCGCGTTTAAAATTCGTTTCACTAAACTTTAAATTTTTCAGGGTCGCATTAATTGACTCAACTATTAACCTCAAACAAAGAAATTTGTGTCTTTTATATTGATTTGGTCGGATTCGCGTAAACGTGTACTCAAATAAAAATTTTGAACAACATTTTTATCAATATCTCTAAGTAAGAAAACGTACAATCTCAGAACAAATGTTAGGATCAACCCTCCAAGTGCCTAAGATTGACAATAGCAATATGCCATACCTTAACACTATTCCTTCAAAGCTAAACTTTCCCACTCATCCTATAAGATAAGATACTCACGCTAGTAGAAACGCCTGAAATTAAATAAGCAGATATTCAAGAAGCGACGTGCCCTTTTCAGAGTTTTAGACAGCATAATCCTTTGGGCACATGGCATCACTTTCACTTGGGATAATAAGAGATCACATCTGACCGTAAAACCTTAAACTTCCTTCTGTAACCAGATAAACATCCCTCGACAAAATACCCACCTGACCTAGACCACTATGCCACGATCTCGAGTCACAATACACCATAGTTTTGCCTTAACAAGTTAAGCACTTGCAATCACGGGCATTATCCAATGATAACTTTCGAGCGTTCCCAATCATTGACATATGAATTTGCCCTTAGACTAGAAATGTATGCCTACTGACATGCTATTCCTTGTCATTCACACCATGTGACTTTCCCCCCTTAAATTCTCTATAGCCGCCATAAGAATAATAGCGATATCTAGCCTCATCGTTCTAATTCAAATAGAATCCACCCTTTCATTTCAATATCGACAACTACACCTACCTCTCTCGAAGGATTGGGACACAAATAGGCTCTAGGAGACACATTAATAGCATGAGCGAATGATTTTTGTAATAACTAGGATAACCATTTGGCATTGATCAAATCCTCCTACAACCACAAGGTATCTCGCTAGTAGAAGAGCTGTTTCATTTGAGGCACTTTATGGTCGGAGGCACCGATCGCCCGCTTGTTGGACAAAAGTTGGAGACGTTCCACTTTCAGGACCTAATATATTCACGAAACAACTGAGATGATAGTACAAATCAGACAACGTTTACAAGCCGCCCGAAATCGACAAAAGAGTTATGCCAATGAGAGGCGAAAACCCATGGAATTTCAGGTTGGGGATAGAGTCATGCTAAAAATATCTCCCTGGAAGGGAATGATTAGCTTTGAGAAGCATAGAAAGTTAAACCCTAGATACGTTGGACAATTCAAAATCCTGGACAGGATTGGTCCAGTGGCATACAACCTTGAACTCCCTGAAGAACTCAGTAGAATACACAATACCTTTCAAGTATCGAACCTGAAGGAATGCCTATCGGATGAAACCCTGATCATTCCAATTAAAGAAATTCGGCTTGTCGATAAGCAAAAATTTATCAAAGAACCAACAAAAATCTTGGATAGAGACGTCAAGCAGTTGAAGCAAAGCCGTATTCCCATTGTCAAGGTTAGATGGAACTCTAAGAGAGGACCAGAGTACACCTGGGAACGCGAAGACCAAATTCGTGCTAAATATCCTCATCTATTCGATAAGAAAACCCCGACAATTATCACATCTTAGGATTCGGGACGAATCCAGTCTAACGGGTAGGTACTGTAATACCTCGTAAAAATCCCATGTCATTAATAATGTTAACTACCGAATAATTCTAATCTATATTGAATAACCTATTATGCGGGTTATATAATATTTATATATATATATATATATATATATATATATCAAGCAACGATCACCAAGTCACCCGAACGATTTCGAAACTCACCATGAATAGCTCGTTGGTGCACCGACCATGAAAGTCAAACGAACACTACGAATTACTACACCGATCTTATTAGTGAACGTATAAAACGAAAGGCATTAATCATTTCACAAAGTCTTGTACATATACATCTTAACTAATTTATTTCATCCTTCACTTTTACTTATGGGCCGAGACTAAACCCCCATTTCATATTGTAAAACCCCGAAATTTATATAACCCGAAAAGACGAAAATACCCTATGAATTTGAACTTTTAGTAACATATAACACTATATAAGTATCATCATTCGTACCTTAACCTAAGTATCCGACGCGACAATATTTGAACATATGAACATAATAAGAATATTAAAACTTATGATATGCGAAGTTAAAATATGGTTACACATTTATTTAGCCTAGCCGAATCCATATGTACTATAACTAAAAACTTCGGTCCATGCTATGAAATAAATGTACATTTAAATTGATGGATCCTAGCCCAAAACAAGTCCAAACCCTCCCTAATTAGCCCATCAAAACAAAAGTCGGCATTTTTTTTTGTATATGACCGATCCTCATCAAAACAAATAAACCTAAAGAACCCTAATTCACAAAGGACCGGCCTCTCTTTTGCTACTACATCTGTCGATCCAAAACTCAGCCAACCAAGGAATTTTGTGGTGTTCTTGTTCAATCAATATCAAGGTAATCTTGTCTTCATGTTTTCAATCCATTCGAGTTAGCCCTAATCGACCATGTATGGGTTTCTTTTTCTTTTTTTTTTCTGCTGTGCGATCCAACAAGAAGGGGAAGAAGGAGATTTTGGCGAATTTAACCTTGTTGTGTTCGTGTTCTTCGTGGTCTACGAGGGTATTGTATCAACCTCTTGTTAATTCTTGTGTATTCTTATGGTTCTTGTCAAGTTTTGATGTTTAATGAAATAATAAAAGTGACACATAAAATCATAAATTAAAAACCCTAAAAATCTTATAAGTAAATCGGTTCAGTGGTGTGTGATGGTTTTGATCCGTTTTGATTATGTTATGACCTGTGATAATTGACTTAAATATGTTATGGACTCATCTAAAATCGATTTGTGCCAAGAACTAATGATTTGAATGACGAAAACACTAAGATGGACATGTTTCTGTGAGGTCTGTTTCTGAGTTCGAACTTTTGGTCGACTTTAAACGGCTATAACTAAATGATGTGAATGTATATTTTGATGTTTCTGGAGTCTAGATTGTAGTTTAATGAAATAGCTACCTGGAGAAATTTATGTTGTAATTTTTAGAGGCATGGAAAGGTACTTTTTGATTTTTAGAAAATTATGTGTCTGGTCGGATTTGTGAGTCTGGAAAATCAGTCCGGGTTTTCCATTTTTAATTTTCAAACCGTGTTGAGTTAGAAGGTGTCCTTTGAACTGGGTAATATTCAAGATGTATATGACTTCCTGGAAATTTTATAGATTTTTTTTGAATTTTTCTTAAAAGGTTTCTAGCTAATAACTTTTCGTATAGTAAAATTTCTCAGAAATCTGAATGTGTTGTGAAAATGGATTTTTAATACATACCTATACTACATAATAAAATCTGGAAAAATTTGGTAAAATACTTTAGACATATGAGCACCTCTGGGAATTTTTGGGAATTTTAATACTGAGTTCTTATATGATTTATAATTTATGGAAAACCTGACAAATTCGTACTTAAAACTGTGTGATGTTATAAGAGGGTAAAATTGTGAACTAAAGGGTGTGATGTGTTTATTGTGTAACCTAAAGGGTGTAAATGGATATTTTGCTAAAAACCAAAGGTCATAACTTATAAAATCTGTAACTTGATGATATTTTCATATTATACCCTAAACTTATGATAATTACCTAATGAACCCTAAATTATGAAAACTACTACATGAACACTAAAACTTTGTAAAAGACATTAAGAATCTTGAACTATGAATATGATCATCTATAATACTTTGAATTTGCATACGGGAATGATATAACATAAAGTCACCTAATATGGAATGAGAACAAGAATGAAACCTTACGGTCCTATGAACTTATAAGAGAACTTGTGCTTATTTGTAGATCGGGTGAAGAGGGAGTGATCTCCTACTTGATTGATTTTCATTTCTTGCTTGCGTATTTCGTTAAGGTACAGATATTCTGCCCTTCTTTAATAAGGTGCCTTCGTCTCATTTCTGATTTCTGATTCACTGCCATGTTCTTTGATTCTGTGAACCTTTCTGGTTTCTTTCATGATATTATGAACCCTTGTCATGACCTTCTGTTATGAACCTTTCTGATATTGAACCTCTTATGATTATGAACCTTTCATGCATGAACCTTTGCCTATGAACCTTTACTTATGAACCCTTACTTATGAACCATGCTTATGAACCATGATTATGAACCATGATTATGAACTTATGAAACCAGATAATGACCTATGCAAGTAAACTTAAAACATGATTCATGATACTTGACCTTGACCCACAGTTTGATACTACGAGCCACTCACTAGGCATGAGGGTTTCATGTCCATGTCAGTCGATGCACCGATGGCATGACTCTAGGGCAGGAGAGTGATGACCTGTCCCGTCCCTGCATGTTATGTTTACGTAGAGGCAGATTATGGCCACCTGGGGCGTATGGATGCATCCTAGATTTGTTCATGTTCATGTTCATGTTATGTTATGTTATTCATGGTGACTGATGGTGTGTGCGATACACGTCTTTCACACTCTGGGAGCTAGCTACTCCAACCCATGATTGAGGACACCCCTCATATTTACAAGATACCCATGATGAGAACACCCCTCATATTTACAAGATACCCATGATGAGGACACCCCTCATATTTACAGGATACTAAGAGGTCTCCCCTCTACATGTTTATGATTATGATTATGCTTATGATTTCATGTTATGGGCTCGTAGTGGATTACTGACTTTCCCTTACCTTGCACCTTTACACTTTCCCTTATGACACCATGTATTCTTACCATGCATTCTTACCATGTATTCTTACCTTGGATTCTCACCATGTATTCATGCTTCCATTCTCATTTACTCATGTATTATTCATTATGCTACTGCTTTGTTTCCGTTATATCTGTTCACTGGGCTTTTTAAGCTCAGCCGCACGTTTTCTTTCGTGTGCGGCAGATTTTAAGCAGGACGACGGGTTTGGGTATAAGTGAAGAGACTTTTGGACTTAGAAGACTTTGAGTAGAAGCTATTAGAAGAGATGTACTTATGGATTTTATAGACGGCTTTTATTTTCCTTTGTAACCTTTTGTATTGCAAGATTTCATTTGTAACCTTTGAGAACCATTGTATTACTATTTGATTGTATGCTATGTTTATCTGATATGAAACCATTTGCGTGACATCTTTACCCTTGTCGGGTTGGGGTGTTACACATATCATTTTCTTTCTCTTGTTCTTGGGCTGAGACAATACAAGCCCAACATCCTATATTTTCTTTTGTTCCTGATCGAGCACCACATCACTTAAAACACACAAAATTTAATACTTCATCTTCATCTCTTTTTGTTTCCACGACACTAACTAGCAAGGCGAAACAAAAACGACACAAACTTAAAGACCAAGCCATGTATGCAAGTAATACATTCACAATCATATTTCGCTTGCTTCTTTTGACATCAACGAAACACAAGGCATAACATGCCAATGCATACATACACATTTTATTAACCTTGCTTCCATTCTATACAACTCGAAAGGCCAACACTCTTAGAAGATCCTAATCACATCTCATGGTACTCTTGTCCCCCTCCAAGTTCTATTACCCAATGGATAAAAGCATTACACAACTAATTCAACTTGCATGGTTTTTATAAGTCTTCTACCCCTTTTGTTTCCCCATGCTATGAATCGACTAAGAAGATTGTACCATGTCCTTGCTTCTTGTCAACCCCCAAAATCGGCCTTCCTTCCCCTTGTTTAGACGATAAACCACATTGAACCAAGAGTGAAGTGATATCCTAGTCTAAGTAGAAGTTACAAATGTCAACCCCTAGCACTAATAGGGTCGATTTCTTTATAAACAAAACACACACCTCACACTTGCCACTACACAAACACAAAGCAACACATACAAACTATATCACTGTCGAGCAAGAAAGTGAAGAAGAGGAGCAAGGCGTTGGCTATATCACAAGTGTGTAGGGTTTCCCATTGGATCGTGGGTTGTGTTGAAGAAGGAAGTATTGGGTTGTTGCTGTCCTAGACTCTCCTTGTCATTCGTTCACTTACCTCGTACACCCCTCACCACGATAGTGGTATTGTCGCAAGTCGGGAGCTATTCATTTCACTAATTGATTCACTACCCGCTTACTACACTACTAAGGTGAGTTCATAGTCCCACATTTTTATACGTTTTCAAACCCCGTGGGGAGATACATGCTACTACTTTTTATGATCACCATTGCTTGAAAACTATATGTTTATCTAAATGTGTTATTGCCTAAGTACAACTATTATTATATTGATTACTGTCGATACTATCAATTACTGTTGATACTATTATTATATCGATTACTGTTGATACTACTATTATGTCGATTACTATCGATACTATCAATTACTGTTGATGCTACTATTATATCGATTTCTGTCGATACTACCAATTACTATTGGTACTCTGTTAACACTTTGGTTTTATGAGCTTAATGCAATAATAACTACTTTCGATTTATGGGTGTATCAACGGAACCAATTACCTCTTAAACTTGAAATCTTGTGATCAATTATTTTACTACTAAACACTATGGATTCACTCAACCTTTGTGTTGACATTTTAAGCATGTTTTATCTCAGGTAACTAAGGATCTCAAAGCATGGAGTTGGCATGGGCATTGGAAATCTACCCCCCCCCCCTTATTTCAAATAATTATATCATTCTTTTCAAACTCACCATCACTTTTGTGAAAACTTATCCTTTTTGGTAACTAATGTGTAATCTCTGAATATTGAGTTTTCATTGAATGATATAAATTCTACTTTTAACGATTATCTATGCTTCGACTGTGATCTAATTAGTAATACCCCGTTTAAGTCTTTCGCTGCTTTCTAAAATTTTAACGGGGTGTTACATATTTAAATATAAAGTAAACTAATTAAGCTTGGTATACATGTTTATATTTAACACAAAGCGATGAAAAGAACTTTCGTATGCTATGCTAAATGATTAATAAATTCTTTGCGGTGCACTACTTGATCGTATGCTTATCTCAAATAGTTTTGTGCTTGTTTGTTTGCGTAACATATGTGTTTTTCTTGCCATGTTATTCATTTGCTTGTGCGTCGAGTTAGTAATATTTACTAATCAATGTGCTATTTGAAGGAGTGTTTGGGATAACATCTAGTTGTGTTGAAAATGTTATTTTCTTAAATGCTTGGATAAGACATATAAGTTGAATGATGTTTAAAACATGTAATATGCTACATGAATTCTTGTTGAGTTTGTTATTTGTGCAACATAAGTGTATTATGTGCTTATATGTTAGTTGATTTCTTGTTTTCATCTTTTCTTGTGTTGTTTTCTGAAACGACAAGAATGTACATCGGATCATAACCCACATTTGTGTTGATGATGTACTTTCCCGTCTTCTTCTCCATGATCGCATTCCAAGCTTCACAGTAGGATTGACAACTTGATTGTTTCATCCGAAATACTCAAGTAGATTATTTTGCAACGCAAATATAATTGGTCATATCCGAAAATCCAAACTCAAGCCTCCCAACAACATAATTTGAAACCTCACACTCTATATTAAAACATATTGTTTAACTCTAAAAATCATCACACCAATTCATAAACCTTTTAACATAACATCTTCATCACCTTAATTGTTATGCATAATAATAATAATAATACGAAGCAAAGTATCATCATTGTTACTCTTCGATAAGCCATTGTAGGAATACAAATTTTCCTAACTTGAGAATGAGTACTGGAGAACTTATTGCACTAGAAACTCAATTTGACCTAACGGTTAAATTGCGTCAGGGAAGTTGGGCATGTGGAATCACTCATAAAAATGGTCATGTTTAGCCTTAATTGAGTACCGCTAGTAATAGTCTCATATTCATTCTCTCACTTGAAAAATCTCTACTCCTATGTTTTCCTAACGTAAGTTTACAATGGCAATACTTTGCATTGTCTTAGGATTACTAATCAAACAAGTAGTAAATTTGATTTTTCTTTTGTTAGTCAATCACAACCACTTGCCTCATCAAGCGATTATCTTGCTTTGATCGAAGAGATACATGACTTCAAGGATGAAGTTTATTGTATGTTAATCATCATCCGTATTAACTATAGTTAGCTCATCGCCTTCATTAAACTGAAACAACCTTCTAAACAATCTACTTCCTTATCTTCTTTATCTCTTGTTAAACTCATTATTGATGTGATCAAATAGGTAGTGTTCTTATGCATCATTTATCTCATAATTATTGTTTTTTTATTTTGTTTCATACAATAAATGGTACTTAATTTTTTATTATTTCGTATCATAGGTAAAAGAGAGCAATTGGTGAAAAGACACGAAATTGGCATGAATTAAAGTAAAGTAAAGAAAAATGAAGCTTTGGACATTGTTGCACTATTTTGATCATAGCTCTTTCGTCCGAAGTCCGTTTTAGTTGATTCAAAAGGCCACGGAAAGAAGAAAAAGAATTTTATATATTAAAAGTATAAAGTGCAAAAAATTCTGAAATTGGCTCATGCATTTATTTGGTGAAAAATGCAGCTCGTGATTATTTTTTTAGTGGGACTTGTAATAAATTGGTACTCAAATATTTAACACATGGGCTCATTTTGATAACTAATGAAGTTTGGCTTCTTGGGCCCCTTGGCCTTGACGTGGAGAACAAAAAAATAAGGGTTTTATTCCTTATAAATAAGGAGGCACAATTGTGGAGAAAGGATATACATATATAATTGAAAGAAAGGGACGGACAGTGGGACAGGAGGAAGCAATTTGGAATAAAGAAAAAGAGCACTTTGACTTTCTTTGGCTACTGTTGTCGACACAAAGAAAAAGGGTGTATTTTACTTTTTGGCTGTTTTAGTTCGACGCAAGAAAAAAAAATAAAACAAGTTTTTACCCTTTTTTTACGGCGGGAAAAAG
Source organism: Artemisia tridentata subsp. tridentata (assembly GCA_021014915.2). Taxonomy (NCBI): domain Eukaryota; kingdom Viridiplantae; phylum Streptophyta; class Magnoliopsida; order Asterales; family Asteraceae; genus Artemisia; species Artemisia tridentata. The sequence goes on along the minus strand of CP139509.1, from coordinate 137,431,382 downwards.
AACAGCAAGAGAGAATTCGTGAATCTTCATTTAATTCACCTTTGGTTTGGCATTTAATCAGACGCAAACACGGGATCACAAGTTTTATTCGGTTTGAACTTTTATTGTTTAAATATCATGTTGAACCTTTATTTAATTCTTGTTATGTTTATTCTTTTTATTATGCTTGGCTAAATTCCATAGTATTTGCTTAGAGTAGATGAACCCTAGATGATGGATAACATTTTTTAGCGACTTGATTATTGGTTATATGGATGATTATTGAGTTTAATAAAGAACCATATGTGATTGATTATGATTTTTATTGTTTCTTATCGTTAGTATTGTATGCGTATTAGGATGACAATCCATATGTGTATGATATTTATTCTTGATCATTTGAGCAATTAAATGATTAAGGCTTGAGACTAGACATAGTAATAGGGTTTGAAACGTTAATTAATCTAAATCGAACATGTGTGCATGATTGCAAGTAGTGACAACTATTGTTATCATTATACGTTTTTTAACCATTAAACATATCCCATTAAATCTCATTAATCAGTTGAATAGGCTTAATGCATAACTTGAGGTGGTTGTCGCGAAGACATTCGGATTAACTTTCCAATAGTTGTAGGTTTAGACAAGTCGACGGAGGAGTCTTTTCTACGTTAGAAATCACCATATAATATGATCTTATCTTTTACTTAATCAAATTGTTATCCAAAGTCTAGGGGGAATCAAATCTAAGTGAATACATTTTCTATCATTTGTTTATCATTTGTTTACAACTTAACTTTTGTCGCTTTTATTTGTTATTTAGTTTTAAATCTCTTTTCAAGTAGTTTATACTTTATCTTACAAGCATCTCCCCCCTTTTAGTTTTTATTGTTAATTAGTTTAACTAGCATTCAAGATCTATAATTCAAATAATCATACCGTCTTAGGATACGACTCACGGTTCTTACCATTGCTATACTAGCATACGATAGGTGCACTTGCCTACGTGTGTATTAGTTTAACATTCTGGTAAAATCTAGATATAAATTATATAACTCGAAAAATACAACATCAAGTTTTTGGCGCCGCTGCCAGGGACGGTGTATTCATTTTGAGTTATAGATTAAGTTGTTAGTTAATCGATCCTTTCTTTGGAATTTATTCCTTTGAAAGTTCTTTTTATTTTCTTCCTTCATTTTAAGTGTTTTCCGCGTAACGTTCTTTTTCATTTCTCTTTGTTTCTCGTCATTCTTGCACATTTGTGCAGTGGATGACCAGAAAAGATTCGTCTGAAATCGTATCACCACTTTCCAATCCCGAGCGAGCATTTCGCAAACTTCGTAAGAAGGAGCAAGTAGTTGATTCTTTTGGAACCTCTCAAAAGGATTCCGACTTAGATACCAAATTTCAAAAAGAAGAGGAGAAAGAGATGGGAGACGATACCCGCACGATGGCCGAACTGGCCAAAACTATTCGAACGGGGGCGAGTTCCGCAATCGCTCGTCCCGAACTCAAGGTTGACAACTTCGAAATTAAGGGTCAATTCATGCACATGATCCTTAATCATTGCCAATTCAGTGGCGCGTTAGGAGAAGACGTGAACGATCACATCGACACATTCTTAGGAATTTGCGAGCTTTTCAAAATCAAAGATGTAGATGGAGACGCAATTATGCTTCGCGTATTCCCATTCACTCTCACGGGCACTGCTAAAGAATGGCTCAAGTCGATTGCACCAGGTTCCATCACCACTTGGGACCAAATGCAAGAGAAATTATTAGCCCGATTCTTTCCACCCGCTTTATCCGAAAAGCTTCTTAGTGAAATCACTAATTTTGTTCAAATGCCGAGTGAAACTCTTTATGAGGCTTGGGAATGACTGAAGAAGTATCTTCGTCAATGTCCTCAGCATGGCCTCAGTAAACACAAGATCGTGCAAACTTTCTATAAAGGTATCGATAGACCTACATGAAACACGATTGACAACTCAGCTGGAGGGACAATCATGCATAAGACCCCCAATCAGGCTTATGAATTGATTGAAGACATCACGTTACATACTCATGAGTGGTATGCACCACCAGATGGAGTGAGCAGAAAATCTACAGTTAAGGTTGTTAAAGCTGATGGAGTGAGTGAGATAGCCGCTTTAACTAATCAGATGGCTATGTTTAATAAGAAGTTTGATAAGTTAAATGCTACCGTCGTCGCTATGCAAGTAGGATGTGAGTGTTGTGGTGGTCCTCATTTGACAAAGGATTGTGATGACAAACCAATGAGCTTGTCTGAGGATGCTTGTTGGGTAAACCAAAGACAAGGAAATTTTCAAGCTGGTGGGTCGCACGGTAACACCTTGTCATACAAGCAAGGTCCTCCGGGATTCTACCAGACCAACCGCACACCATTCCAACAACCTCAACAACAACACAACGAAAGAAGTCCAATTTTGAGGAATTGATGACTCAATACGTCGCTGGACAAAATGCTATCATGAAAGAACAACAAGCCTCAATTCAAGAATTGAAAACCCAAATGAGTCAAATGTCAAAGATGTTGTCTCAAAGGCAACCAGGAAGCTTACCAAGTAACACGGAAACTAATCCGAATGCACATGTGAATGCTGTTACTACTAGAAGTGGTAAGCAAACTACTGATCCTCCTTTCCCATCTAACGAAAATGTTGTCAAACCGGTAAACGGAGAGGTAAATGACAAGGTGCAACCCCAAAGCTCTCCGAGCACAACACATGTCAAACCTCCTCTTAAACTGTATGAACCAAAACTCCCATATCCTAGAAGGTACAAGAAAGAAAAGGAGGCAGAACAGTATGGTAAGTTTCTTGACTTATTCAAGCAATTGCATGTCAACTTGCCATTTGTTGAGGCCCTTTCGCAAATGCCAAAATATGCGAAATTCTTGAAGGACCTCCTAACTAACAAAAAGAAGTTAGAGGACTTGTCTACTGTCGTAATGAGTGAAGAATGTTTTGCCATTTTGGATGGCAAATTACCGAAGAAGATGTCTGATCCTGGAAGTTTCACCATTCCATGCCTAATCGGAAATTTAAGTGTGAATAATGCTTTGGTAGACTTAGGAGCTAGCATCAATTTGATGCCTTATTCAATGTATGCCAAGCTTGGTCTAGGTGAATCAAAACCGACACGTATGACCATTCAACTCGCTAATAGGTCGATTAAATATCAATGAGGAATCGTGGAGAACATGTTGGTTAAGGTTGATCGATTTGTGTTTCCGGTAGATTTTGTCATATTAGACATGGATGAGGATAACAAAGTTCCTCTCATCCTAGGTCGACCTTTCTTGTCCACCTCTCGTTGTTTAGTAGATGTCTATGAGAAGAAAATGACTCTACGTATAGATGATCAAGAGGTGATTTTTCATATTGACAAATCCATGAAATATTCTCCAAAGCAAGACGACACTCTTTATTACATAAATACTATTGAACCTCTTGTTGAAGAAAATTTTCAAGGAATATTTGAGGAAGACTTGTTTGACACTAATTTTATTGGAGGAGAGGATACGAACATGAGTAATGAAGAGGTTCTTGAAGAACTAGCATACTTGTTAGAGAATGATCCATCATCAAGGTCAAACAAGGAGGAGGAGATTAAAACTGGCACAGGAGAAAAGCTGAAGACGTCACTTGAAGAGCCTTCTGATCTTGAGCTCAAGGACCTTCCGCCACATTTGGAATATGCTTTTCTCGAAAGCGAATCAAAGCTACCTGTTATTTTATCATCTGATTTAACAGGAAATGAGAAAGAAAAGCTTATTGAAGTATTGAAGGCAAACAAAGAAGCTATTTCATGGAAAATATCTGATATAAAAGGTATAGATCCTTCCTACTGAACCCACAAAATCCTTCTAGTAGATGAGTACAAACCAGTGGTGCAACCACAACGACGAATCAATCCAAAGGTTCAAGATGTGGTGAAAAAGGAAGTGATTAAGCTTCTAGATGCGGGGATGATTTACCCAATCTCTGATAGTCCTTGGGTAAGTCCCGTGCACGTGGTCCCCAAGAAGGGGGGTATGGCTGTTGTCACCAATGAAAAGAATGAGTTGATTCCAACAAGAACGGTGACTGGTTGGAGAGTCTGTATTGATTACAGGCGATTAAATGATGCCACAAGAAAGGATCATTTCCCTCTACCTTTCATTGATCAAATGATTGAACGATTATCTGGGAACATGTTCTACTGCTTTCTTGATGGTTTTTCAGGTTATTTTCAAATTCCTGTAGCACCTGAGGATCAAGAGAAAACGACATTCACCTGTCCTTATGGTACATTTGCATATAGGAGAATGCCATTTGGATTGTGCAATGCTCCAGGAACTTTTCAGTGATGCATGCTAGCTATTTTTCATGACATGGTAGGGGACTACATGGAAGTATTTATGGACGAATTCTCTGTTTTTGGTGACTCCTTTGACCATTGTCTTTCTAATTTGAAAAAAATGTTAGCTAGATGTAAGTAGTCTAATTTGGTCTTAAATTGGGAGAAATGCCACTTCATGGTGAAGGAGGGTGTTGTATTGGGCCATAAAATCTCTAAGAAGGGAATAGAGGTTGATAAGGCAAAGATTGACACCATTTGTTGATATTAAGTATTACCTATGGGAAGATCCCTATCTTTTTCGAGTTGGAGCAGACCAGGTTATCAGGAGGTGTGTGCATGGAAAGGAAGCTATGCAAATTTTGAAGTATTTTCATAGTGGACCAACTGGAGGACACAATGCTGCAGCTAACACTGCGAGAAAAGTTTTTGAAGCAGGTTTCTATTGGCCCACCATATTCAAAGACGCGCACAATTTCGTAAAATCTTGTGATGCGTGTCAAAGGGCTGGAAATATCTCAAGGCGAGATGAGATGCCCCAATCCATTATTCAAGTATGTGAAATATTTGACGTGTGGGGTATTGACTTCATGGGACCATTTCCCAATTCCCATGGTAACAAATATATCCTAGTGGCAGTAGACTACGTCTCGAAATGGGTAGAGGCACAAGCTCTACCAACTAATGATGCTAGGGTTGTTGTTAAGTTTTTGAAACGGTTGTTCTCTCGATTTGCAATAGCCAATTAGAAAAGGCATTGCAACGCTATGGGGTGACCCATAGATTTGCAACACCTTATCACCCACAAACGAGTGGGCAAGTGGAAGTGACAAATCGAGGAATTAAAAGGATCTTGGAGAAAACCGTTGGAAACAATAGGAAAGAGTGGTCCGAGAAATTAGATGATGCACTATGGGCATTTCGAACCGCCTATAAGACGCCCATAGGTACCACTCCCTTTCGGCTAGTATACGGTAAAGCATGTCATTTGCCCGTGGAACTTGAACATAAAGCTTATTGGGCAATTAAATCATGCAATATGGATCTATTTCTTGCGGGCGATCATCGATTCAAACAAATTCATGAGTTAAATGAATTTCACAATCAGGCCTATGAAAATTCGATGATCTACAAGGAAAGAACAAAACAATGGCACGATCAAAGCAAGGAGATCATGTTCTTTTGTTCAATTCACGATTGAAGTTATTCCCGGGAAAGCTTAGGTCACGTTGGAGTGGACCGTTTAAAATCAAACAAGTCTTTCCACATGGTGCTGTGGAGTTGGAGGACCCGAGTGGGGGAAGCTTCAAGGTTAACGGGCATCGAGTAAAGCATTATTTGGAGAGCCCGTTGGACAAGGATGGCGAGGAAATCCTCGACCTACACCCCAAGAACAACTAAATGCGGGGTGGAGTCGAGCTAACGACTCATTTATAAACAAAGCAATTTTGTATATTTTGCATTTTGAATTTTAAGTTGATTTATCTGCATTTATTTTATTTTTAGTTTTTATTACAGTTTTTGTTTTAATTTTAATTTGTCTTAGTTTGCTTTATAAAAAAATAATACAATATATATATATATATATATATATATATATATATATATATATATATATATATATATATATATATATATATATATATATATATATATAATGTTTTATCCGTTTTACGCATTTGTTTTAATTTTAATTTGTCTTAGTTTGCTTTATATATATATATATATATATATATATATATATATATATATATATATATATATATATATATATATATATATATATATATATAATGTTTTATCCGTTTTACGCATTTGTTGTTTGAGCTATGTTTTGCAGATGGAAATCTATACAGGTTGTTTAAGGATGATTTAGCCAACATTCAAACTCTTGGAGCAACATGTAACGGATACATACCGAGCACACATTCCATATCAAGAAATATTAGGGAGTATTCCGTTTCTAATTCTATTTTTCACGTATTTTATTTGATATTTGTACAATGAGGGCATTGTACATATTAAGTGTGGGGAGGGGAATAGAATTAGAATTCTACTTGTCCTTAGTTTTATGAAAAATGCTTAATTTATGCTTAATTTTTAAAAAATTTGGCATATTTTTCGTAGATCACTGGTCGCATAACCCGCACACATTACCCTTATTACATATTGTGAGGATTTGAGCCTATTCCGTTTTCCCCATCATACATAAATTCCACATAAATATGAGTGTGCCGGTGGCTTGTAGTAGACTTTAGAACTTGGCTTGGTATATTGCGTCGAGACCACAATAATGAGCATTGCATTAAGGAAACTTAGTGTAATCGATGTTGACTAGTTTAGAAGGCAAATTATTAGGATTCACCCAAATAGCCCATGTCGTTTACATGATTATGTTTATATTAACTAACTACACTGGTTAGTTAACCCCCGTATAAACCCATTTGTTACTCTCATTATTATAGTAAGATACATTAGAAAACCTGTTGAGCCTTTCCTTTCGTTTGTTACTCACATTATATGTTTATGTTTCGTTACACCATTACACCTTAGCCTACCGTGTAGATTAAGTCTTATGGTTGGTTGCTAGTTACTGGTATGTATTTGGTTGTATGTCCTGTGTTTCGTGTGAGTTCTCGTTTGATTTTTCTTGAGAGAGATTTTGGTCGGGAAATTGCACAATGCAATGGGAATGTGAAAGTATGCGTTAGTATGTATATCGGTTTGTCTTACTTTCACCTGTATGATGTCATCCGAGTTTGATTATTTGTTCCAAGTTTATTCAAGATGGATTATTATTCGTGAAATGGTAAAGTTATGAACCATTATTACTATTTTTAATTTTTGTGATTTGTGAGCCAAAAGGAAAAAAAAAAAAGTAAAAAAAAAAAAAAAAATTGAAAAAAATAATAATAATGAGAGATTGTGTGATGGTTGGTAGTTGGTACGTCATTTAAGCCAACTAAATATTATTTTTAGTTGGTCGTCACAATAAACCACTATTACTTGTATTTCTTGGGATGAATGGGAGTTGGTTGACTGGTTGAGCCAATTAGGTATGTCGATGATGATATCGTGATTTCTTTGAGTCTAATTCGTGTGTCACTAAAGTGTGCTTATCCGTGTTAAAGCGTGAGTTAGTCCATGATAAGAGTCTTCTTTGGGTTTGTGGTAAGAATGTAGCTAGCAACATTTGGTTTGTTTTTGGACTTTAATCTATTTGTTTTGTTCTTTTATTTTTGCACCAATTCATATATGTTATCCCATGTCTAATTCCTACCCTTAACCCGTAAGCCTTAATTGTTTTGACCCATTTGCCTTTTAGATTTGTTGCGTCTAGACTCTAGTGGTGGAGATGTGTATCCTTGCCAAGCTTATGATAGAATATTCGCCACGACCGAGCAATTGAGCGATTCACTAAATGTTACCACATAGACTAGTTTGAGTGGTTTGAGTGTTTTCATTTCCTATTCGTGGGGTGCTTGGTTGTGTGTACTTTTGATTGAGTGATTTATTTAAGCTTTATTTCCTAGACTTTTGTTTGGGAGATGTTGATGAAGCGAAAAGTGTACCGCTTTTAAGGGGTCATTTAAGCCCTAAATCGTATTTATTTGATCAAATATTGCCCTAAATAGTTCCTTTTGTCATTTTAGGTACTTTTGAGAAGAAATCTGGAAAAGGAGGCATTTTGGACGCTTTTGGAGCATATAAGTGAAGAAAACGACAAAGTCTCAAAAATCGGCTGGAAGTTACCTTTGACGGCGTCAGGATTATGCCTGGACGGCGTCATGGCTTGGCAAAAGTGGTGGATGTGAAATTTACTCATGATAAGCCAGTGAAAATTGCATGGGAATTCTGACGGCGTCACCCTTTAATTTGATCAAGGTCGTCACGTTATAATTTAAAGAGGGACGGCGTCACATTCATAGTCTGAGGGCGTCAAGCCTTGATAGGCCAGAACGGATTTTGGAGAGCTAAAGAGGGACGGCGTCAAGAAGGTCATCCGGGAACCCTAAAAGCGGCGAGGTGATGGCGTCACACTCCATAACGTGACGCCGTCAGATATAAAAATCTATATATAGTTTTGCAATTCTTTGTCATTAGGGTGGAACTTATTGGGGAACTTTGTGTGTGAAAACCCTAGGACGAATTTGGCAGCTCTTTCAAGGCTTTTTGCCTTGAGATCTTCCATGTTACATTGAAGATAAGTTATCAATTAATCATTCAATATGTCTATGTGTTGTTTGATTCTATCTTGTTCTTGTCTTTTGTTTAACATGCTAGGCTAGATTTATCTTGTGTTTGCTTAGATCTAATGAAACCTAGCTATTGATTGTTGGTTATTAGTGTGTTATTAGTTGTATTGGATGATTGTTTATCTATGTTAGGCTTAAGAAAACTGGCTAACTTCCTATTCGGTAACTTGCTTGAACGTCTTAAGAAACATGAACCAATGCGTACTAAAGGTTTTTATGGTTGTATTTAATGCACAAGCGAATTCTAGTGATCCCATGTTAGGAGCTTCCTAGCCGGCTCGACATAGGAGTGAAGTAGGAGCTTGTAGAGTTGGGGAAGTACGTACGCTACCCCACGAATGGTATTAAGGAATACACCCGTCATCCACGCAACTAATACACACTAATCAACTGGTAAAAGATAGTTAGGGAGTAAGGAAATCTAAGTAAACACATTTCCCTCCACATAAGTTTTCACCAACATTTTCATTTTTGTTATTTTATTTTATTTGCATTCGTAGTAATTTGGGTTAGTTGACTAGCAACTAATTCCGCCCACTCTTTCAAACCCGAGATTTTACTTGCTTTCATAAAAATATAAAAACACAAAAAGAATCTTCTCTCACCCTTAGACCTATTAGAGTAGTTTTTCATACCTAACAAACACTATTCCCTGTGGAGAACGATCAATCCCCCGTACTTACCACTACACTATACTACATCGGTCAGGTACACTGCCTAGTGGGGTTGTAAGCCTCTTGAGATCCCTCGAGAGGTAAAACCTGTTGTAAGGTTGCAAAACCACGCATCAAGTTTTTGGCGCCGCTGCCGGGGAATAGTTATTGTTTAGGTTGAATTTTTATTTTATAGGTCTACTCACTAGATTCCTTTCTAGTGAGATTTTTATTTTCTTTTTCTAGGTTTTCTTTAGTCTATCTTTTTTCTTCGTTTCTTTGTTCGTAACCATTACCATTCGACATCATGGAAGATGGTAATATCCTTGATCCCAACATCCTACCACCCCAACAACAACCACCACCTCCTAGAGCCCGTACTTTAGGAGAGTACTCCCGTCCTAGCCACCATGGCTATCGAAACACCATTGAGCTCACTCAAGGAGCCAAGGTCACTCCCTTGCGATCCGACACCATCCGTTTGGTGCAAAGCGGATGCGCATTCCATGGACTTCGTTCTGAAGATCCTAATCAACATCTCAAGGACTTTCTCAAAATCGTTGATTCTATAGACCTTGATGTTGCCACTCGAGAGACGACCCGATTGCGTCTCTTCCAATTTTCTCTGCGGGACCAAGCTAGTCAATGGCTAGAGCGTCAACCCGCAGGATCCATCACCTCTTGGGATGATCTCACCACTCGTTTCCTTGCTCAGTTTTTCCCACCGGGGGAGAACTACCAAGCTAAGGAATGATATCTTGATGTTCCAACAACGTCAAGGCGAAACCCTCTACGAGGCATGGACTCGATTCAAGGACTTACTCCAAAAAGTCCCTCACCATGGCATAGAACTTTGGCTCCAAGTCCAAATCTTCTATGACCATATCAATCTCTACACGAGGCAAACCATTGACCAATCGGCCGGTGGCAAGCTACGTGATCTAAGTGCGGAACAATCATGGGCTCTCCTAGAGGATCTTGCTCTTTATGACAACGAAAGTTGGAGTGATCCCCGTGATTTGAATAAAACGGTCAAGGCAATATCTTTGCCTTCGAACAATTCAAGCACTTCCGACCGTAGGATCATAGAACTTGAAGACCAAGTCAAGTTTCTCATGAAATCCTACGAGGCTCCTAAACCTTCAAGCCAAGTGAACAAAATCACTTCTTCATGTGAATTATGTAGTGGTCCCCACGACACTCGTGATTGCATGGAACTACCCGAACAAGCTTTTGTGGACTACGCATCCTCGCGTACCGACAGAGCGGGAGACAAGTGGTACACTTTCAAACCCGAGCCAAACCCCTATGGTGATACATACAACCCCTCATGGAAAAATCACCCGAACCTTAGGTGGAAACAAAACCAAAACGCACAACAAACCAATTCTTCCAACCCACCTAGTCGTTTCCAATCAAGCGGTTCCAACTCGAACCGTACTTTCAACAACAATCCTTCCGGCAATGGTAGTACCAATAACTTTGAAGGATTGATGTCTCAATTTATGGCATCTCAAGAAGCTCGGATAGCTAGATTCGAATCCGAATTCAATCAACAACAAACGGAGATGACCAATAAAATTGACAACTTGTTGAAAGCTCTCAATAACCAAGTGTTATCACCTCCACATAAGGACGCTAGGAACACAAATAGCGGACCCCAAGTAAAAGACCCCTCTTCATCCAAACACGTCCACTTTGTCAACATTGTCACTATTAAACCAATTGATAGGAATGAGGATAATAGTGAACCTAAGGATGAGGATAAGAAAGTCGAGGTTGATAAGGAAGTTAGGACAAGTGAGATTGAAGAAGTAGATGATGATGAGGACTACTTCAATAGGCTACCCACTAAGGAAGAGCGCGCATATCATACAAACTTATTCGATGACCCCGAGACACCATACTTCCTAGGTAGACCAATTATAGAAATAGGCGACCCTTCTAATCTCAACATACCATGCAACATCGGACATTTGCATGTGTGGAAAGCCTACATCGACCTTAGATCACCCATAAACATCATGACTAGAGCCCACTACAACTTGATAATGAAAAATCAACTTGGGTATAGGATGTTCCCTGACAAGGGATGGATGAGTAACTTCACGGGAAAAGTTAAGGGATTACCGGTTTATGTAGGAAACTTCACCTATGTCACCGACTTTGTAATTGTAGAAGATGTCCGCCCAATAGTCAATGCATCCTTAACTCAAGTGGTTTTTGGAAAACCATTTGTTGAGGTCTCTAGAATGACTTATGAACCTTCCTTAGGGATAGTTAGATTTAAGGATGAGACCGATGAGGTAAACTACCAAATGCCATATAAGATAGAACAATTCCAACACTTGTCAAATGTTGAGAAGGAGCTCAAGCAAGCGGTCTACTATAGGAATGATGAGGATAGAAATAAAGGAGTAGACTATGTTATGGAAAGGATATTCGGTTTCTACAAGGATTGTTTGAAATTGGGACCGGAATATAAAACCGGGAATGAAAATGGCCTAGGAACCGTGACCAATGATGGAGTCACGTAATGTACGTGACTTTGAGTCTAGCTACAAGACTCGTTAATAAAGAAAAGCGCTTCTTGGGAGGCAACCCAAGCTTTATTTGCTTTGTGTGTTTATTTGTTTGTTTGTTTGTTTTTATTTGTTTCCGTATGCATGTTTAAATTTTATTATTATTGATTCATGTTCAAAAGTAATTTGTGAAAATGCTTTATTTTGTTTTTAACTTCGTCTTAACTACATATAAAGGTATTTTGCAAAAGTTAAGTGTAAGGGAAATCTAAATCGGTTTATTAGAACACAAATGAACATGAATCATAATAATAATAAATTAACATACATATTAGTATTTGTTTGAGTCAAATGCTTGTATCGAGTCATAATGATGTTTTGCAGGATTTCCAGGAAGTAAGGTATAGGTTTTTCCAAAATTTTTCCGGAAACGTAACATGAGAATTCTGTCAGATCATATCTGACGGCGTCAGGCTTTACAACCTGACGGCGTCAGGTTTAATTTTCTGGAATTTTTTGAAAGTTTTGTTTTCTTAAAAAGTTTTTATTAAATCTATAACTTATAATCTCCAGGAATCTGCAAAATTATCATTCCACAAGCATTATATCCTTATATATAGAGTTTATCCCGCCGATGTTATGCAGGTTTTCGTGTTTGTTTTCTCAGGTTTAACAGGTTATTTTGGACAAGAAAATGTTTTTGGATCAAGCTTTTGGCGATGCATTAGTCATGAAGCTTTTACATTCTCTTTGGAAGAAGATCTAACCGTGTTACTTCATTATCCACCGAACGAATCAGGGGAGTATTTGATTTCATTCTTTTACCTTGTTACTTTTACATCTTGTTATTTGAACATTGGGGACAATGTTCATCTTAAGTGTAAGGGGGGGTAAAAGTACGATTAGAGAATGCTCTGACGCTTGATTTTTGTTTGTTTAATAGTAGATGTGTAATAAAACTGAGATAAATACCTGTTAGGGCAATTTTAGTGCCAAATTTAAATTTTTTTACAACATATAGGAGTGAAACTTTGATCTTAATGAGCGTCTCACGGATAGGAGTTATATGACTAGCACAAAAACCGTACCACTAAAAAATTTTCCACCCCCAAATATGTGAGGTTCGCCCCTAGAATTGGTAGGAAAAGCATTTTGCTATGATGTGTGTACCGGTAGCACTTAGATTCTAGAACTTGCGTTAGGACCATTCCGAGGCCACAAGTGAGACTACATTCGTGTAGTTAGATTTACTACATGATAAGAGGCATTAGGATTAACCCATTGTTTTACACCTGTGTTTTTGTTATAATTACTTTGGCTACATTGGTCAAGTAATTCTCCCACACCCTTTGCGTTGTACTCATTTTTAGTACACGATACCCCTAGTACACCCCTCAGAGCCTATCTTTTCGTTTCTAACTTTAAGCATTTTACTTAAAGGAAGAATTTGTTACACCCCACTAAAATGTACACCCAAATCGCCTTAGCCTACCTTGTATGCACTCATTTTTAGTGCATTATTGTGACAACATTTGTTTAAACCCAAGTTAATTATCTAGTTGATTACATGGTTGCTAAGTCGAGTCATATCCTTGTACATATTGTTTTGGGACGATTGAGACTCATGGGTAAAGTACTAGTGTAATGAAGTAATGGGGAAGAACATCATTTATTACCCCCATATGTGCTAAATATTTTAAAAGTACTCCAAGTGTTTTGATTATCTTAATTCGAGTCATTAGAATAGTTTTTTTTATAAAGTGATGTAAAAGTTCAAGTGTAAGGGGGATGCAACGCCCCTATGATGTATTATTTTGGATGGTAGGGCAAAAGTGTATTCAATAAAAAAAAAAAAAAAAAAAAAAAAAAAAAAAAAAAAAAAAAATCGAAAAAATCAAGAAAAATACAAAAAAAAAAATGAGAAAAAGAAAAGTAGAAAAAACATACGGACTACCATCCCGTTTCATTTTATGTTTGTTTTATGTTTTTGTTATTTTCTTTCATTAGCTTAAGATTGAGTCGAGTCTTGGCTTAGCAACATTGTATAGTACATGTAATTGATCAAGATCTTTAACTCGCCACCAGTAATATATCCTTTATCCAACAAAACCGTGTTTTCCTTTTTCCTACACCTAACGTTATAACCCATTTAAAAGCCCTCTTTGATAGTTTATCTTAGGTGCTTACGCCTAGTGGAGGAGGTTTTCGATCCTTTCCCAAGCCTATGGTAATCTATTTGCTATGACAGGTAGTGAGAGATATTATCCGTTTTCATTTATGAGATTTATTTTGATGACACTTGAGAGATGTGAGTACCTAAACACTACTTGTGAGGTGCTAGTTTGTAATCTCCGTGCTTATTATGATTAAAGTGGAACGATTATTTGTTGTAATTACTTTTATGTTAGCATTAAATGACCCCTAACTTGTATCTTGATTAGAATAAAAGCGCATTTGCTTGAGGACAAGCAAATCTCAAGTGTAAGGGTATTTGATGAAGCGAAAAGTGTACCGCTTTTAAGGGGTCATTTAAGCCCTAAATCGTATTTATTTGATCAAATATTGCCCTAAATCGTTCCTTTTGTCATTTTAGGTACTTTTGAGAAGAAATCTGGAAAAGGAGGCATTTTGGACGCTTTTGGAGCATATAAGTGAAGAAAACGACAAAGTCTCAAAAATCGGCTGGAAGTTACCTTTGACGGCATCAGGATTATGCCTGGACGGCGTCATGGCTTGGCAAAAGTGGTGGATGTGAAATTTACTCATGATAAGCCAGTGAAAATTGCATGGGAATTCTGACGGCGTCACCCTTTAATTTGATCAAGGTCGTCACGTTATAATTTAAAGAGGGACGGCGTCATGTTCATAGTCTGAGGGCGTCAAGCCTTGATAGGCCTGAACGGATTTTGGAGAGCTAAAGAGGGACGGCGTCAAGAAGGTCATCCGGGAACCCTAAAAGCGGCGAGGTGACGGCGTCACACTCCATAACGTGACGCCGTCAGATATAAAAATCTATATATAGTTTTGCAATTCTTTGTCATTAGGGTGGAACTTATTGGGGAACTTTGTGTGTGAAAACCCTAGGACGAATTTGGCAGCTCTTTCAAGGCTTTTTGCCTTGAGATCTTCCATGTTACATTGAAGATAAGTTATCAATTAATCATTCAATATGTCTATGTGTTGTTTGATTCTATCTTGTTCTTGTCTTTTGTTTAACATGCTAGGCTAGATTTATCTTGTGTTTACTTAGATCTAATGAAACCTAACTATTGATTGTTGGTTATTAGTGTGTTATTAGTTGTATTGGATGATTGTTTATCTATGTTAGGCTTAAGAAAACTGGCTAACTTCCTATTCGGTAACTTGCTTGAACGTCTTAAGAAACATGAACCAATGCGTACTAAAGGTTTTTATGGTTGTATTTAATGCACAAGCGAATTCTAGTGATCCCATGTTAGGAGCTTCCTAGCCGGCTCGACATAGGAGTGAAGTAGGAGCTTGTAGAGTTGGGGAAGTACGTACGCCACCCCACGAATGGTATTAAGGAATACACCCGTCATCCACGCAACTAATACACACTAATCAACCGGTAAAAGATAGTTAGGGAGTAAGGAAATCTAAGTAAACACATTTCCCTCCACATAAGTTTTCACCAACATTTTCATTTTTGTTATTTTATTTTATTTGCATTCGTAGTAATTTGGGTTAGTTGACTAGCAACTAATTCCGCCCACTCTTTCAAACCCGAGATTTTACTTGCTTTCATAAAAATATAAAAACACAAAAAGAATCTTCTCTCACCCTTAGACCTATTAGAGTAGTTTTTCATACCTAACGAACACTATTCCCTGTGGAGAACGATCAATCCCCCGTACTTACCACTACACTATACTACATCGGTCAGGTACACTGCCTAGTGGGGTTGTAAGCCTCTTGAGATCCCTCGAGAGGTAAAACCTGTTGTAAGGTTGCAAAACCACGCATCAGATGTTTTTATAAGTTGAAATCGGGAGTCTACTTGAGGACAAGTAGAAGTCAAGTGGGGGGATATTTGATGTGATCAAATAGGTAGTGTTCTTATGCATCATTTATCTCATAATTATTGTTCTTTTATTTTGTTTTATATAAGAAATGGTACTTAATTGTTTATTATTTCGTATCATAGGTAAAAGAGAGCAATTGGTGAAAAGACACGGAAATTGGCATGAATTAAAGTAAAGTAAAGAAAAGTGAAGCTTTGGACGTTGTTGCACTATTTTGATCATAACTCTTTCGTCCGAAGTCCGTTTTAGTTGATTCAAAAGGCCACTGAAAGAAGAAAAAGAATTCTATATATTAAAAATATAAAGTGCACGAAATTCTGAAGTTGGCTCATGCATTTATTTGGTGAAAAATGCAGCTCGTGATTATTTTTTTAGTGGGACTTGTAATAAATTGGTACTCAAATATTTAACACATGGGCTCATTTTGATAACTAATGAAGTTTGGCTTCTTGGGCCCCTTGGCCTTGACGTGGAGAACAAAAAAATAAGGGTTTTATTCCTTATAAATAAGGAGGCACAATTGTGGAGAAAGGATATACGTATATAATTGAAAGAAAGGGACGGACAGTGGGACAGGAGGAAGCAATTTGGAATAAAGAAAAAGAGCACTTTGACTTTCTTTGGCTACTGTTGTCGACACAAAGAAAAAGGGTGTATTTTACTTTTTGGCTATTTTAGTTCGACGCAAGAAAGAAAAAGAAAACAAGTTTTTACCCTTTTTTTGACGGCGGGAAAAAGAACAGCAAGAGAGAATTCGTGAATCTTCATTTAACTCACCTTTGGTTTGGCATTTAATCAGACGCAAACACGGGATCACAAGTTTTATTCGGTTTGAACTTTTATTGTTTAAATATCATGTTGAACCTTTATTTAATTCTTGTTATGTTTATTCTTTTTATTATGTTTGGCTAAATTCCATAGTATTTGCTTAGAGTAGATGAACCCTAGATGATGGATAACATTTTTTAGCGACTTGATTATTGGTTATATGGATGATTATTGAGTTTAATAAAGGACCATATGTGTTTGATTATGATTTTTATTGTTTCTTATCGTGAGCATTGTATGTGTATTATGATGACAATCCGTATGTGTATGATATTTATTCTTGATCAATTGAGAAATTAAATGATTAAGGCTTGAGACTAGACATAGTAATAGGATTTGAGACGTTAATTAATCTAAATTGAACATGTGTGCATGATTGCAAGTAGTGACAACTATTGTTATCATTATATGTTTTTAACCATTAAACATATCCCATTAAATCTCATTAATCAGTTGAATAGGCTTAATGCATAACTTGAGGTGGTTGTCGCGAAGACATTCGGATTAACTTTCCAATAGTTGTAGGTTTAGACAAGTCGACGGAGGAGTCTTTTCTACATTAGAAATCACCATATAATATGATCTTATCTTTTACTTAATCAAATTGTTATCCAAAGTCTAGGGGGAATCGAATCTAAGTGAATACATTTTCCATCAATTGTTTACAACTCAACTTTTGTCGCTTTTATTGTTATTTAGTTTAACTAGCATTCAAGATCTATAATTCGAATAATCATACCGTCTTGGGATACGACTCTCGGTTCTTACCATTGCTATACTAGCATACGATAGGTGCACTTGCCTACGTGTGTATTAGTTTAACATTCTGGTAAAATCTAGATATAAATTATATAACTCGAAAAATAACACATCAATTATGTTGGATGTCCACCAATTATGGGGGAAGGAAATTCATTCACATAATCATCCTTTAAGAAAGCATATACATGTGTTTCTTACTCTTCAAATACCAACAGATAGGTAAACATCTCTTAGCTAAAACCAACTCACATAACCACATTTGCTTCAAGCCTTTCTAATTCAACACTTATCTTTCATCAATGCTTCATCAAAACAAGAACACGTCATGCGGTTGACAACTTCTTCATCTTCACAACCAACAACTCCATCTTCTGGATCTTAACTTAAATGAAGCCTAGGATTGTCCTAAACTAGCATGTCACAACTCTACTATCTAGAACACCATCATATATCATCCTCTCTATTGACACATACCTTGCACGTCATTGTTAGTGCACACAATTTTCTATTCTAGACCGTCTCTTTCAAACATTTACGATTATATAAACTCGTTTTGAGTTTTGATAGGTGTTAGTTATTTTCATGAGCCCACCGTGTTGCTTTAGTTCTCAAACGCCGGATCCCTTTGGGATAATAGGCTGGATCTATTTTTAAATGGATCCGGAGGAACCGGTTGAACAAACATAGATTTTATACCTTTTTACCTCTCTCTCACTTTCCAGAACTTATTAGATCAGTTTCTAATACTCTTTTAGTTACAAATAAGATCTCCTCAGCCTCAATAGATCTCATACCTTCCTAAAACATGACTTAGGATCCCTCTAGCATGTTTATGATTTATCATTTCTCGAAAAATCAACAACTTTTCATTCTGGTGCTTACACCATCTTTCTCTAATCCTAATCCAACTATCTCCATATTCTTAATAATTTTTATCAATTTATATTAGCCATCTTCTCCCTAAAATGGTCTAAAATCCAATCTTTTAATTCTTATGAATTTTAAGAAATTTTCTAATTTTCTCCACCACCACTCTCTGACTTCTATCGACATTAGACGCCTTCTTAACCAACTAAATTAGCTCTTGATCAATCATTAGGCTTCTTTTCATCTCATTTCCCTATAAAACTCATCACTAGTCACATCTCATCATTAACTTAAGTCCTCAGGACCCTTATCACTTAAAGCAACCCTCTTTCAATCATAACACCAGCCTATATCAGCTAGTACACTTAAAATGCTCAACCAAATCCCTTCTTTCATGTCTCTAGTAGCCGGATCCCTGGGCTAAAGCTAGCCGGATCCCTTCTGAGAAGGATCCGGTGGATCCGGGTAAATAGAGCAGTTAAAAACAAACTCTTTCACTTATATTCTTCCTTTCTCCACTCAAACACTAGCTCAACACATAGGATTATCAGTTTTCTTTAAGGACTTTTTCTATAGTCTTTCTCTTTAAAGCTTGTTGCAACATTCATGGAAGAAGAAACTTTTTATGTGTTTCGTATATGTGACTATTTATGTGCTCTCTTCTATTTCCATGATATTATGTGAACAATATCTCTGTTTGTACTAATTGATATAATTGTTTTTCTTTTGTACTAACTCGTTTGGATTTGTGTAGGTTGACAATGGTCGATTTCATTATTAAGTCAAGTTGTGCTCATTCGCACATTTATCATATTCCTCATCTTGCACCATCTTCCTCCTCTTCTTTCACTACTCATAGAGTCATCATGTCTACCACCACAACTCCATTCTATCAAACCATCACTTTCATCTCTTAAACCAACTTCTTTTAAAACTACACCCCAAAACACTCCCATATCTACACAACCTATACGAGTTTCACCTCTTGAACCTCGACTTCTCTCCTCTATTACACCTCATTCTTCACCTCATCTCATCCTTTCTTGAACTCTCTAGAAGACTTACCTCCGAGAACTAACAATTCTCAACCAAAACCTACTTGTGTCAACCATATCCTACTAGTATCTCACTACCACTACAATCCATCGTCATTGAACCATTTCCCACAAACATCTATGTTATCAAAAGCCAAGTGAATTTCGTAATGAAATGCGTCTCATTCCCAAATACATTCTTTCTACCTTGAACAACCATTACAACCTCTAAACCAACCATGATGATGCAAGTAGTAGGATTATTTTTTTCACTAATATTTTCTTTGTAGGTTCTTCTTGACGCCCTCGAGCAAGGGGGAGCTTCCGTCAAGCATCTATAGAGTGCGTCATATGATCTACTCATCCAAGGACGAATATAGCTTTGCACTAATTCTTTTTTGTTTTGTAGATTTTCAAAACACACTAGGAGTACTTGACGCCCTCAACAAGGGGGAGCTTTCGTCAAAACATAACCGTTGCACATTTTGCAATGATCTCGTCTCTTTAATTACTTGACGCCCTCATCAAGGGGGAGCAAACTTGCATTTCTTCACTTTCCTTTACTCTTCTTATCTCCTCTAATTTCTATTATTCTTATATCTCTCTAACCTCATATCCAAGGATCATTCTTATAACTTTCTTGTAGCTTTCTTTCTCTTGTGTTTCTCAAGGTTCTTCTTACAAGACGAGATCATGCTTCTTTCATACAAGTCTTCCAAGCTTCAAGAGAAGTGTTGCTAGGCTTAGTGGAGCAATAGGGGTTTTCTATTTAACTTCACTAGGGATGATGCAAGCTCGCCTTCTTAGGGAAAAATCAAGTCTAACTCCAAGAACACACCCTTTTTGTTTTGACAAAAGGGGGAGAAGAGTGTAGTGTAAACGAAGAAGGTAATATAAAGGAAGTACGGACACAAGTAACTTAAAAATTTTACCTATCTATTACGTTTACATATATTTTGTCATCATCAAAAAGGGGAAGATTGTTAGTGCAAATATTACGATATTTAATCTATACAGTCTCGTTTGTTTTGATTGATGACAAACCATGTAACTTGTAATACATAACGTAAAATGTACAAGTTACTCGTAATCATATTTTGTCTCAACATACATTCAACATCTCTCGACGACTCAAGTCCTTGTATGCTACAACACAGGTTCGTACATGTTTGTTATGTTGCGTTATGATCAAACTCCTAACAAACCATTAAACATATTTAGTTAAATAGTTTACATAAAACCAAAATCATTTTTATGAAACACTTATAAGTAATATTTATTACTTTCATTTTTATAAAATACATACTTTAGAATCAACTAGTTTAATATAATATACTAGTAAAAAGAGTTGAACTATCCATAACCCAAAACCCATAAACCATAGTCCAAAACCCATGACCCATAACCCATAACCCATTGTCTACATTCATTGTATCTAGTTGGGTACCCATGACCCATGACCCATAACCATGTGCATTAATTACATCATGCATGACATCATAAGTGGGTAAAACCCATAACCCATAACCCAAAGTCCATAACCCATGACCCAAGATGTCTTTGACATCACAATGGGTAAAATCCATGATCCATGACCCAAAGTCCATAACCCATCTTTTTGCCTATAAATAGCAAACCACTTCTCACCATTTACACACACTTTCTCTCCACCATTTCTAACACATTTAGATCAGTAGGAAAACATGTAAAACACCTTCTTTCTTATATGATCATAATGCTTCTAACTTTCATTTTGTTGTAAGCATACTCCCGAAGTGATCCTCCAAAGCAAGCCTAGAGATCTTGCATCCTTACTACTGAAGTGATCCTAAAAGCAAGCTTAGAGATCTTGCATCCTCATCCACCACAACCATACATACATGAAGATCTATCACAACAAGCTTAAGGAACTTGTGATCTTCATTGAAGGCTTTCTATTAAAGGAAGTTTATTTAGTTTAGTCATTCATATCCATTAGACACATTGTCTTGGATCTCCTCTTGTATCATCTTCTTGTATCTCTAACTAGATTAGTTGGTTTATGTGTTTGTGCCATAAAACACAAGGTTTGTTATGTTGGGCCACAAAACATAACGGGTGTCATAGATGTGTTGTGTGGATTGGTGTAGTAGGGTGTTGGTCTCTCATGATGTGTTGTGTTGATCGGGTAGTGGTTCCTCCTTTGTAATGGAACCCGGTATCTAGCCTTGTACCGGATAATGTGTAGGCGACGTTGTGTTGGTTTGGTCCGCCGTGCTAAGGACTCAGTATCTAGCCTTGTATCGGATAAAGTGTAGGCGACGTTGTGTTGGTTTGGTCCGCTGTGTTAAGGACCCGATATCTAGCTTTGTACCGGATAAAGTGTAAGCTACGTTGTGTAAGGTTTCTCCGCCGAGAATGGAGTTTGTTGATCTAGTGAAGTAACTCTCGAGTTAGGTACTCGGGTGGTAGAGTAGGGCAATGAAGGTGACCTTGTGACCGAACCACTATAAATCCTCGTGTCGGTTTGCATATCATTTTTACTTATCGCTTTACTTCTATTCTTGCTTTATATTGTTGATTGTCTTTGTGTTGACACTTTACATATTACGTCAAACTTGATTGAGAATTTGTCATAAGGATGTTTTTAGAAAGGAAATACAAACCGGACTAATAATGGCGAAACTTGGTTTATACTATATTTGATACAAAAGTTTTTAGTTTGAAACGGAAACGTATTCACCCCCCCCCCTTTCTACCGTTTCTACCGTTTCCACAAGTTTTGTTTGTTGCCATTACAACTGATTCGTGTGTTTATGGTTATATGGAGCTTATTCCTTTCATACATGTATGTGAGGTCTCTTATTGTAAGTTCTACTCTTCTATGTCGGTTACAGATGGGTATAATGATGATACACACCGGATTTCACCGGCTAGATGCTCTCTGGATGGCATGGAGGATGATGTGGGGTGCTATAATGACTATGAATGATTAGGTGTACGTTGTTACCTGAATAGGCCAAACATGTTTTGATATTTATTATAGTCATTGTAGGTTGTATGTTTCGTTGTTAGTTATAAGAATAGTTTGTCATTCTTATATTGTGGTATTGGTTGTTGCTAGTAGTTGCATGTAAGTGTCCTATGGGACTGAGATGAGGGACATCACCCTCATCTTTTGCACTTCAATGTTTTTTGGTGTAATAGTATTTTAAGGGTACGTGAATAAACCCTTTTACCAAAATATATATATATATATATATATATATATATATATATATATATATATATATATATATATATATGACAATCATGTCCTTTTTGTCGATATTAGCTTTTTTTTGAGATAAAAGTTGTTTTAATTTCTATATTCATGGTGGTAGTAGCTATTAACTTATGAGTTGTAGTTGCAAGTGAAGTGGGGAGCTTAAAATCCTTGTTAATATTGTGTTCTCATTTTATTCATGCAGAGTCCAGACTCATTAAATCATTAATAGTCTCTGCTTTACAAAAAATTGACTCAATATGGCCTTCAAGATCAAACGCATGTACTCACTTGCACCAAGTTTATCTCATGACTCAAATATACAATCTTTAACTCTCATCTAATCCCGTGCATGATATTATTCTAGTTTACTTTGGGACTACTTTTCCCTGAATATTTAATGTGACTCCATCTCAAAATTGCAAGTTGCCTTACGCATATCTCCGTTTACATGTTACTATTGTGTGATTATAATGGTAGTTCAATTATATTGACTTGCCTACATGTTAGTAGTTAGTGCATGGCAGCATATGTTTTGTGTATAAATATTAATATATGTATGTCCGGTTTCGAACCCGAGGCTCGGGATTGCACACATTAGCGTGAGAGTTTCAATGATGAATAATTAAATATTTATATATTTCATGTATTTATTTATTTATTCATTTCACCAATAAAAACACTTAACGACGGTTAGTACTTAACGGGGTTTTAACTAACGACCGTTAAAGGACTAAACGTGAAAAATAGGAAAGAAGGTTCTAGAATCCTAGTGGGATACTAGGATCGGCCGAACTAATCCCTTAAGGGTTTAGGGTCGGTTTCGATTGGCTTGGAGGAGAAGAAAAGGAACACTATAAATACATTCCATTGTGTTTTAGTTTTCACCTAATCTTGAATCTCCAAAGTAGCCAAACTTCTTCTCCTCTCTTCCCTCTAGCTCCAACGATCGACCCTCTTTCTAAATCTACTTGGATTTGGTCGATTCTAATAAAGCTATAAAGTGTTTGGTTATTGGTGATCAAGAAACTAGCTTTTCTCATTGAAACGCTATAATTACGTGTGTACAGGAACGAGTGACAAGCTTCCTTTAGCTTGTGATCTTGGTGTGATCGATCCAATATATACCCAATTAGGGTTTATATTATTTGTTCTTGTTCAAGAGATTCCTTGTTCTTGCTAGGAATCATTAAGGTACGTGTCTTGTTTAATTTAATTAATTACATGTTCTCGTAGATCTATTCCGCTGCGTGCTTTTGATGATGTTATGTGTTTATGATTTATTTATAGTTCACATATTCCAACAGTGGCATCATGAGCCTCGTTTAGAACTTGTAATTAATTACTTAAACCTAAAAATTGGATCTTGTAGAGATTACATGCATTAATTAAAAATTAGGGTTTGTTTTTTTAAAAAAAAAAACCCTAATATGGTTCGATCCATATTAATTAAAAATTAGGGTTTTAGTTGATTAATTAAAACTTGAGAAACCCTAGGATTGCATGAAAATTTTTAGGAATTAATTAGTAAATACCGTATGTGATGTTACTAATTAATTAAATACGTACAATTAATATTGACATAATAATATGTGATGCATGATTATGTGATCAATATGGTATCCTTGACAAATCTTGCATATTTGTCATGGTGTGATTTGTATGTTTTGTTTTGAATTGTTTGCTACATGTTTTAAATAAATCTAAAATTGGGGAAGACCTCAATATATTAATTAAAAGGTTATGTGCAATGTGGTATCTAACTAACTAAAACTTACGCGGCCAAATTATTTGGTGTCTGTGGTCCATTGGGCACAATGAGCTCGAAAACCAATGGGAGTTTTGTTAGTTACATACATTTAAAATTACACATAGAATTAATAATAGGATTTATTGAAAAAGGTTTGCATGTGGCTATATGATATCGTGGATGATCATATATTTGTTATTATGTGTTTATTTATTTTTGTGATTACTTGATCTTTTGTGTTTTATATTATGATGGATTGTAAACAACAAAAGAGGGTAATTTTCATAATAAAAATAAATAAGACTAATAACTATGAAACCTTTGTAGTAATTTTATTTATTGCCAAGTCTTATGTGCCGACAGTGGTTCGCTTCGCACGGTAATTTGCTCCCAGGCGAGACTAGCAATAATAAATTTACTACATTAATTGTTTTAGCAAGAAAATCATATTCTTTTAGTTGATTGATTGCGACTGTACTAAGTGGTCGAAGCGGCGGACCTAAAATTGACAAACTAAAAAGTGGGTTCTAGTTGGTACGCATTAAATTGTGACCTTAGAGGGGCACGGTTTTAACCAGCTTCGGCGGCTGTCGTCCCTACGCCCGCCTGTGCGTCAATTTTAGACTTACCAAGTACACCACGATAAATACGAAGCATCTTAAGGCAATGTTGTAATTTATTCAACGCCTCAATTAAAAGATTTGATGATTTGAGCTACGAATGAGTAAATGGTTTTGTTTTGAAAAATATATATATGATACAAAGATGAATGCATGACATCTTTGTACATATTTTTTTTGATTTAACACATCAAAATTTTATTACCCTAAAAATTTAAGTTATATGCCGACCAATTAACAAGGAAACACCTAAGATGACATTCTATCATTACTAGCAGCCTCAGCTGATGTGATGATTCAAAGAATGAAGTCAATAGGGGTAAATTGAGCACTTCCATTACTAGCAGCCTCAGCTGATGTGATGGAACGGCGTCAAATTTACACGTTTCTAAATTGGTTAACTTAATTGAGCACTTTTATTACTAGCAGCCTCAGCTGATGTAATAAAACGGCGTCAAGGCATAAAAGAATTGGGGATGAAACATGCTTACAATTTGCAACTGATGTTGGCAATATATATTGTAAGTCCCAAGATTTCTAGGAATTGCAATTTGAAATTGGCAATTGGGTGATCCCGTACCTTGTTGAGTACTTTCATTGCTAGCAGCCTCAGCTGATGTAATGAAACGACGTCAATTAGGATCCTAGATTTCAGTGAAAATTAAATGGTTTTTAACCAATGGGTGTTTAATTTTCATGAAATGTTTAAATTATCGAAAGTACTAACTTTTGAACTTTTTTCTGTAGAAATGGCCCAACCCGGAAACTCGTCAAATTTAACCTCCTGTTTCAAGATGATGCTTGAAAAGGAAAAATTGACCGGGACTAAGAATTTTAACGCTTGGTATCGAAATCTAAGGCTTGTTCTTAGAATTGCCAAACGTTCAGAATGTCTTACTGAGGACCTTCCTGAAGCTCCTCCTGCAAACTCGCCTAATGAAATACTTAGGCAGTACAATGAAACCTATGACAAGCACAATGATGCGGCTTGTCTCATGCTATCGGGGATGGATGATCAACTGGTTAAACAGTTTGAGAAATATAGCCCGAAAAACATGATTGATGAACGGATACGTATGTTTCAGAAATCTCCTATGGCTGAATTGTATGATGTACTTGACAATTTGGGCAAGTGCAAGCAGGATGTGACAACACCCGTAAGTGATCATGCACTTAAAGTGAAAGGTTATCTTGACCAACTAGATGCACTTAATTGCGGGTTTGTGGAAGACGTTAAAGTTGGCCTCATCAACAAATCCCTCAATGAGGAATTATATGGTGAATTTGTGCGCAACTTTAACATGCATTGCAAGGGGAAGACATTTTCTGAATTGCATGCAATGCTTATTGAGCATGAGAAGGCACTCACAAAGAAAGCTCCTACACCTGCTGTAATGGCAATAAGAGGTGGTAGAGTAGCTAAGCCCGGTAAACCGAAACATGTGAACAAGAAAGGAAAGGGCAACGCTGACAAGGGCAAGCAGATTGTGACCCATCAGCAAAAGCCAAAGAAGCAGAATCCTCCTCCCAAGAAGGATTATCCCAAAAAGGATGCGGCTGCTTGTCACCACTGCCATACTCCTGGACACTGGAAGCGTGACTGTCCATTGTTGCTTGAGGAGTGTCGCAAGAATAAGAATGCCAAGGCTGGGCAGGGCGCCAGCACTTCAGGTATTTTTATGGTTGAATTATTTTCTTTTCCTCGTAAGCAAAATGCCTGGATATATGATACAGGATGTGGTACTCACATTTGTAATACATCGCAGGGGCTTAGAGGAGCGAAGAAGCTGAACTATGGGGAATGCTACTTGTACGTGGGAAATGGAATATGTGCAGCAGTAGAAGCCATATGGACTTTTGAGCTAGTTTTACCTTCTGGTTTAATATTAGTTTTGAACAATTGTCATTACGCACCTTCTATTGTTAGAGGTGTCGTTTCAGTTTCTTTGTTATTGGATTTGGGTTTTAAGCATACTTTTAATGATAATGGAATTTCTGTTTCTTTAAATTCTGTTTTCTATTTTAATGCTATTTCATTAAATGGTGTGTTTGAAATTGACATGGATAACCATGTATCCAATAAAAATAATTCAATGTATAGCATCGGCAATAAGAGAGTCAAGTCTAACTTGGACTCGTCTTATTTATGGCATTGTTGCCTTGCCCACATAGGCAAGAAACGCATGGAAAAGCTGCTAAGTGATGGGCTTTTACCTAATATCAATGATGATTCAGTTGATAAATGCGAATCTTGCATATCTGGGAAGATGACAAAGAAACCTTTCCATAGCAATATGGAGAAGGCTTCGGATCTACTTGGATTGATACACACAGATGTGTGTGGTCCACTTAGACATGTGTCAAAACGCGGTGCTACCTACTTCCTAACCTTTACGGATGACTATAGTCGTTATGGTTGTGTTTATTTACTTAAACACAAACATGAAGTCTTTGAGACATTCAAGGTTTTCAAAAATGAAGTAGAATTACAACTCGGAAAGAAGATTAAGGCCCTTCGATCCGATCGTGGTGGTGAGTATTTGAGCCAAGAGTTCAAAGATTATCTAGCTGAGTGTGGCATTGTCCAACAACTCACTTCTCCTTATACTCCACAACAAAATGGTGTATCTGAAAGGAGAAATCGTACTTTGCTTGACATGGTACGATCTATGTTTAATCTTACGACTCTTCCTTTATCCTTTTGGGACTATGCTCTTGAAAGTGCTGTTCGCATATTAAATATGGTTCCAACTAAGAAGGTTGATAAGACTCCATATGAATTATGGACTGGAAAAGCTCCCAACTTGTCTTACTTAAAGATCTGGGGTTGTGAGGCGTTTGTTAAACGTGACTCACCTGATAAGCTCCAACAAAGATCTGTTAAGTGCATTTTCGTAGGATACCCTAAGGAAACAAGGGGTTACTACTTTTACTTCCCACCAGAAAATAAAGTCATTGTGGCTAGATAGGGTGAATTTCTTGAGGAGAGTTTCTTGACTCCAAAATTCAGTGGGAGAGTATATGATCTTGAAAATGATCAAGAAGATGTGTCACCTTCTGAGAACACTAACACACTTCCTGTGGAACCTGAAAGTTTAGGTCCTCCACCTGAAGTTGAAGTGGTACCCATCCGTAGATCTTCAAGATCTACAAAGGCTCCTAAACGCCTATGTTTAAGCATAGACGATGAGGAAACTTTTCTATTGGATCACATTGATGAGCCAACTAGTTATAAGGCTGCCATTAATAATCCTGAAAAGGACAAATGGCAAGCAGCCATGGATGGGGAAATGCAATCCATGAAAGACAATAAAGTCTGGATTGAAGTAGATCTTCCACCCAATGCTAAGGTAGTTGGGTGTAAGTGGCTCTTCAAGAAAAAGACTGATATGGATGGCAAAGTACACACCTACAAAGCTCGTTTGGTGGCCAAGGGCTTCACCCAAACATATGGTGTTGACTATGAGGAGACTTTTTCTCCTGTAGCCGATATTAGAGCTATTAGGATTCTTATAGCCATAGCTGCCTACTATGACTATGAGATTTGGCAAATGGATGTCAAAACCGCGTTTCTGAATGGTCGCCTAGATGAAGACATCTATATGGCGCAACCTGAAGGTTTTGTAAATCCAGAATTTCCTGAGCGTGTATGCAAACTTCAAAGATCCATTTATGTATTGAAGCAAGCATCCAGGCAATGGAATAAGAAATTTGATAAGGAAATCAAGAAGTTTGGATTTACTCAAAATTTCAATGAGCCATGTGTATACCACAAAGTTAGTGGGAGTAACACTACTTTTCTTGTCCTATATGTCGATGACATATTAATCATGGGAAGTCACATACCAAGTCTTAATGAAGTTAAGGAATATCTTGGTAATTTCTTTGCCATGAAGGATTTAGGAGAAGCAGCGTATATCCTTGGAATCAAGATCTATCGAGACAGATCTAAACGGTTAATTGGATTAAGCCAAAGTGCTTACATGGATAAAATATTGAAGAGATTCAATATGCAAAATTCCAAGAAGGGATATTTGCCCATGCAAGTAGATCATGGCTTAAGTAGCGAAATGTGTGCTTCTACACCTGAAGAGGTGGCATACATGCAGAAAGTTCCATATGCTTCGGCTGTAGGATCTATCATGTATGCTGTTAGATGCACAAGGCCTGATGTGGCATTCGCTCAAAATTTGACGAGTCGATATCAGCAAAATCCAGGGAAAGATCACTGGCATGCTGTTAAAAACATTCTTAAGTATTTAAGGAATACCAAAGATATGTTTTTAGTTTTCGGGGGAAATCCAGACGCAGAACTGAATGTTACAGGTTTCTGCGATGCGTCCTGGCAAACTGATAAAGATGATACGAAGTCGCAAACGGGTTATGTCTTTGTCATAAATAGAGGAGCAGTAGACTGGAAGAGTAAAAAGCAGAGCACAACGACCATGTCTGCTACAGAAGCTGAGTACAATGTTGCATCGGATGCTGCACAAGAAGCTGTTTGGATAAGGAATTTCATTACGGATCTTGGAGTGATGCCGTCTATTGAATTACCTATAAATGTGTATTGCGACAACTCTGCTGCAATCACATTCGCCAATGAACCTGGAGTTATGAAAGGCGCCAGACACTTTAAAAGAAAGATGCACTATGTTCGTGAACAAGTCGAACTAGGTGAAATCAAAGTACTCAAAGTTCACACAGATGACAATCTGGCTGATCCTTTCACGAAGGCATTACCTAAAGACACGTTTAATCGGCATGCTCAGGGTATTGGTCTTCGTTTAGCAGATAGTTTCATGTAAATCTGTTGGATTGGTATTTCGATAGGGACGTGTAAACGATTATTATTTTAATGAAATAAAGTGCGGATAACGTTTATTATCATTATTAATATTTGTGTCCTATATTTGCATGTTTAAATCCGTGAATAATTTATTTATTCTAAATAGTCCGTTGTCAATTAATAGTATGGGAATATTATTGAACTAAGACAAATGTGAGGATTTGTAGAATGAACTGTAAGGTTGAGACATCAATGTCACATGATATTCAATATTGGATAAATTGAATATAGGACTTATCCCAAATACATGATTATACTTTATGGATCATAGTCATTAAGTATATCATGAATATTTATCCTCAGACTTGAGATGACAGATAATTGCCGAGGATGTAGCTTATTTTCTGTAAGGTGGTCTAACGCTAACCGTAAAAGGTAGTTATAAGGGCTATTTTCAGAAATGATGCGAAGTTCAAGGGTTATGCTCGCAGTCAATAAGGGATTTGTTCCTTCAACTTTGTGTTGAAGTTTAATACTGTTTGGCCACTCGTAGGATTGACAAGATGTTTGCGTGCGCACGCCCAAAGTCTATCTGGAAGACGTTCAGATGTTTTGGTAATCTTGTTCAATTATGTATAAACGAGAAATTAAGTTAATTATGGAATGACAAAGATCCATATCCAAATTAACGCGGTATTAGTAACAAAAGGATAAGTATGATGATTAATTTCATCACACGTGGTTTTTACCAGGAGAACCACAACTCGGATCGAGCTGGGGGCATTGGGAAGGTTAAGCTAGGCTGACCCATGTCATTGCTATATTAATGTTTATCCAAGTGGGAGCTGTTAGTTTTTGTGTATAAATATTAATATATGTATGTCCGGTTTCAAACCCGAGGCTCGGGATTGCACACATTAGCGTGAGAGTTTCAATGATGAATAATTAAATATTTATATATTTCATGTATTTATTTATTTATTCATTTCACCAATAAAAACACTTAACGATGGTTAGTACTTAACGGGGTTTTAACTAACGACCGTTAAAGGACTAAACGTGAAAAATAGGAAAGAAGGTTCTAGAATCCTAGTGGGATACTAGGATCGGCCGAACTAATCCCTTAAGGGTTTAGGGTCGGTTTCGATTGGCTTGGAGGAGAAGAAAAGGAACACTATAAATACATTCCATTGTGTTTTAGTTTTCACCTAATCTTGAATCTCCAAAGTAGCCAAACTTCTTCTCCTCTCTTCCCTCCCTCTAGCTCCAACGATCGACCCTCTTTCTAAATCCACTTGGATTTGGTCGATTCTAATAAAGCTATAAAGTGTTTGGTTATTGGTGATCAAGAAACTAGCTTTTCTCATTGAAACGCTATAATTACGTGTGTACAGGAACGAGTGACAAGCTTCCTTTAGCTTGTGATCTTGGTGTGATCGATCCAATATATACCCAATTAGGGTTTATATTATTTGTTCTTGTTCAAGAGATTCCTTGTTCTTGCTAGGAATCATTAAGGTACGTGTCTTGTTTAATTTAATTAATTACATGTTCTCGTAGATCTATTCCGCTGCGTGCTTTTGATGATGTTATGTGTTTATGATTTATTTATAGTTCACATATTGACTTGCCTACATGTTAGAAGTAAGTGCATGGCAGCATATGTTTGGTTATACTGTTTAATGAAATAAGATGTGCTTGGTGAAATGCCATTATGATAGAATCTCCGCTACATTTCGAGTAATCCATGTGGTTATGCATCTATGACCCCATGCTAGTTGGTTGCACCTTGCTGTAACTCTAAGAGCAATGGGTGTCATGGTATCCCAAAACTACTTATTTGAGTCCCACGAGGTGTCACGTCACTATGACAAACCTCCATTTACAATATATTAAAACATACAAAACATAAAATAAAGATACGAAAAACAAAAAACGATACAAAAAAACTCATACATCACAAATAACAATACGATACGAAAACACAAATCATCCAACGATTCTCATGAAGCTTTTATATAGATTTGTAATTGTCGATGAGATTTGACTTCTCCTCCCACATTTGCAACACTTGTTCCCTAACGTTCTTCAAGGCGACATGAAGTTGCACATCTGTTTTCTCATTTCCTAATAGAGTTTGTAGACCGACCCTGATAGCTGGATGGTCTTGAGGCAGCTCATGCAACCTTTCGACCTCTGGGGCACGATCATGCATCTGTAGCATAATACGAGTTATCTCACCCAGCAAATTGTTAGTCAGCTTGAGTTCTTTTTCTTGTTCATTCCGTATTCGGGTAAGAATAGCCTTTTGCACCTCAGCTGGTTCGTTAACCATAACGTTTGTGTTAAAATTAGTGATACTTGCGAGAGAGTTTGATAAGAAGTTGTGTGAGAAAACGAAATAAATGTAAAGTGGTATTTATAGGGGAAGATAGTTGTTGGAGGATATTTTAAAATTCAAATTCAAACTAAAAGTAACAATACGAATTAAAATTCAAATTCAAACTAAAAGTAACAGTACAACATATTAAAAACGATACGGAAAAAAATAAACACGATACGGAAAACAAATCATACAACATCGTTAAGCATTTTATTCGTCCCACATGGGGTGGTTTCTCAAAACCTCTCACACGTGAACATATTGGAAGCTACTCCCACCAAACAGTTGTTCAAAAATGGTCTTTGCATTCTTGAGATGATCAGTGTCATTTTCCCTGCTTGTACGTTGCAAATGCTTTTAAATAGCGTTGAATTTTTGGCATTCACTGTGAAGTCTTGTCCATTTACCCGTGACCATATTTTTGTTACGATTGTCACCGTTAGACTGATTGTTGAACATGTCTACAACCTGGTTCCAAAAGGAATTTTCATTGTAGTTGCTTAGGTTTTGGGAAACTGCAACCAAAATTTCTGCTAGCAAGTTTTCTTCTTCTTTTGACCAACGAGTGTTCATTTATGATGTTTGGACTTTGAAACAAGTTTGTAAAATGATTAGATATACAAGTGTGTGAAAAATAATGTGTTATCCTATGTTATTTATAACGGATAATAGCCGTTTGAAACAATACGAGCGGGATTCTATTTCAGAATTCAAAATTCAAATTAAATGGTACAGTTCGAGCGGGATCCCACCAAATTCAAATTCAAACTTTAAAATTATAATACGAGCGGGATTCTATTTCAAAATTCAAATTAAAATTCAGTTTCAAAAAGTTTCCTATATACACAGTAAGTGTTGGAGTCTCATACACACAACTCATACACACACCTCACAACAATGTCTGGCAAAGACTTCTCACAACAATTCCCCAGTCACCACGACTTCTCACAACAATTCCCAAGTGAACACGACTTCTCACAACAATTCTCGAGCTCCAACCCAACGGAAAATGAACCGGTTAACACTCCACCGGAAGATATCTTTCCGGTATTTAAATAGCATGATCAACATCTAAGTAAATAAACACATCAAGAGAGCATAGCGGAAGCAAGATCTTATTTAACACATATAATGAATTACCGAAAAGTAAACAGAGTTACCTCGAGATCCTAGCAAGAACAAGGATCGGTCTTCTCTTCTAATCACAAGATCAACAAATAGGATTAGCGTAGAACCCCTTACCGTTTTATTCCACAATCCAAGATGAACAACTAAAGTGAGTTGTTACCGAACTCTTGTACACATGTACTATAACCGATCAAGCAATGATGCTAGTGATTAGACACGAAAAACCAAAACAATATTTTTGCTACACAAAAAATCTATGGATCGACGTATAGAATAGGATCCGATCGGTTTTGGAGTTTAGGGAAGAGAGAAAACACAATTAGGGTTATAGTAAGTGCACAAAGTAACATAACTAATAACCCTTGATGTGTATTTATAGTGTTTGGGTTTCTTTGGGACCAAGCCAACCGATTTAGGGTTAAGAATCCCTAAGGCCGATCGGCCAACCTTCCTCACCAAGAATTCTAGATTATTCCAATCCCAAATTTCACTAATAGTCCTTCCACTTTTTACTTAACGATCGTTAGTCAACACCGTTAATTACATAACGTCCGTTATGTATCATTTCGTGTCCAAATAATTAATATACATAAATATAATATACATTAATTATTTACTTGATCATTCATACGTAAAGTGTGCAATCCCTCGGTCCCGTGTTCGAATCTAGACATATACGTTTAATATTTTTCCACTAACTCTAACAGCTCCCACTTGAAAATCTATTACAAGTGTAATGACATTGGTTAGCGTCTAGCAACACGCCAATGCCCCTAGAACAACTCGGGTGTGTGGTCTCCTGGAAAAACCACTTGATGATAACTCATCATACTTATCCTTTTGTTTCTGATACCGCATTAATAAAGATATGGATCTAAGTCATTCTTTATTAATAATTTTGTTTCTCGTTATTCATGATTAAATAAGATTACCAAATCTTCTGAATTATCAGGGGAGACTTTGGGTGTGGCCACACAAACATCTTGTTAATCCCACGAGGGGCCCAGCAGTATTAAACTTCAAATAAAATTGAAGGAACAAATCCCATTTTTACTACGTGCATAACTCATACACTTTGCAACACTTCCGAAAACAATTCGTATAGCTACCAGTTACGTATAGCGTTAAATTGAATTACAGAAATGCACTACATGCATGACGGTTATCTGGTATCTCAGGTCTAAGGACAACTATATATATGATTTACTTAATGACAAGATCCATAAAGTAAACTCATGAAGTCGGGATAAGTCCTATGTGGAAAACTAGAAGGGGGGGTTGAATAGTTTTACGTCTTTTTAATTTTATTTTGAAAACTTTGTTTACTTTTAAAAACTTAGATTCGAATTTATGTGAACTCAACTCTTGAACAATATGAACAAAATATAGTAAATCTAAATAAACAATGCAAGTAAAGTACTGAAATGAAATGAAAGATAGAGATGGAAAGATCTAACCGCGAGACAAAAGATTTATAGTGGTTCGGCTACAAGGACACCTTCCTTGCCCTACTTCACTCCCCGAGCACCTAACTCGAGAGTTTTCTTCACTATGTCAACAAGCTCCCTTATGGCGGAGAAAACCTTACACAACTTTTGCTTACACCGGTTTAACGACTCAAAGCTAGATGTCGGGTTCTAATCGTAGCTAGAACCAATCTCACAACTTCTACACAACTTCTTCACAACTTATTCACAACGGCTTCACGACTTCTTCACAACTTATTCACAACGGCTTCACGACTTCTTCACAACTTCTTCACACCGGCTTCACAACTACTTCACAACCTAGCACTGCTTATGTACTCTTCTACTTCTTTACACCTTCACTACTTACACACCTTAACTTCTTCACAACTTCACTACTTACACACTAATCTAGCCTAAGCAATTATGCTCACACCTATCTAACAAATATACACAACTTATACAAAAATGAATGAATGATTATACAAATAACTTAGGTAGCAAGATGATACTAAGTTGTAATACTTCTTCTCTAGTTGTTGAAGGAGTATTCTTCTTTTGCACTTGAATGGTAGAAGCTTGGATCACTTGGAAACCAATGCTTAAGAATATATGATCAAAGGATTTAGAAAGGATTTGGAAGGATAAGAAGAGATTTAGAACAGAAGGTTTGGGGTGCAAAAGGTGAGGAAAAAGTCCAGAGATGAACCAGTATTTATAGGCAAATCTGAGGAGCTAGAGGAGCCGGCGGTCCCCTTAAATAGGTGGCCGGCCCCCTTAAAATTAAGGGGACCGCCTAGTAAAATTAAGGGGGCCGCCCATCTGAACGTTGCTCAGATTTGTCTTTTTGTGGGGAAGGTTTTTCTGGAACATTTTTGCCAGTTTTGGTTGAAAATTTGAATTCATAAATTTATAATGGATTAAACATTTTTATTTAATACCAAAAATGATTTTCTAAAAGATATAAAATGTTTGTGTCATTTTATAAAAAATCAAGTGATTAAGAAAATGTTCCTTTGATCATATAATGCATTAGGCATTTATTTATTCATACCTTAAGTGATTGAGTTGTAGAAATGAATATTTACAACTAAATACTTGTTTATTTAATAAGTTTATTTTTAATGAGTTTACATTTTGTGATTATCAAAACATAGAGATATCAAGAAGTATTAATAATGTTTTTAGGCATTATTTATATCAACAATCTCTCCCTTTTTGATGATTACAAAACTTAAACTCATTAAATCCAAAAAATTATTTTTGAACAAGTATTTAGTGAGTTTATATTCACTTCTCCCCCTTTTTTGTAGAATCAAAAAGGTTATGCCGACAAGTTTTAGATATGAAATTTGTCGGGACGAGAACTCCCCCTTGATGTGTGCTCCCCCTCATTTGAGGGCATCAAAGAATCGAGATATGGAATACTTGCAAGAAAAATATTAGAAGCACAAGCATATATAGCAAAGTATGGAATATAAGAATAACAAACATGGCAAACAACAATTATGGCAAACAAATATTAAGAACACATAGCAAGACATTCATTAATTTAAAGGTCCTAAATTGCCAAAGAGAGCTTTCTGACTTGCTTGCGACACGAAAGCTTGGAAAATGAGAAACATAAGCATATAGTATGCTTAGATGGTTGATGGTAGAGTGTTTGGGATAGAATTGGTTGAGTGAGGGTAAGAATGTTGGATTAATAGAGGTATATTTTTGGAGGTGGAGAGTTTGGAGGTAGAGAGTTTGGAGCGGAGTGGGTTGATTGAGGGTTAGAGTGTTGTGCAAGTGGAGGTGTTGTGCTAGAGTTTGGAGTGGAGGTACGACAAGGACAATAGTTGACATGATTATCAACTTGATTCAAGTTGTGGGGGTAAGGTAAGCAATTTGAGTAGAGTGAGGATGGAGGATCGAGGTTGGCCCTTGTTGTGTTGTGCGAGGTGTATAGCAAGGAGATCACAAAGGTCATGGATTTGGTTTATATCTTCACAGAACCTTTCCTTTTCCGTGAGAATGTGGATTTGATCATTTGGTGGAAGTGGATGAAATTGAGGTGTGTGGTTTGAGGTAAAGTTGGATGTTTGACCAATATGATGAGGGTTTTGAAAGGTTTCATCGAGATTAGTTTGAGGTTGAGATGTGTAGTTTGGAACGAAGGTGGAGGTTGAGGTTATTTTGTGATGAAGGAGGGCTAGAAGGGAGTTGATCCAATCTTGCGTTGAGCAAGGTGTAAGGCAAGAAGAGCACAAAGCTCATGGGCTTCTTTAAGTTCTTCAATGAACTTCAAGTGTTTGGAAGAAGGTTATGATGGTGGAGTGTGGTTGTTATTTGGGATGGATGTTTGGATATGCAACATAGAAGAAGCATGTGAGTTGGTGGGAGATGGTGGTGATACTCTTGGTGGTGGAGACATTTGTGAGCTTGGGAAATCATGAGTGGATGAGGATGGAGATATGGAAGAAGAGGATATTCCAAGAGTGGTGAGTGTTTTGGATGGTTCATTGGTATGTTGAATAAGATGAGAGGTGTTGTGAATGAGATTGGGATTGTTGTTTTGGGGTTGATCATGCCCTTCATATGAATCATATGAGTGAGATGAAGGTGTATTTTCGGGAGGTAAAGATGGATGATTGGTTATTATGATGAGGTTTGTGAAAGGGTTCATTGGAATGAGCTTGAGGATTGGGAGTATAATTGAGAACAAATGTGGGTGGAGGTGTTGGTTGTTTAGCCACATCATTTGTTGTGATGGACTTGTTTCGGGGGTTTGGTTTTCTTCTCCAAACGGGTTTTTCGGTTATCCTTGCTAACCTTGAGGATTTTGGCTTTGGTTTGATGGGAGATGGCATGATGAGATGATGGAAGATTATGAGGAATGGGAGTGATTATAGTGTAGGATTGATGGAATTAAGGAATGGATAAAATTTGTTGGATGGAATGGAAGTGAATTTTGGGAAGTGTAGGATGAAAT
Organism: Artemisia tridentata subsp. tridentata; assembly: GCA_021014915.2. Classification (NCBI taxonomy): domain Eukaryota; kingdom Viridiplantae; phylum Streptophyta; class Magnoliopsida; order Asterales; family Asteraceae; genus Artemisia; species Artemisia tridentata. The sequence goes on along the minus strand of CP139509.1, from coordinate 137,393,726 downwards.
GGGCTAAAAAATAGAAAAGGAGACAGCACTTTCGACCATCAGATGGCCGGTCCCCTTAAATAGGGGCCTGTCCCCTTAAACATTAAGGGGGCCGCCTTATGATTTAAGGGGGCCGCCCATCTGTAGGTTCCCAGATTACTGAAAATGGGTTTTTGGCAGAAAATTGTAGAAAGGGTTGTGTTTTTGGGTTTAGTTTCAAGCAAGTCCAACTCTTTGAGGCAATTAAGCATGTAATAGATATCTATGCAAAACATGTTAATTAAAGAGATTAAGCAAACAGGTAATTTCATCTAGCATGTAAACATACTCATCAAGCAAGTAATTTATATGGACTAGGAAATAATAAACTACACCAAGTATTTTCTAAATTATATGTAAGTGGGAAGATTAATGAACTATTTGAGGGATCCTAATGTGTGCCTATGTGCAATAAATGGGAACTTAAGATAGCATGGACTTCTAGACTTGTTACAAACAAAATCTTAATAGACAAACCATGGTCCGCTTGATTTGACTTAGTTCACTTATAAATGTCATGTACATAAGTATAGATGACAAATATGAGATCACCATGCATGATTTAAAGAAATGTTTTTAGCATTATTCAACAATGTTTGAAAGTGGGTTTTTATGTAGATGTGAAAGTTATTTGAATAAAATAGATTGGGTTTTATTTCAAAAAATGTGTTTATGAAGAATGGGTAAGAAAAAAAATTCCAATCTTTGACTTTGATCGAAACAGAATTATGGACATAGATTAAAAAGAAAGGTGAGATAGTAAAACATGTTAATAGAAAAGTGAAATAGTCCAAAAAAAATCATTTTTCCAAAATGTGAAGTTTCTGTATATTTTTAAAGATACTCGATTTTTGACAACAAATACCATTAATCCTAGATTAAAAAAAATGGTTGTTTAAAAAAAATCTCATGCTCAAGGGAATTGGTTAAGGCTATTGTCACATGCTACCCTTTTCTACAAATCCTATGGTCATAAGGAAGTGATGACGAACTTTTATATGTTTAATGCGAGAGTGTTGAATGGGGTATAACCTAACATCTATAGCTCCTTTGTTGTCGCACACTTATCTAACTTGATGTCATAGTCTGCGAGAGCTTGTTTCATCCATAGTTTTCTAACACGAGAAATCTAATCTTACTTCTATGTTAATGATTAATCCACTTAACTCATTTCACTTCATCACCATGAGTTTTCTAATAGTGGGCATAGAAGATTTCCATTTTAAATTTTATAGCTTAAGAGGGCCAAAGGGAAAAGAACAAGTAATTCTAGGTTCTAAGTAGATTCATATAAGCTATTATGTGTATATATATACTAGCAGGGTACCCGCGCGTTGCAGCGGCGGGTACCCTGTGATTAAAATTTAGGCGCTAACAAATTTACAGTGACGAACTGATTAACCGGAGAATAAAAAATGATCTCAGTCCGACCTAGTTCACCCTTTTTTACAGGTTCCGACTGGTCCACTGTTTCGTTTTTGAACGGCTTTTATTGGCTAGCCGAACCGATGCCGACTCCGAATTCCGGTTGAACCCGTTGGTCCTGTCAAGTTTTCAAAATTGTATGTACCATATTTAGTGATTTAGAAATAAATTTGTTAAAAAACTTTCGGTTAAACTTAACGTTGACTATGGGGATGGCCAGATTAAGACACACAAATTCATGCATATAATGAATTGTTTTTGTTATTCCCATAGGTATTAATGATTTTCTCCATTTACAACTTTATTTGAACATGGAAAGACTGAAAATGGCTATTGATGAATTGCTTATTAAGCTTGCCAAAACATTCACGAAACCGAAACTGCAGACAATTTTTCTTATTAACAACTATAACATGACAATTGCAGTTTTAAAGGTATGGTACTTCGTATCTTTTATCTGTCGAGGAAATTAACAATTGTATGCATTGTTATTTATTCCGTTCTCAGTTGCCAGCCCATCAAACCAACTTTGTATAAGATTTTCGGCCCAAATGAAATCAAAATAAGAATCAAGAAACAAACCCGAGTTCCAGCCCATCACATAACTAAATATTATCTAGGATACATATAAATGACTATATACCCTAATTTATGTCATGGTTAAACACCCTAATCTCACAAACAACATCACAGGCAGCCACAAAGCCATTCCAAAACACTTGTAGCAGTCAAAACTCCGAACACACAAGATCATAATAATATTTCTGTCACAAATCGAAGCTACCCACAAAAAGATATCATCTTTCTTTCTCTTGATATACACGAACACCAAATCACATAAACCTTTTAAGAAAAATCTCGGGTAGGTTGTTTTTTTGATTGTTTTTTATGTTTGTGTTTTTTTTTTTTTTTTTTTTTTTTTTCAGATCGAAACAAAGAAAGAGTATAACATATTTGCTATATTTCTGTCTTTATTAGTTTCTTATACTAAAAAAGAAGTTGAGCTTTAATAGATCGATGATGCGTTATTTTGTTCATGTTTACGTCTTTTTAATTTTATTAGAAGGGGGGGTTGAATAGTTTTACGTCTTTTTAATTTTATTTTGAAAACTTTGTTTACTTTTAAAAATTTAGATTCGAATTTATGTGAACTCAACTCTTGAACAATATGAACAAATATAAGTAAATCTAAATAAACAATGCAAGTAAAGTAATGAAATGAAATGAAAGATAGAGATGGAAAGATCTAACCGCGAGACAAAAGATTTATAGTGGTTCGGCTACAAGGACACCTTCCTTGCCCTACTCCACTCCCCGAGCACCTAACTCAAGAGTTTTCTTCAGTATGTCAACAAGCTCCCTTATGGCGGAGAAAACCTTACACAACTTTTGCTTACACCGGTTTAACGACACAAAGCTAGATGTCGGGTTCTAATCGTAGCTGGAACCAATCTCACAACTTCTACACAACTTCTTCACAACTTATTCACAACGGCTTCACGACTTCTTCACAACTTCTTCACGACTTCTTCACAACTTCTTCACAACTTATTCACAACGGCTTCACGACTTCTTCACAACTTCTTCACACCGGCTTCACAACTACTTCACAACCTAGCACTACTTATGTACTCTTCTACTTCTTTACACCTTCACTACTTACACACCTTAACTTCTTCACAACTTCACTACTTACACACTAATCTAGCCTAAGCAATTATGCTCACACCTATCTAACAAATATACACAACTTATACAAAAATGAATGAATGATTATACAAACAACTTAGGTAGCAAGACGATACTAAGTTGCAATACTTCTTCTCTAGTTGTTGAAGGAGTATTCTTCTTTTGCAATTGAATGGTAGAAGCTTGGATCACTTGGAAACCAATGCTTAAAAATATATGATCAAATGATTTAGAAAGGATTTGGAATGATAAGAAGAGATTTAGAACAGAAGGTTTAGGGTGCAAAAGGTGAGAAAAAAGTCCAGAGATGAACCAGTATTTATAGGCAAATCTGAGGAGCTAGAGGAGCGGGGCGGTCCCCTTAAATAGGTGGCCGGCCCCCTTAAAATTAAGGGGACCGCCTAGTAAAATTAAGGGGGCCGCCCATCTGAACGTTGCTCAGATTTGTCTTTTTGTGGGGAAGGTTTTTCTAAAACATTTTTGCCATTTTTGGTTGAAAATTTGAATTCATAAATTTATAATAGATTAAACATTTTTATTTAATACCAAAAATGATTTTCTAAAAGATATAAAATGTTTGTGTCATTTTATAAAAAATCAAGTGATTAAGAAAATGTTCCTTTGATCATATAATGCATTAGGCATTTATTTATTCATACCTTAAGTGATTGAGTTGTAGAAATGAATATTTACAACTAAATACTTGTTTATTTAATAAGTTTATGTTTAATGAGTTTACATTTTGTGATTATCAAAACATAGAGATATCAAGAAGTGTTAATAATGTTTTTAGGCATTATTTATATTAATATCCTATATTCAAATCTTTGAATATCATGTGAAATTGGTACCACAACACATCAATATACCTTCAAGTATATTCTACCAATACTCACATTTGTCTTCATTTAATGATATTCCCATATCATTAATCGATAACAGACAGTTTAGAATATATAAATATACTCATGGATATAAACATGCAAATATAGGATATATTATTAAGATAATGATAAATAAACATAACGTCGTATTTTATTTCATTAAAATAATAACTGTTTTACAACATCCCATTGTCCAAATACTAATCACAGATATGCATGAAACTATCAGCAAAACGAAGTCCTATACCCTCTGAAAGTTGTTTAAGCTTTCCACCAGGTAGAGCTTTCGTTAATGGATCTGCTAAGTTGTCATCTGTGTGAACTTTGAGTAATTCGATCTCACCTATCTCCACTTGTTCTCTAACATAGTGGTACCGGATCGGGAAATGTCTGGTGCCCTTCATGATTCCAGGCTCATTAGCAAATGTGATTGCGGCTGAGTTGTCACAATACATTTTTATAGGTCTATCGATTGAGGGCATAACTCCAAGCCCTGAAACGAACTTTCTAATCCAGACTGCTTCCATTGCGGCTTCTGAGGCAACAATATACTCACTTTCTGTTGCAGACATCGCTATAGTACTCTGCTTCATGCTCTTCCAATCCACTGCACCTCCATTGACGACAAAGACATAACCCGTCTGCGACTTCGTATCATCTTTATCACACTTCCACGATGCATCGCAGTAACCTGTAACACACAGTTCTGCGTTTGGATTTCCCCCGTACACTAAAAACATTTCTCTTGTAGATCTTAAATACTTGAGAATATGTTTCACAGCAGTCCACTGGAGTTCACCTGGATTCTGCTGATAACGACTGGTAATGCTTTGAGCAAATGCCACATCGGGCCTTGTACATCGAACCGCATACATAATCGATCCCACAACCGAAGCATAAGGAATTCTCTTCATGCGTTCCACCTCTTCAGGTGTCGAAGCACAAGCTTTGCTACTCAAGCCATGTTCTACTTGCATTGGCAAAAATCCCTTCTTGGAATTCTGCATATTGAATCTCTTCAATATCTTGTCAATGTAAGCACTTTGGCTTAAACCAATCAACCGCCTAGATCTGTCTCTATAGATCTTGATTCCTAGAATGTATGCTGCTTCTCCTAGATCTTTCATGGAAAAACATTTCCCAAGATAGGCTTTCACCTCATGTAAACTTGGAATGTTTTTACCCATGATCAATATGTCATCAACATATAGAACTAGGAAAATAACATCACTCCCACTAGCTTTATGGTATACACACGGCTCATCAAGATTTTGAGTAAATCCAAATCTTATGATTTCCTCATCAAATCTTTTATTCCATTGACGTGATGCCTACTTCAATCCATAAATGGATCTTTGAAGTTTGCATACACGATCAGGGAATTCTGGATTCACAAACCCCTCAGGCTGCGCCATATAGATGTCTTCATCTAGGCGACCATTTAATAAGGCGGTTTTGACATCCATCTGCCAAATCTCATAGTCATAGTGTGCAGCTATGGCTATAAGAATCCTAATAGCTCTAATGTCAGCTACGGGAGAAAAGGTCTCCTCGTAGTCAACACCATATGTTTGGGTAAAGCCTTTAGCCACCAAACGAGCTTTATAGGTGTGTACATTGCCATCCATGTCCGTTTTCTTTTTGAAGAGCCACTTACTCCCAACAACCTTAGCATTGGGAGGAAGGTCTACTTCAATCCAGACTTCATTGTCTCTCATGGATTGCATTTCCCCATTCATAGCAACCTGCCATTTATCCTTCTCAGGACTATTAATGGCAGCCCTATAACTAGTAGGTTCATCAAGATCCCCTAGTATAGTTTCCTCGCACTCTACGTTTAAACATAGACGTTCAGGAGCTTTTACAGATCTTGTAGATCTGTGAATGGGAACCACTTCAACTTCAGGTGGAAGACCTAAACTTTCAGGTTTCACAGGAAGTGTGCTAGTTTTCTCAGAAGGTGGTGTATCTTCTTGATCACTTTCAAGATCATATACTCTCCCACTGAATTCTTGAGATAAGAAATTCTCCTCAAGGAATTCATCATACCTGGCCACAATGACTTTGTTCTCATGTGGGAAGTAAAAGTAGTAACCCCTTGTTTCCTTAGGGTATCCTATGAAGATACACTTAACAGATCTTTGTTGGAGTTTATCTGGTGAGTCACGTTTAACAAACGCCTCACAACCCCAGACCTTTAAGTAAGACAAATTTGGAGCTTTTCCAGTCCATAACTCATATAGAGTCTTATCAACCTTCTTAGTTGGAACCATATTCAATATGCGAACAAAACTTTCAAGAGCATAGTCCCAAAAGGATAAGGGAAGAGTTGTCAGATTAAACATAGATTGTACCATATCAAGCAATGTACGATTTCTCCTTTCAGATACACCATTTTGCTGTGGAGTATAAGGAGATGTGAGTTGCTGGACAATTCCACACTCAGCTAGATAATCTTTAAACTCTTGGCTTAAATATTCACCACCTCTATCGGATCGAAGAGCCTTAATCTTCTTACCGAGTTGTAATTCTAATTCACTTTTAAAAACCTTGAATGTCTCAAAGACTTCATGTTTATGTTTAAGTAAATAAACACAACCATAATGACTATAGTCATCCGTAAAGGTTAGGAAGTAGCTAGCACCGCATTTTGACACATGTCTAAGTGGACCACACACATCAGTGTGTATAATTCCAATTAGATCTGTAGCCCTTTCCACATGATGTGAAAAAGCTTTCCTTGTCATCTTCCCAGATATGAAAGATTCACATTTATCAAATGAATCATCCTTGATATTTTGCAAAAGCCCATCATGTTGCAGCTTTTCCATGTGTTTCTTGCCTATATGAGCAAGACGACAATGCCAAAGATAAGACGAATCTAAGTTAGACTTGATTCTCTTATTGCCAATGCTATACATAGAACTATTTCCATTGGATACATGATTCTCCATATCAATTTCAAACACACCATTTATTGGAATTGCATTAAAGTAAAAAACAGAATTTAAAGAAACAGAAATTCCATTTTTATTAAATGTGTGATCAAAACAATTATCCAACAATAAAGAAACTGAAACAACACCTCTAGTAATAGACGGTGCATAATGACAATTGTTCAATACTAAAATTAAACCCGAAGGTAAAACTAAGTCATATGTCCCTATGGCTTCAACTGCTGCACGTATGCCAATGCCCACGTACAAGTAGCATTCCTCATAGTTCAGCTTCTTCACTCCTCTAAGCCCCTGTGATGTATTACAAATGTGAGTACCACATTTATTATCATATATCCAGGCATTTTGCTTACGAGGGAAAGAAAATAATTCAATCATAAAAATACCTGAAGTGTTCGCGCCATTTGCAGCCTTGGCATTTTTATTCTTGCGACACTCCTCAAGCAGCAATGAACAGTCCCTCTTCCAATGTCCAGGAGTATTGCAGTGGTGACAAGCAGCCGCATCCTTCTTGGGATAATCCTTCTTCACAGGAGAATTCTGCTTCTTAGGCTTCTGCTGATGGATCACAACCTGTTTTGCTTTGTCAGCTTTACCTTTGCCCTTCTTGTTCGCATGTCGCGGTTTGTTGGGCTTAGTAATCCTACCACCTTGAACAGCCATTACAGCAGGTGTAGGTGCCTTCTTTGAGAGTCCCCACTCAAAGTCAATAAGCATTGCATGTAAATCACTTATTGTCTTCCCCGTGCAATGCATATTGAAGTTGCGCACAAACTCACCATACAATTCCTCATTGAGGGATCGATTGATGAGGCCAACTTGTACATCCTGCACGTAACCACATCCGAGTGCATCCAATTGGTCCAGATATCCTTGCATCTCCAATACATGGGCACTCACGAGTTTACCAGCTTCCTGCTTACACTTGGCCAGAGAGTCTAACACATCATACAACTCTGCCATAGGTGGCTTCTCAAACATACGTTTGAGCTCATTGATCATTTCCATGGGACCATAGTTCTCAAATTGCTTTTGCAATTGAGTGTCCATCCCAGATAGCATGAGACAAGCCACATCATTGTGCTTCTCATAATCAATGTTGTACTCCTCATGCTCAGCAGTAGAGGCAGTACCAGCAGGAGCTGTAGGAAGAGGCTTACTAAGATATTCAAATCTTTTGGCAATTCTAAGAGTAATTCTCAAAGAACGGTACCAATCATTGAAATTTTTAGTCCCAGTCAACTTTTCTCTTTCCATCATAGTTTTGAAAGCAGAAGTCATGTTTGACATGTTAGTGTTGTCGGGTTGGGCCATTTCTACAGAAAAAAGTTCAAAAGTTAGTACTTTCGATAATTAACTTTTCAAGAAAATTAAACACCCATGGTAAATTAACATTTAACCATTTAATTTTCACTGAAAATTAGGATCCGAATTGACGTCGTTTCATCACATCAGCTGAGGCTGCTAGCAATGAAAGTACTCAATAAGGTAGAGTTAAACTCAATTGCCAATATCCAATTGCAATTCCTAGAATCATGGGACTTACATATTTTGCCAACCTCGGTTGCAAATGTAAGCATGTTTCATCCCCATTACTTTATGCCTTGACGCCGTTTCATCACATCAGCTGAGGCTGCTAGTGATGAAAGTGCTCAATTAAGTTAACCAATTTAGAAACTGCAAATTGACGTCGTTTCATCACATCAGTTGAGGCTGCTAGTAATGAAAGTACTCAATTTTCCCTTTGATTACCATTCTTTGAATCATCACATCAGCTGAGGCTGCTAGTAATGATAGAATGTAATCTTAGGTGTTTCCGTTTTAATTGGATGGCATATAACTTAAATTTTAATGGTATTTATTTTGATGTGAATCAAAAAATATGTACAAGATGTCATGCATTCATCTTGTATCATATGTTTTCGACAAAAACCATTTACTCATTTGCAGCTTAAAATCAACAAAATTTTAATTGATGGCGTTGAGTAACTTACAACTTTGCCTTAAGATGCTTCGTACATGTATAATGGTGTACTTGGTAAGTCTAATGTGACGCACAGGCGAGCGGAGAGACAGAATGGAGTCTCTTTAAGGCCACAATTTAATGCGAAACCAACCTTATACCCACTTTATAGTTTGTCAACATTAGGTCCGCCGCTTTGACCATTATGTACAGTTGCATCAATCAATTAAAAACTTTAACATTTTATAGCTTAAAACATTTATGTAGTAAATTATTAAATTGCTAGTCTCGCCTGGGAGCAAATTACCGTGCGAAGCGAACCACTATCGGCACATAAGACTTGGCAATAAATAATTTACCACAAAGGTTTCATAGTTATTAGGTTCATTTATTTTTTATTCAAAAAATTACCCTCTTTAATGTTTACAATCCATCATAATTAAAACAAAAAAGATCAAGTAATTCAAAAATAAATAAACACAAAATAACACATATATGATATAAATCGTATAGCCACATGCAAACCTTTTGATAAACCCTATTAATAATCTCTATGTGAATTTTTAATGTATATATCCAAAATATATCACATTTAACCCTTTTAAATACTTGTAAGAACATATACTCTAACACCTCTCAAAACATTTCATAATCAATTGTATAACACAACCAAACGATCCTTCAGACCAATGATACGCCGTATTACAACTGAGAGATAATGCGCCGCATCAACCTAAAATGATGCGCCACATCACCTTAAACTTTTATACGTCGCATCTAATATACTAGATACGCCGCATCACCTTAACTTCTGATGCGTCGTATCTAATATACTAGATACGCCGCATCGACCAATTAAGACAGAACATCAGCAGGAAAACCTGCATATACTCAACACACCACACAATCCACTTTAACATCAACACAACATTATAACTTATGCCAAAACACTCATTTTACATTCAAAACCACAACAAACCATAATACACGGCCATTGACCCGTTTGACTCCAACATGAGTACGAATACACTTAAATCCAAATGCCCCTTAAACGTTCACTAAAAACGCTTAAAACACATTTGACAACTCGTTAGACTCCCAAATCATTACCCGACTTTGACACACAATAAACGACTCATAAAGAAGACTCTCGGGGGCACAACCTTGACTCGAGCTCGGCGTTCTACCTAGCTCCTAATGCTCACTATCTTCCAACCGCTTCCAAATCCTTAAGCTACCACACATAGTCTTTCGTTCCGCCACACATGAACCTACAAAACGTTAACAACTAAAGGGGTAAGCTTACGCTTAGTAAGTAACCCATCATAAAACATATATCATACATATACTTTCACATACGCATCATACACAATCTTGTGTTGTTTACCCTTACGTTGATCCACTTACTTACACATCTACAACCCAACTATAAACTCATTCTTATGTTTGTCAACAACTCACTACGTGTCATCTTTATTTTAGGCAAGTTCTATATAATATTTGTCCATTATAGTTTACACATTCTATGTGTTCTTACAACACACTTTTACTATTGCCCGTCAACCCCGTGTTGACCATATTCTCAACCTTTATCATTACTTCATTTTAGTCTATTCAACTTTTACGCATATAAACCTTACATAGGTTTATTCTATCGCACTCACATAAGTCTCATCATACACATTTCAATACAGATATATTGACATGATTATATTCATGTTTTACAATTCTTTCTAGCACTCTTCAAGTTACTTTTGACTTCTAGCGGAATCTATATCTCATTCATCATTTCTACCCATTTGGTATTAATATGTTTTAGTTATCATGTTTTATATGATACATGACCTCACCACATCTTATTCATACACCCTTACTTTCTCATTTGGTTTTGCATATAAAAACTCATGCTCCAAGCATATATTCATTCATGTATTTCCAATCATCAGACTACTAACATACTTCGTTATTCATTTCTTACTTTATATTACGTTTCCCAAGCACCTACCCTGCTTCTTAACTTATTTCACATATCGATGTGTTCTTTTTAAATTTTTATCGACCACAACTAGGTCAACACATAATATGCATTCTAATGCATCATAACTCATACACTTCTAAGCCATCGTGCTCTCAAGCACACCACATAAAACTTAGACCTATAATGACTTACCATAGACTTAATATCGCATAAACGACAACACTTAACATCATATAAGCAATCATATCATAACCCTTAACACTTATCCGGCAAGTGTTAGAACATTTATAACATAATCAAAACATGAAGTCTATGGCATCATATATCATAACGCATAATCAATCTATGCCTAAGCATCAATATTCTAGCTATTCGCAAGCAATAGTCAACCTTATAACTAAGGCATCATAACCATTTAACTTACTTACTAGCCCGTCTCTAATACCAGTTAGCATTGCTACTCACAATTCATCACTATAGTTCTATCATACAATTCACATATCGCAATACGATCCCTGTCACCAACCAAGGTGCACGACTAACTAATCATCTAAGTACCTCAAGTCCCCATGGACTTGTAACTTAAACACAACAACACTATTATAAGCATACATCACCTACCATCAATAGGCTCAACTAGCATTAAACGTAATCCATCTAATCACTTAGCAATTAAATTTCGCGCAACCAACACTTATGTCCAACGCTTCTAAGAGTGGTTTAAGTCTAGGCAATCCTAAAGAAAACCTAATTCACTTAAACCGAAGCTCTGATACCAAGTTGTAACACCCCGTACCCGCTTAGACTGAAATTTAAAACTTTTGACGTGGAAACGCTTGACTTTACCGGACTCATACAATTTCTTCATTTACATATCCAAAATATATCACATTTAACCCTTTTAAATACTTGTAAGAACATATACTCTAACACCTCTCAAAACATTTCATAATCAATTGTATAACACAACCAAACGACCCTTCAGACCAATGATACGCCGTATTACAACTGAGAGACAATGCGCCGCATCAACCTAAAATGATGCGCCGCATCACCTTAAACTTCTGATACGTCGCATCTAATATACTAGATACGCCGCATCACCTTAACTTCTGATGCGTCGTATCTAATATACTAGATACGCCGCATCGACCAATTAAGACAGAACATCAGCAGGAAAACCTGCATATACTCAACACACCACACAATCCACTTTAACATCAACACAACATTATAACTTATGCCAAAACACTCATTTTACATTCAAAACCACAACAAACCATAATACACGGCCATTGACCCATTTGACTCCAACATGAGTACGAATACACTTAAATCCAAACGCCCCTTAAACGTTCACTAAAAACGCTTAAAACACATTTGACAACTCGTTAGACTCCCAAATCATTACCCGACTTTGACACACAATAAACGACTCATAAAGAAGACTCTCGGGGGCACAACCTTGACTCGAGCTCGGCGTTCTACCTAGCTCCTAATGCTCACTATCTTCCAACCGCTTCCAAATCCTTAAGCTACCACACATAGTCTTTCGTTCCGCCACACATGAACCTACAAAACGTTAACAACTAAAGGGGTAAGCTTACGCTTAGTAAGTAACCCATCATAAAACATATATCATACATATACTTTCACATAAGCATCATAATCACATAAAAGCCACTAAACTACTTCATACCTCCTACATCACTCCCAACTTCATAATACAAATGCATCCATTCATCACAACTATAATAAACCACATACCTTAGCTATTCCAAGTCCATCAAGCTATCTTACTTTCAATCAAGGTCTCTAGCCACCTAATGTCCAACTCATAACCATCCCCAATCCAAATCTCCTATTCTTACACAATCATAACACATATATGATAATACATACATAACACATGTTTTGAAGAGAGTTACTTACCTTCAATCCAAGCTAAGCTACTAACACAAATCCCACCAACAACATCTTCTAGCCATCATCATCATCATAATCATCCTAAAACACATAATCATATATAACATATAATACATAATCATTAGCTATAATCATGGTTAATACAACCATAACTAACCTCTAAGCACCTCTAATCATCATATAATCATCTATTGATTATATGATAATAAATCCCATCATTTACTAACTTAAACCCATTATAAAATCCTTACATAATCATCATTAACTCTTAATTATCTTAAAACACCATTTAACCTTTAATCCCAAGCTAGGGTTTACAAACCCTAGTTTCATAATTCATCAATTAAACTCTAATTAAGCATCATAAACATCATACCTTATGTAGGAAACAAGCTATAGGCTTAACCCTTGAATTATCACCACTAAACCCTCATCATCTCATCACCAATTGCTCCATCATCTTCCCTCTCTTCTCTCTATCTCGGCACCACAGAAACACACAAGAATTGTGTGGAGATATCTAGAACCTAACATATATAAACTAGCTGAGAGGGCATTTCTGTCATTTCTGCTTATTTAAGGTCGATGCGCCGCATCTATATTTTAGATGCGCCGCATCTTATATACGCCGTATCTCCTTCTCCAATACGGCGCATGGACCAAAACAAGTCAGTCCTACTTCCCATTTTACCATACGCCGCATGTAACTTTCTTGATGCGCCGCATCTAGGCCTCATCAGACATCCACCTAAAAGATTCAACCACATATCCTTAGTCAAACATACTTAGGCTCGGGTCAACTTCATCTAGGGTGGGGCCTATTTGTATTCCGGGAAACGGGTCTAACAGTAAGTGCACAAGGTAACATAACTAATAACCCTTGATGTGTATTTATAATGTTTGGGTTTCTTTGGGACCAAGCCAACGGATTTAGGGTTAAGAATCCCTAAGGCCGATCGGCCAACCTTCCTCTCCAAGAATTCAAGATTCTTCCAATCCCAAATTTCACTAATAGTCCTTCCACTTTTTACTTAACGGTCGTTAGTCAACACCGTTAATTATATAACGTCCGTTATGTATCATTTCGTGTCCAAATAATTAATATACATAAATATAATATACATTAATTATTTACTTGATCATTCATACGTAAAGTGTGCAATCCCTCGGTCCCGTGTTCGAATCTAGACATACACGTTTAATATTTTTCCACTAACTCTAACATATCATTCCGGTATTCCCAACGGAAAATGAACCGGTTAACACTCCACCGGTTGTGGAACACCAACCCAATCCGTTTGGACTCACTGAGGATGAACTCCGACTACTTGAGCAGGATGAGGAAGTCAGGAGAGAAACAGAAGAAAGAGAACTACGAGAGGAAGCTGCTCGTATGGAGCAGGAAGTCAGGGAAGCACGATACCGCCAAGAAAACTTGTTTGACATCTTGGAAAGAGAGTATGAAGAGGACAGGATTGCTGAGGCTTTTGAAGAATATTGGGACGAGGGTGAAAACTCAGACTTTTCATTGTAATTTGTAGTTTCATTTTCATTAGCGTATCGTAGTTTGTATTAATCGTACTTTGTATTTTCAATTCGATGTTTAATTTATTTTCAATTTCGATGTTTAATGTATTTTCAATTCCTAGTTTAAAAAACGTTACAAGTTTTATAAAACATTACAATTTTTAAAAAACATTACAAGTTTAATGTATTATACATATAAGAGTTTAAAAAACATTACAATTTTACCAAATATATACAAGTTTTTGTTTATTGAAAATTCATAAAATAATAAAAAATAAAAAAAAACTCCTTTCTGATGCTTTTGGCGAGCCATGGCGAGTTGGGATGGTGTCATGGCCAGCCACGGCTTGGTGCCATGTCACCCACGGCGAAGAGCAACGAGCTCCACACCATCTGCTCTAAATGCATATTTCTGTTTACAACTTAAAATTTATAGGCAGATATCAGTAACACTGCTAAAAGTAACCAGTAAGGTTCTGTCATGCCACACCGTAACAGAATCCCATATTATGTATATGTGAACCGATCGTACAGCATAATTGACAAAATTATCGATCAGTTCAATGTGGTGAAAAAGCGAATAAATGTAGTGTCACTGAAAAGTTATGTTATTAACTAATATATATATCGATATGTAAATGTAGCGTCACTGAAAAGTTGTAGATAATTATGTTGAATTTAAATAGCATGTTTACACATCTAGATAAATAAACACATCAAGAGAACGTAGCGGAAATAAGATCGTATTTAACACATATAATGAATTACCGAAAGTAAATTAGAGTTACCTCGAGATCCTAGCAAGAACAAGGATCGGTCTTCTCTTCTAATCACAAGATCAACAAATAGGATTAGCGTGGATCCCCTTACCGTTTTGTTCCACAATCCAAGATGAACAACTAAAGTGAGTTGTTACCAAACTCTTGTACACACGTACTATAACCGATCAAGCAATGATGCTAGTGATTAGACACTTAAAACCAAAACAATAATTTTGCTACACAAAAATCTATGGATCGACCCTATTAAAATAGTTCGACCGGTTTTGGAGTTAAAGGAGAGAAAACACAAACTTTTAGGGTTATAGTATTGCACAAGGTGAGAAAACAATACCCCATAGGTTTGTATTTATAGTGAATGGGTGACTTGTGGACAAAGCCAACCGATTAGGGTTTCATAACCCTCATGCCGATCGGATCCAACCCAAGGAGTGGGTTTCTAGATCCTTCTAAACCCCTTTTTCACTTATAGTCCTTTAACTATTAACTTAACGGTCGTTAGTCAACACCGTTAATTACATAACGCCTGTTATGTATCATTTCGTGTCCAAATAATTAATATATACAATAATTATACATATTAATTATTTACTTGATCATCATACGTAAAGTGTGCAATCCTACGGTCCCGTGTTCGAATCTAGACATACACGTTTAATATTTTTCCATTAAACTCTAACAGCTCCCACTTGGAAATCTATTAAAAGTGTAATGACATTGGTTAGCGTCTAGCAACACGCCAATGCCCCTAGTACAACTCGGGTGTGTGGTCTCCTGGAAAAACCACTTGATGATTAACTCATCATACTTATCCTTTTGTTTCTAATACCACATTAATAAAGATATGGATCTAAGTCATTCTTTATTAATAATTCTGTTTCTCGTTATACATGATTAAATAAGATTACCAAATCTTCTGAATTATCAGGGGAGACTTTGGGTGTGGCCACACAAACAACTTATTAATCCCACGAGGGGCCCAGTAGTATTAAAATCCAAATAAAATTTGAAGGAAGAAATTCCATTTTGACTACGAGCATAACTCATACACTTCGCAAAACTTTCGAAAACAATCCGTATAGCTACCAGTTACGTATAGCGTTAAATTGAATTACAGAAATGCACTACATGCATGACGGTTATCTGGTATCTCAGGTCTGAGGATAACTATATACATGATTTACTTAATGACAAGATCCATAAAGTAAACTCATGAAGTCGGGATAAGTCCTATATTCAAATCTTTGAATATCATGTGATATTGGCATCTCAACACATCAATATACCTTCAAGTATATTCTACCAATCCTCACATTTGTCTTTATTTAATGATATTCCCATATCATTAATCGACAACGGATAATTTAGAATATATAAATATATTCACGGATATAAACATGCAAATATAGGATATATTATTAAGATAATGATAAATAAACATAACACCGTATTTTATTTCATTAAAATAATAACTGTTTTACAACATCCCATTATCCAAATACTAATCACAGATATGCATGTGATGCGTGGTTTTGCGACCTTACAACAGGTTTTACCTCTCGAGGGATCTCAAGAGGCTTGCAATCCCCACCAGGCAGTGTACCTGACCGATGTAGTATAGTGAAGTGGCAAGTACCGGGGGATTGATCGTTCTCTAGGGGAATAGTGTCGTTAGGATTGAAAAACTACTCTAATAGGTCTAAGGGTGAGGGAAGATTCTTTTTGTATTTTTATATTTTTATAAAAGAAGTAAAATCTCGGGTTTGAAGGAGTGGGCGGAATTAGTTGCTAGTCAACTAACCCAAATAACTACAATTGCAAATAAAATAAAATAACTGAAAATAAAAAGGTTGTGGAACTTATATGGAGAGAAATGTGTTTACTTAGATTTCCTTACTCCCTAACTATCTTTTACCAGTTGATTAGTGTGTATTAATTGCGTGGATGACGGGTGTATTCCTTAATACCAATCGTGGGGTGGCGTACGTACTTCCCCAACTCTATAAGCTCCTACTTCACTCCTATGTCGAGCCGGCTAAGAAGCTCCTAACATGGGATCACTAGAATTCGCTCATGCATTAAATACAACCATAAAAACCTTAGTACGCATTGGTTCATGTTTCTTAAGACGTTCAAGCAAGTTACCGTATAGGAGGTTAGCCAGTTTTCTTAAGCCTAACATCGATAAACAATCATCCAATACAATTAATAACACACCAACAACCAATAATCAATAGTTAGGTTTCATTAGATCTAAGCAAACACAAGATAAATCTAGCCTAGCATGTTAATTAAAAGACAAGAACAAGATATAATCAAACAACACATAGACATATTGAATGATTAATTGATTACTTATCTTCAATTAAACATGGGAGATCCAAGGGTATAAAACCCTTAAAAATGGCAGAAAATTCGTCTTAGGGTTTCTCCTCACAAAGTTGCACACTAATGACTAAAAATTGCAAAACTATATATAGAATTTAGGGGCTGACGGCGTCACGTTGTAGGAGGTGACGCCGTCACCTCGCCGCGGCTAGGGTTCCCGGATGGTCTTCCTGACGCCGTCCCTCTTTAATCCTCCAAAATCCACTCTGGCGCGTCATGGGTTGACGCCGTCACAATTGTGATTGACGCCGTCTCTCTTTAACTTAGACCGTGACGGCCTTGATTACCTTAAAGGGCGACGCCGTCAGACTTCCGTTGTAAAACTTTCTGGCGCGTCATGTGTATTTGTCATATCCACCTCTTTTGCCAAGTCGTGACGCCGTCAGGAGCAATCCTTGACGCCGTCACGTGTACTTTTCCAGCAGCTTTGGAGACTTTGTCGTTTTCTTCACTTTTATGCTCCAAAAATGTCCAAAATGCTTCCTTTTCCAGATTTCTTCTCCAAAGTACCTAAAATGACAAAAGGAACGATTTAGGGCAATATTTGATCAAATAAATACGACTTAGGGCTTAAATGACCCCCTAAAAGCGGTACACTTTTCGCTTCATCAAATACCCTTACACTTGAGATTTGCTTGTCCTCAAGCAAATGCGCTTTTATTCTAATCAAAATACAAGTTAGGGGTCATTTAACGCTAATATAAAAGTAATTACAACAAATAGTCGTTCCACTTTAATCATAATAAGCACGGAGATTACATACTAGCACCTCACAAGTAGTGTTTAGTTACTCACATCTCTCAGGTGTCATAAAAGTATATCTCATAAATGAAAATGAATAATATCTCTCACTACCTGTTATAGCAAATAGATTACCATAGGCTTGGGAAAGGATCAAAAACCTCCTCCACTAGGCGTAAGCACCTAAGATAAACTATCAAAGAGGGCTTTTAAACGGGTTATAACGTTAGGTGTAGGGATATGATAAACACGGATTTGTTGGATAAGGGATATTTTACTGGTGGCGAGTTAAAGATCTTGATTAATTACATGTATAATATGGCGTTGCTAAGCCAAGACTAGACTCGACTTAAGCTAAAAACAAAATAACAAAAACATAAAATAAACATAAAATGAAACGGGATGGTAGTCCGTATGTTTTTTTTCTACTTTTCTTTTTCTCATTTTTTTGTATTTTTTTTTCATACACTCTTGCCCTACCATCCAAAATAATACATCGTAGGGGTGTCGCATTCCCCTTACACTTGAACTTTTACATAACTTCACAAATAACTATTCTAATGACTCGAATTAAGATAATCGAAACACTTGGAGTACTTTTAAAATATTTAGCACATACGGGGGTAATAATGTTGTTCTTCCCCATTACTCCATTACACTAGTACTTTACCCATGAGTCCCAATCGTCCCAAAACAATATGTACAAGGATATGACTCGACTTAGCAACCATGTAATCAATTAGATAATTAACTTGGGGTTTAAACAAATGTTGTAACAATAATGCACTAAAGATGAGTGCATACAAGGTAGGCTAAGGCGATTTGGGTGTACATTTAAGTGGGGTGTAACAAATTCTTCCTTTAAGTAAAATGCTTAAAGTTAGAAACGAAAAGATAGGCTCTGAGGGGTGTACTAGGGGTATCGTGTACTAAAAATGAGTACAACGCAAAGGGTATGGGAGAATTACTTGACCAATGTAGCCAATGTAATTATAACAAAAACACAGGTGTAAAATAATGGGTTAATCCTAATGCCTCTTATCATGTAGTTAATCTAACTACACGAATGTAGTCTCACTTGTGGCCTCGGAATGGTCCTAACGCAAGTTCTAGAATCTAAGTGCTACCGGTACACACATCATAGCATAAATGCTTTTCCTACCAATTCTAGGGGCGAACCTCACATATTTGGGGGTGGAAAATTTTTTAGTGGTACGGTTTTGTGCTAGTCATATAACTCCTATCCATGAGACGCTCATTAAGATCAAAGTTTCACTCCTATATGTTGTAAAAAAATTTAAATTTGGCACTAAAATTGCCTTAACAGGTATTTCTCTCAGTTTTATTACACATCTACCATTAAACAAACAAAAATCAAGCGTAATAGCATTCTCTAAGGTATCGTATTTTACCCCTCCCCCCTTACACTTAAGATGAACATTGTCCCCAATGTTCAAATAACAAGATGTAAAAGTAAATATGGTAAAAGAATGAAATCAAATACTCCCCTGATTCGCTCGGTGGATAAAGAGGTAACATGGTTAGATCTTCTTCCAAGGTAATGTTGAAGCTCCAAGACTTAAGCATCGCCAAAAGCTAGATTCCACATACATCTCCTTGTCCAAAATAACCTGTTAAACCTGAGAAAACAAACACGAAAACCTGCATAACAACGGCGGGATAAATCTATATAAGGATATAATGCTTGCGGAATGATTATTTTGCAGATTCCTGGAGTTTATAAGTTAGAGATTTAATAAAAACTTTTTATGATTCTGGTAGAAAAACAAAACTTTCAAAAATTTCAGAAAATTAAAACCTGACGTCGTCAGGTTGTAATGCCTGACGCCTTCAGAAATGATCTGACAGAATTCTCATGTTAAGTTTCCAGAAAATTTCTGGAAAAACGTATACCTTACTTCCTGGAATTCCTGCAAAACATCATTATGACTCGATACAAGCATTTGACTCAAACAATTACTAATATGTATGTTAATTTAATATTGTTATGATTCATGTTCATTTGTTCTAATAAACCGATTTGGATTTCCCTTACACTTAACTTTTACAAAATACCTTTATAAGTAGTTAAGACGAAGTTAAAAACAAGATAAAGCATTTTCACAATTTAGTTTTGAACATGAATCAATAATAATAAAAATTAAACATACATACGGAAGCAAATAAAATCAAACAAACAAATAAATAAACACACAAAGCAAATAAAGCTTGGGTTGCCTCCCAAGAAGCGCTTTTCTTTATTAACGAGTCTTGTAGCTAGACTCAAAGTCACGTACATTACGTGATTCCATCATTCATAATGACGTATCCCTGATAGATATAATCCTTGTTATCAGGGTGGTGGTGTCTCAATCGCTCGACATTCACAGTCACTTCACCTCCTCCCTTGCTGGTCAAGCTTACTACCCCATCTGGGTGTAGACTTTTAATTGTGAATGGTCCGTACCACCAGGGACTTGGTTCATCGGTAGGTGCTTTTGTTTCTGAATGCCTTAGGAGCACTGAGTCTCCTTTTGTAAATTCAACGGGGTTATTGGTCTACTCATTAGCCTCAATATAATCATTATTTCCACCCTTACATTCTCTAATCTCATTTTCATTGTAATTCTTAATCCTTGCCTCCCATGCAAGGATTTTCTCTCGAACATTACCACGGATTATATTGGGGTTCGCCTCCATCTTCTTTTGTGGAGCAACATCTCGTATATGTCGTGGGATCGTTGGGAAGTTTATTGTTTTCTTCCCCTTCTTCATTTGGATGGTACTATTTTCGTAATCGATTTGTGCCCTAGTGGTAACGAGAAAGGGTGCTCCAAGGATTATTGGCATATTCATATCATTTCTTTCAATAATCATGAAGTCGACCGGATACAGGAATCCGGCAACGTTGACCAACACATCTTCTGCAATTCCTAACGGGTACTCATAAGAATGTTTTGCAAAGGAGAGTTTAGTACGGGTGATGGATGGCAGTTCGTCGGTTAACTGGACATAAACGGATAAAGGCATCAAATTTACGTCGGAACCTTGGTCAGCTACCGCATCCAGATACTTGAGTTTTCCAATGTTGCATGGTATTTCGAAGACCCCGTAGAATTCCTGCTTTTTCACTAACTTTTGTCTTATGAGGCTCTCATACAATTGCCCTCCGGGTAATGTGTCAGATTCATCATCCGGTTCCATCCTCTTGGACTCCTTGTTGGGTAGATGAGTACGTCGATAGTTTCTCACCCAATCGTTTATGGTCTCCTTGTTTATTTCGTGCTTCAAGTAATGCCTCACTTGTTGTGACTTTGGCGGTTCTACCAATTGGCGCTCCTCAGAGGGCGCCTCCTTTCCCTTGTCGGAATCGCATTTGTAGGCATTGGTGTTTCCGTCATTAAGTGGGACGAGGTCAATTTTGTTAACTTCCATAGTTATCAACTTCCCTCTTCCATCATTTTCGCCCTCTTGGACGACGGAGATGGCATTAACACATTTAGTGTTGGGAACTTCAACGTCTTTTCGCACTAACACATTTTCAGGAGCTTTTGTTTTTGTGTATTCTTTCAAAAGGCCCATCATCTCAGCCATCTTCTCTTCCATCTCCTCCTTTTGTTTGTAGATAGCTTCCTCAAATTTTGCCAACCGTTCGGAGTGTTTTGACATGTATTCTCTCATTCGAGCTTCGAATGTTGGACTAAGTTCCTGAGGTGGTGAGTTGGGTTGAGCGTGCTTATGGAAGGGTTTAGTATTTTCCCTCCGGGGTGATTCGGACAATGGTATTTGCTTAATGCTTGAGACCGAGTTAACTGTTGCTTTTTGTGGACTTAAGGGTCTCTTTTGCTTTTCCATAAGATATGCAACCCTCTTCTCAAGTTCACTAACGCTTTCCTCGGTGATTTGATTGGCTTTATCGGGCGATGAATATGTCTTGACCGCCGAGCGTACGTCGTGGGAAACTTGCCACAATTCATCATCGTCGGATGCAAGCTCATCAATGATTTCCCATGATTCCTCGGCGCTTCTGTCACGCAATCTGCCTCCGGCGGCTCGATCGATGGCACGCTTGGTGTGGTAATTAACATGGTCATAGAAGATTTGGATTTGAAGCCAGAGATCTATGCCATGATGAGGGACTTTTTGGAGTAAGTCCTTGAATCGAATCCATGCCCCATACAGGGTTTCGCCTCGACGTTGTTCGAACATCAAGATATCCTTCATTAACTTGGTAGTTCTTCCTGGTGGGAAAAACTGAGCGAGGAAACGAGTGGTGAGATCATCCCAAGAGGTGATGGATCCTGCGGGTAGGCGCTCTAGCCATTGACTAGCTTGGTCCCGCAGAGAGAATTGAAAGAGACGTAGTCGGGTCGTCTCTCGAGTGGCAACATCAAGGTCTATGGAATCAACGATTTTAAGAAAGTCCTTGAGATGTTGATTAGGATCTTCGGAACGAAGTCCATGGAATGCGCATCCGCTTTGCACCAACCGGATGGTGTCGGATCGCAAGGGAGTGACATTGGCTCCTTGAGTGAGCTCAATGGTGTTCGATAGCCATGGTGGCTAGGACGGGAGTAGTCTCCTAAGGTACGGGCTCTAGGAGGTGGGTGTTGTTGTGGTGGTGGGTTGTTGGGATCGAGGATATTACCACCTTCCATGATGTCGGATGGTAATGGTTACGAACAAAGAAACGAAGAAAAAAGATAGACTAAAGAAAAACCTAGAAAAATAAAATAAAAATCTCACTAGAAAGGAATCTAGTGAGTAGACCTAATAAAATAAAAATTCAACCTAAACAATAACTATTCCCCAGCAACGGCGCCAAAAACTTGATGCGTGGTTTTGCGACCTTACAACAGGTTTTACCTCTCGAGGGATCTCAAGAGGCTTGCAATCCCCACCAGGCAGTGTACCTGACCGATGTAGTATAGTGTAGTGGCAAGTACCGGGGGATTGATCGTTCTCTAGGGGAATAGTGTCGTTAGGATTGAAAAACTACTCTAATAGGTCTAAGGGTGAGGGAAGATTCTTTTTTGTATTTTTATATTTTTTGGAAAGCAAGTAAAATCTCGGGTTTGAAGGAGTGGGCAGAATTAGTTGCTAGTCAACTAACCCAAATAACTACAATTGCAAATAAAATAAAATAATTGAAAATAAAAAGGTTGTGAAACTTATATGGAGAGAAATGTGTTTACTTAGATTTCCTTACTCCCTAACTATCTTTTACTGGTTGATTAGTGTGCATTAATTGCGTGGATGACGGGTGTATTCCTTAATACCAATCGTGGGGTGGCGTACGTACTTCCCCAACTCTATAAGCTCCTACTTCACTCCTATGTCGAGCCGGCTAAGAAGCTCCTAACATGGGATCACTAGAATTCGCTCATGCATTAAATACAACCATAAAAACCTTAGTACGCATTGGTTCATGTTTCTTAAGACGTTCAAGCAAGTTACCGTATAGGAGGTTAGCCAGTTTTCTTAAGCCTAACATCGATAAACAATCATCCAATACAATTAATAACACACCAACAACCAATAATCAATAGTTAGGTTTCATTAGATCTAAGCAAACACAAGATAAATCTAGCCTAGCATGTTAATTAAAAGACAAGAACAAGATATAATCAAACAACACATAGACATATTGAATGATTAATTGATTACTTATCTTCAATTAAACATGGGAGATCCAAGGGTATAAAACCCTTAAAAATGGCAGAAAATTCGTCTTAGGGTTTCTCCTCACAAAGTTGCACACTAATGACTAAAAATTGCAAAACTATATATAGAATTTAAGGGCTGACGGCGTCACGTTGTAGGAGGTGACGCCGTCACCTCGCCGCGGCTAGGGTTCCCGGATGGTCTTCCTGACGCCGTCCCTCTTTAATCCTCCAAAATCCACTCTGGCGCGTCATGGGTTGACGCCGTCACAATTGTGCTTGACGCCGTCTCTCTTTAACTTAGACCGTGACGGCCTTGATCACCTTAAAGGGCGACGCCATCAGACTTCCATTGTAAAACTTTCTGGCGCGTCATGTGTATTTGTCATATCCACCTCTTTTGCCAAGTCGTGACGCCGTCAGGAGCAATCCTTGACGCCGTCACGTGTACTTTTCCAGCAGCTTTGGAGACTTTGTCGTTTTCTTCACTTTTATGCTCCAAAAACGTCCAAAATGCTTCCTTTTCCAGATTTCTTCTCCAAAGTACCTAAAATGACAAAAGGAACGATTTAGGGCAATATTTGATCAAATAAATACGATTTAGGGCTTAAATGACCCCCTAAAAGCGGTACACTTTTCGCTTCATCAGCATGAAACTATCAGCTAAACGAAGTCCTATACCCTCTGAAAGTTGTTTAAGCTTTCCACCAGGTAGAGCTTTCGTTAATGGATCTGCTAAGTTGTCATCTGTGTGAACTTTGAGTAATTCGATCTCGCCTATCTCCACTTGTTCTCTAACATAGTGGTACCGGATCGGGAAATGTCTGGTGCCCTTCATGATTCCAGGCTCATTAGCAAATGTAATTGCGGCTGAGTTGTCACAATACAATTTTATAGGTCTTTCGATTGAGGGCATAACTCCAAGCCCTGAAACGAACTTCCTAATCCAGACTGCTTCCATTGCGGCTTCTGAGGCAGCAATATACTCACTTTCTGTTGCAGACATCGCTATAGTACTCTGCTTCTTGCTCTTCCAATCCACTGCACCTCCATTGACGACAAAGACATAACCCGTCTGCGACTTCGTATCATCTTTATCACACTTCCAGGATGCATCGCAGTAACCTGTAACACACAGTTCTGCTTCTGGATTTCCCCCGTACACTAAAAACATTTCTCTCGTAGATCTTAAATACTTGAGAATATGCTGCTTCTCCTAGATCTTTCATGGAAAAACACTTCCCAAGATAGGCTTTCACCTCATGTAAACTTGGAATGTTTTTACCCATGATCAATATGTCATCAACATATAGAACTAGGAAAATAACATCACTCCCACTAGCTTTGTGGTATACACACGGCTCATCAAGATTTTGAGTAAATCCAAATCTTTTGATTTCCTCATCAAATCTTTTATTCCATTGACGTGATGCCTGCTTCAATCCATAAATGGATCTTTGAAGCTTGCATACACGATTAGGGAATTTTGGATTCACAAACCCCTCAGGCTGCGCCATATAGATGTCTTCATCTAGGCGACCATTCAAGAAGGCGGTTTTGACATCCATCTGCCAAATCTCATAATCATAGTGTGCAACTATGGCTATGAGAATCCTAATAGCTCTAATGTCAGCTACAGGAGAAAAGGTCTCCTCATAGTCAACACCATATGTTTGGGTAAAGCCTTTAGCCACCAAACGAGCTTTATAGGTGTGTACATTGCCATCCATGTCCGTTTTCTTTTTGAAGATCCACTTACTCCCAACAACCTTAGCATTGGGAGGAAGGTCTACTTCAATCCAGACTTCATTGTCTCTCATGGATTGCATTTCCCCATTCATAGCAACCTGCCATTTATCCTTCTCAGGACTATTAATGGCAGCCCTATAACTAGTAGGTTCATCAAGATCCCCTAGTATAGTTTCCTCGCACTCTACGTTTAAACATAGACGTTCAGGAGCTTTTACAGATCTTGTAGATCTGCGAATGGGAACCACTTCAACTTCAGGTGGAGGACCTAAACTTTCAGGTTCCACAGGAAGAGTGCTAGTGTTCTCAGAAGGTGACGTATCTTCTTGATCATTTTCAAGATCATATACTCTCCCACTAAATTCTTGAGATAATAAATTCTCCTCAAGGAATTCACCATACCTAGCCACAATGACTTTGTTCTCAGGTGGGAAGTAAAAGTAGTAACCCCTTGTTTCCTTAGGGTATCCTACCAAGATACACTTAACAGATCTTTGTTGGAGTTTATCTGGTGAGTCACGTTTAACAAATGGCCTCACAACCCCAGACCTTTAAGTAAGACAAGTTGGGAGCTTTTCCAGTCCATAATTCATATGGAGTCTTATCAACCTTCTTTGTCGGAACCATATTCAATATGCGAACAACACTTTCAAGAGCATAGTCCCAAAAGGATAAGGGAAGAGTTGTCAGATTAAACATAGATCATACCATATCAAGCAATGTACGATTTCTCCTTTCAGATACACCATTTTGCTGTGGAGTATAAGGAGATGTGAGTTGCTGGACAATTCCACACTTAGCTAGATAATCTTTAAACTCTTGGCTTAAATATTCACCACCTCTATCGGATCGAAGAGCCTTAATCTTCTTACCGAGTTGTAATTCTACTTCACTTTTAAAAACCTTGAATGTCTCAAAGACTTCATATTTATGTTTAAGTAAATAAACACAACCATAACGACTATAGTCATCCGTAAAGGTAAAGAAGTAGCTAGCACCGCGTTTTGACACATGTCTAAGTGGACCACACACATCAGTGTGTATAATTCCAAGTAGATCTTTAGCCCTTTCCACTTGATATGAAAAAGCTTTCCTTGTCATCTTCACAGATATGCAAGATTCGCATTTATCAAATGAATCATCATTGATATTTTGCAAAAGCCCATCATGTTGCAGCTTTTTCATGCGTTTCTTGCCTATATGAGCAAGGCGACAGTGCCAAAGATAAGACGAATCCAAGTTAGACTTGATTCTCTTATTGTCAATGCTATACACAGAATTATTTCCATGGGATACATGATTCTCCATGTCAATTTCAAACACACTATTTATTGGAATTGCATTAAAGTAAAAAAACATAATTTAAAGAAACCGAAATTCCATTTTTATTAAATGTGTGATCAAAACCATTATCCAACAATAAAGAAACTGAAACAACACCTCTAATAATAGACGGTGCATAATGACAATTGTTCAATACTAAAATTAAACTCGAAGGTAAAACTAAGTCAATTGTCCCTATGGCTTCAACTGCTGCACGTATGCCATTGCCCACGTACAAGTAGCATTCCCCATAGTTCAGCTTCTTCGCTCCTCTAAGCCCCTGCGATGTATTACAAATGTGAGTACCACATCCTGTATCATATATCCAGGCATTTTGCTTACGAGGAAAAGAAAATAATTCAATCATAAAAATACCTTAAATGCTCGCGCCATTTGCAGCCTTGGCATGTTTATTCTTGCGACACTCCTCAAGCAGCAATGGACAGTCCCTCTTCTAATGTCCAGGAGTGTTGCAGTGGTGACAAGCAGTCATATCCTTTTTGGGATAATCCTTCTTCACAGGAGGATTCTGCTTCTTAGGCTTCTGCTGATGGATCACAACCTGTTTTCCTTTGTCAGCTTTACCTTTGCCCTTCTTGTTCGCATGTCGCGGTTTGTTGGGCTTAGTGATCCTACCACCTTGAACAGCCATTACAGCAGGTGTAGGTGCCTTCTTTGAGAGTCCCTTCTCAAAGTCAATAAGCATTGCATGTAAATCACTTATTGTCTTCCCCATGCAATGCATATTGAAGTTGCGCACAAACTCACCATACAATTCCTCATTGAGGGATCGATTGATGAGGCCAACTTTTACATCTTGCACGTAACCACATCCGAGTGCATCCAATTGGTCCAGATATCCTTTCATCTCCAATACATGGGCACTCACGGGTTTACCAGCCTCCTGCTTACACTTTTGAAGAGAATCCAATACATCATATAACTCTGCCATAGGTGGTTTCTCAAACATGCGTTTGAGCTCATTGATCATGTCCATGGGACCATAGTTCTCAAATTGCTTTTGAAATTGAGTGTCCATCCCAGATAACATGAGACAAGCCACATCATTGTGCTTCTCATAATCAATGTTGTACTGTTCATGTTCAGCAGTAGAAGCAGTACCAGCAGGAGCTGTAGGAAGAGGCTCACTAAGATATTCAAATCTTTTGACCATTCTAAGAACGATCCTCAAAGAACGGTACCAATCATTGAAATTTTTAGTCCCAGTCAACTTTTCTCTTTCAATCATAGTTTTGAAACCAGAACTCATGTTTGACATGTTAGTGTTGTCGGGTTGGGCCATTTCTACAGAAAAAGTTCAAAAGTTAGTACTTTCGATAATTAACTTTTCAAGAAAATTAAACACCCATGGTAAACTACATTCACCATTTAATTTTCACTGAAAATTAGGATCCAAATTGACGTCGTTTCATTACATCAGCTGAGGCTGCTAGCAATGAAAGTACTCAATAAGGTAGAGTGAAACTCAATTGCCAATATCCAATTGCAATTCCTAGAATCATGGGACTTATATATTTTGCCAACCTCGGTTGCAAATGTAAGCATGTTTTATCCCCATTACTTTATGCCTTGACGTCGTTTCATCACATCAGCTGAGGCTGCTAGTGATGAAAGTGCTCAATTAAGTTAACCAACTTCAGAAACTGCAAATTGACGTCGTTTCATTACATAAGCTGGGGCTGCTAGTAATGAAAGTACTCAATTTACCCTTTGATTACCATCCTTTGATCATTACATCAGCTGAGGATGCTAGTAATGAAGGCATATAATCTCAGGTGTTTCAGTTTCATTGGGTGGCATATAACTTAAATTTTTAAGGGTATTTATTTTTTATGTGAATCAAAAAATATGTACAAGATGTCATGCATTCATCTTGTAACATATGTTTTCTACAAAAACCATTTACTCATTAGCAGCTTAAAATCAACAAAATTTTAATTGATGGCATTGAGTAACTTACAACTTTGCCTTAAGATGCTTCGTACATGTATAATGGTGTACTTGGTAAGTCTAATGTGACGCACAGGCGAGCGGAGAGACAGAATGGAGTCTCTTTAATGCCACAATTTAATGCGAAACCAACCTTATACCCACTTTATAGTTTGCCAACATTAGGTCCGCCGCTTCGACCATTATGTACAGTCGCATCAATCAATTAAAAACTTTAAGATTTTACAGCTTAAAACATTTATGTAGTAAATTATTAAATTGCTAGTCTCGCCTGGGAGCAAATTACCGTGCGAAGCGAACCACTATCGGCACATAAGACTTGGCAATAAATAATTTACCACAAAGGTTTCATAGTTATTAGGTTCATTTATTTTTTTTATTCAAAAAATTACCCTCTTTGATGTTTACAATCCATCATAATTAAAACACAAAGATCAAGTAATTAAAAAATAAATAAACACATAATAACACATATATGATATAAATCATATAGCCACATGCAAACCTTTTGATAAACCCTATTAATAATCTCTATGTGAATTTTAATGTATATAATTAATAAAACTCCCATTGGTTTTCGAGCTCATTGTACCCAATGGACCACAGGTGCCAATAAATTGACCACGTAAGTTTTAAGAGTGAAATGCAGAAATGGTCCTTGTGGTTTGCCCAAAATGCAGGTTTAGTCCCTGTGGTTTCGAAAGTGCAGGCGGCCTCCCTGTGGGGAAACCTTGGTTCCGTTTTGGTCCCTCGACGTGTAATTTTTGAGCAAACCACAGGGACCTTTTTTGCAATTTGAGTAAACCACAGGGACCATTTTTGCAATTTTGAGCAAACCACAAGGGACCATTTTTGCAATTTTGAGCAAACCACAGGGAGGCCGCCTGCACTTTCGAAACCACAGGGACTAAACCTGCATTTTGGGCAAACCACAGGGACCATTTTTGCATTTCACTCAAGTTTTAATAATTACATACCACCTTGCACATAACTGATTCATTAATATATATAATTAGGTCTTCCCTAATTTTAGATTTATCTAAAAACATGTAGCACATAAACAAAACCTAATCCATAATTCCTTGCATGAAGAATTATGGATCAATCAGGAACGTAACCCTAATTACTCAAATAAACACATAGCACAACATGTTCTTAATTTAGGGTTACAAACTAATTAATTAGTTAAACTAGGGTCGAAACCCTAACCCTAAATTCTTATTCGATTTTTATTAGTATGTTTTCTACAAAAACAAACCCTAAAAAATAAAATCGACATAACATGTGTATATAAATCAAGATTTGATTTTTATTATGCGTTTAGGTAATATCATTAACATGTTAAATTGGCTCATGATGTCACTGTTGAATTTAAATAGCATGTATACACATCTAGATAAATAAACACATCAGGAGAACGTAGCGGAAGCAAGATCGTATTTAACACATATAATGAATTACTGAAAGTAAATTAGAGTTACCTCGAGATCCTAGCAAGAACAAGAATCGGTCTTCTCTTCTAATCACAAGATCAACAAATAGGATTAGCGTGGATCCCCTTACCATTTTGTTCCACAATCCAAGATGAACAACTAAAGTGAGTTGTTACCGAACTCTTGTACACACGTACTATAACCGATCAAGCAATGATGCTAGTGATTAGACACATAAAACCAAAACAATAATTTTGCTACACAAAAATCTATGGATCGACCCTATTAAAATATTTCGACCGGTTTTGGAGTTAAAGGAGAGAAAACACAAACTTTTAGGGTTATAGTATTGCACAAGGTAAGAAAACAATACCCCATAGGTTTGTATTTATAGTAAATGGGTGAGTTGTGGACAAAGCCAACCGATTAGGGTTTCATAACCCTCATGCCGATCGGATCCAACCCAAGGAGTGGGTTTCTAGATCCTTCTAATCCCCTTTTTCACTTATAGTCCTTTAACTATTAACTTAACGATCGTTAGTCAACACCGTTAATTACATAACGCCCGTTATGTATCATTTCGTGTCCAAATAATTAATATATACAATAATTATACATATTAATTATTTACTTGATCATCATACGTAAAGTGTGCAATCCCTCTGTCCCGTGTTCGAATCTAGACATACACGTTTAATATTTTTCCATTAAACTCTAACTAAATAACTAATATATATCGTTGTATACATAAAATTTTATGTCTGCATAACATTAATCAGCTAAATATTTTTTAGTTTAAGAATTAACTAATTTAAGAATTAACTAATTTACTAATTTACTGGTCACTTTAATTTGACCTGAATAAGTTGTATATAATAAGTTGTATATATATCGATATATATTAGTTTAAGAATTAACTAATTTACTGGTCACTTTAATTTGATCTGAATAAGTTGTTTTCCAAAGCTTTTATCTTCTGGTTGCATAATTGTATGTCTAATTAATCAGATGATTAAGTTTTCTCAGTGTGACCCATTTCATTAACATCGAGCTGCATTTCCTCATAATCAGTATAATTTTCTGTGGTCACTTATTATGAGTCACCATTCTCATCTGCAATGTGCACTATGACTTATAAAGACATGTGATTTCTAATTTGTATTTATATTTTGATAAAAGTATATAAATTCAGAGATAACA
Organism: Artemisia tridentata subsp. tridentata; assembly: GCA_021014915.2. Taxonomy (NCBI): domain Eukaryota; kingdom Viridiplantae; phylum Streptophyta; class Magnoliopsida; order Asterales; family Asteraceae; genus Artemisia; species Artemisia tridentata. The sequence continues at coordinate 137,362,112 of CP139509.1, read as the reverse complement.
CTGTTCTTTACTCGTAGCATAGCTGCATAACTTACATATCATCAAAACACATAAAACAACCAAGTTAGAGATTTTTATGAATCATCTTTGTTTGAGACTGGCTATATAGTAGCAGTCACCTCACTCACTTAGTTCATTGGTCTTTGGGACTTGATGAGCATCATAAGGTGAAACAAAGTGAACAAATTAGAATCATACGAAGACTCACTAATCAGTTAAGAGCATGTGCACGACTTTGTACAGTCAAAAATTACAAGAGAGTAAACTAACTGAAATTACGAAAACAGTTGCAGAAAACCATCATACAGTTGTCTTCATGCTTGTTGCACTCTTCCGCATACCCGTCTCATTTACGATAGACAAAGAAATCCCTCCGTCACAAAATAATTGTCCCCTTTTGACTTTTAAAGTCTTTCTTTTTTCAATTTTGACCTTAAGTATTTTTGTTTGTGTTATATAATATTTGATGATGCAAAATATATGAATTGATTGAGTTTTAAATGTATTTTCATTAGTATAATTTTAATAAGTATTATATAACACAAACAAAAATACTTAAGGTTAAAGTTGTAAAAAAAAAATAAATAAAAACTTTAAAAGTTAAAAAGAGACAATTATTTAAGGATGGAGAGAGCTAGGTGTTGTAGTGTAGTATACTAGTTTGAGCTTCATTTTCATGTCATTCTTCCCATTATAGAATCTTGTTAGCGTTCGACTACTATCAAAATGAATGATGATTTAAGTACGTACATGTTAAGAACTATCACCGTAACTTCAATTAATAGGTATCCAAAGTTTTTGTTTGTTTTTTTTTTTTTTTTTTTTTTTTTAAACGGCGCTAGCAAGGAGCTAGAATTGCTACAAAAGGGAAAATAGAGCGTTACAAGGATGGTTAAACCACTCTATCCATTTTAATGTTGATTTCCCACATATACTATAAATCCATAGTGTTTGACTGTTTGTTATACCTTTAATCAACACAAAACTTAATCTCGAGTCTAGTCCCATCACCCATGTTGTTAGTAACATCTTACAAGATTAGTAAAGGGTTCTTATGATGTGTCTAAGTGTGTTCAAATGATACCTCATATAGAGTTTTGATGGTAGGTTAGATAGAGAGAACACAATATTTTCCTTCTTTTTTTGCATGTTCGTCGGTTACTTATAACTAGCATGCTACTCGCGCAAAGCGGGTCGGAGGCGAACGTTGTTTAACGATTTTTTAATTTTACGTTCTTTTGACAAATATCGTTTAGTGATTTTCTATAATGGATGATAGTTTATAAAGATTGTGTGTTTGTGTTGTGAGATTGTGAAGAATTAATATACCATATTAATATGCAAATTTAAAAAGTTATTAATTTTAACTATAAACATATTAAATTAATTATATTAGTTATATTTTATTATTGTAACATTTTAATGTCATAATTTAATGTGCAATTAGTGTATTTTTTTAATTTTATTTTAATAGTTACTAATTATAAAAAGTGTGTTAACTTAATTTTTTAAGACTTCTAAAAATAGAAGGTCTCATATACATTATAAGGAGTAGAGATAGAGATTCTTAAATTATTTTCTTTGCCATTAGTTCATCTATAAAGTCTTTACTCAATTTAAGTAAGCAACGAGTCATTTAGCCCGCTCGTTGACGCGGGAGCATTGTGTTAATCTTAGAACTATACGTTTAAGACATGTTTAGCTAAAAAAGTTTAATACATAAGTGCATTCAAGAGCAATAAAAGTTAAAACGCAACTTTAACAAGTGTTTTGTTGTAAAAAAAATACATGTTCATTTTTCTTCTTTTGACTTGCGAAGAACATATTAACAACCGCTGAAGCTGGAACACATATGGTTCATTTTGTTCCTCACGTTTATAAACAACCGCTAATTTCAAATTTGGAATACCCCAAGCAACAAACCCATATTTCGATGTAAGTGGTGTAAGCACCTGAGGCCTTTTTGGCAATGTTTTAAAAACCGGTTTTTTAGTCGAACTGGCCATGCTTCCGTCACCGGTCGAACCGGACCGGTTGAACCGGCCGAACCGCCCAACAAAAAAAAAAAAAAAAAAGTCAAAAAGTCAAAACCGGTTGAACCGGACCGGTCGAACCGGAAAAACCGGCCGGTTCGCTACAGTAAACGAGACTATAAAAAACCGGGGTTTTTTAAACCGGCCGACCAGCAGGAGGCCGGTCGAACCGGCCGGTCCGGTCCGGTTTTTAAAACATTGGTGTAAGCACCTCAGGCCTTTTTGGTTCCCTACAGATACAAAGGCCTGCAATTCATTTATGAATATCAGTACTAAACATATTTAAGTATGTAACTCACTGAACTTATAACTCACTTGTATAAATCCAATTGCTTTGTTCGTACTTTCTTGGATGGCTCTTATGGCTCTTAGACTGTGAGTCTGCAACAAATACATTAGTTCTACTATGAGTGGCAAATATCATCCAAACCGATCAAAACCTAGAGTAGTGAAGCAACCAAACTTACTTTACTGTTAGCAGGTTTTTTTTTTTTTTTTTTTTTTTTTTTTTTTTTTTTTAATATATATATAAGGTTAAAGACAAGCATACTCCTGAAATTTATGAAGTACAAAATGATCACCGGTCTCTCATCGTTTATGCATTTCTTTCTCAATCTGAAAATTTCATATGACAAGGATATAAGGAAATAACTACTAAATCAACATTAGACAATTGCTAGAAAAAAAAAAAAAGAAAAGAAAAAAAACAAAGATGATTAATGTTACCGCACAGGGCCTTCAAAGGCTGTGTTTGGTGACGCAGATTATGAGAGATTATGGGGGCTACAGTTTTTTTTTTTTCACAAAATAATCTTTTATCTAAAAAGTAGCATTGTTTGGCTGAACAACTTATGAAAGATTATAGTAAAAATAATCTCCAAAAATAAAAGCTTCTTGAACCAACTTATAAAAGATTATGGGGGCTACAGCTTTTTTTTTTTTTTTTTTTTTTTTTTTTTTTTTTTTTTTTTTTCCACAAAATAATCTCCGATTATGTCATTTTACACTTTTAATTTACAATTTCAGCTAGTTTGCCAAACATCACTAAAAAAAAAAAAATCTATAATTTTAATCTTTTTCAGCATCAGCATCACCACCAGCACCAGCACCAGCATCAGCATCAACACCAGCACCAGCACCAGCAACAGCATCAGCACCAGCAACAGCTATTATTGACAAACATACTCAAAATCAATTGGACGGCCCTGCAAGACACACTTGTATAGCATCTTAATATTTTGAATGATATAAGATTCGAACTATACTACTTTATTGTTTACTATAATAAAAATCATAAATTGACAAAACAAGAAATACATTTTATATTTCTAGCTTTCCAGAAAATTGAATATAAATAATAAAATCATGCAGAGAACAATAGAATAAGACAAAACCGCGGACGGTATGAATTAAGTCGTTGATAACTTTATAATTTAAGCTATATGGTGAGGTGAAGAAAACGTGAAAATTATGTGAGGTCAAGATAACATACGACATAGTTGTTGTGTTACTTGCGTATACTTTTATTCTATATGTTTAGTTCACCATTCTATATGTTTTGCCATTTGATGTGCTTTATAAACATAGTAACCAATAAACGTTGAAGTTGATTTCTCGATTAAACAACGATGATGATGTATAGTTAAAAAAAAATTTATACCACAAATTTGAAAGGTGGCTAAATAAATTTATTTTTCATGTGCATGAATCACCATGTTTGCTTTGAATGGCAATATGGCATTATAGATGGATGTAATAAAAAGTTTAAAATTTGATACAAATTAATTTATATATGTCGACTCGAATTGGATAAAGGTTTCTACGTGGCAATTTCAAGTTTGCCCTATGTGTTGGAATATGTGAATCATACAAATACTATAAACACATAAACATCAAGATCACGCAGCGGAATGGATCTACGTAAACATATAATTAATTAAACTAAATAGAAAACGTACCTTATTGATTCCTAGCAAGAACAAGTAATCTCTTCAACAAGAACAAGATATATAAACCCAAACAAGGTTTATATGGATCGAACTAACCACAAACACACAAGTTAAAATAAACTTGTCACTCGTTCTTGTACACACGTAATGATAGCGTTTCAATAAGAAAAGCTAGGTTCAAGATCACTAACAACCAAACACTTTATTGCTAATAACTTAAGCCGAATTCCCTAGTGGGAATAAAAAATGTCAACTAACCTTAGCAAGAGGAAGAGAAAGAAGAGAAGTTTGGCTACAGTTAGGGATTCAACATTAGGGAAAACCAAACACAAGTGAATTATATTTATAGGCAAACCCTGACTTCTCCTCCAAGCCTCACCAACCGACTCCAAGCCCAAAGAGGGTGGATCGGCCGAACTAACCCAAGGGTAATGGGTTCTAGATCCTTCTCTTCCTACTTTGCACATTTAGTCCTTTAACGGTCGTTATCTCTAACCCCGTTAAGTACTAACTGTCGTTAAGTGTTGTTTTGTGAAATGAATAAATAAATACATAAAAATATATTTAATTATTCAATCATTGAAACTCTCACGTTATTGTGTGCAATCCCGAGTCTCGGGTTCGAAACCGGACATACTTATATTAATATTTATACATTAACTCTAACAGCTCCCACTTTGATAACTATTAATATAGTAATGACATGGGCTAGTCTAGCTTAACAGATCCCAATGCCCCCAGCTCGATCCGAGTATGGTTTTCCTGGAAAAACCACGTGATGAATTTAATCATCATACTTATCCTTTTGTTGCTAATACTGCGTTAATATGGATATGAATCTTGGTCATTCCATAATTAACAATAGTTTCTCGTTTATACATAATTGAACATGATTACCAAAACATCTGAACGTCTTCCAAATAGACTTTGGGCGTGCGCACGCAAACATCTTGTCAATCCTACGAGTGGCCAAGCAGTATTAAACTTCAACACAAAGTTGAAGGAACAAATCCTTTATTGACTACGAGCATAACCCTCGAACTTCGCATCACTTCCGAAAATAGCCCTTATAACTACCTTTTACGGATAGCGTTAGACTACCTTACAGAAAATGAGCTACATCCTCGGCAATTATCTGGCATCTCAAGTCAGAGGATAAATATTCATGATATACTTAATGACTATGATCCATAAAGTATAATCATGTGGTTGGGATAAGTCCTATATTCAATTTATCCAATATTGAATATCATGTGACATTGGTGTCTCAACCTTACAGTACATTCTACCAATCCTCACATTTGTCTTAGTTCAATAATATTCCCATATTATTAATTGACAACGGACTATTTAGAATAAAATAATTATTCACGGATTTAAACATGCAAATATAGGACACAAATATTAATAATGATAATAAACGTTATCCGCACTTTATTTCATTAAAATAATAATTGTTTACACATCCCTATCCAAATACTAAATCAACAGATTTACATGAAACTTTCTGGCATACGAAGACCAATACCCTGAACATGTCGAGTAAACGTTTCCTTAGGTAATGCCTTCGTGAAAGGATCAGCCAGATTGTCATCTGTGTGAACTTTGAGTACATTGATTTCTCCTTGTTCGACTTGTTCTCGAACATAGTGATACTTTCTTTTAAAGTGTCTGGCGCCCTTCATAACTCCAGGTTCATTGGCGAATGTGATTGCAGCAGAGTTGTCGCAATACACATTTATAGGTAATTTATTTGACGGCATCACTCCAAGATCCGAAATAAATTTCCTTATCCAAACAGCTTCTTGCGCAGCTTCCGATGCAACAATATACTCAGCTTCTGTTGTAGACATGGCCGTTGTACTCTGCTTTTTACTCTTCCAGTCTACAGCTCCTCCATTTATGACAAAAACATAACCCGTCTGAGACTTCGTATCATCTTTATCAGTCTGAAAGGACGCATCGCAGAAACCTGTAACATTCAGTTCTGCGTCTGGATTTCCCCCAAAAACTAGAAACATATCTTTAGTATTCCTTAAATACTTAAGAATGTTCTTAACAGCATGCCAGTGATCTTTCCCTGGATTTTGCTGATAACGACTGGTTAAATTTTGTGTGAATGCCACATCTGGCCTTGTACATCTAACTGCATACATGATAGATCCTACTGCCGAAGCATATGGAACTTTCTTCATGTATGCCACCTCTTCAGGTGTAGAAGCACACATTTCGCTACTTAAGCCATGTTCTACTTGCATGGGCAAATATCCCTTCTTGGAATTTTGCATATTGAATCTCTTCAATATTTTATCCATGTAAGCACTTTGGCTTAAACCGATCAACCGCTTAGATCTGTCTCTATAGATCTTGATTCCAAGGATATACGCTGCTTCCCCTAAATCCTTTATGGAAAAACATTCACATAGATAAGCCTTAACTTCATCAAGACTAGGTATATGATTTCCCATGATTAATATGTCATCGACATATAGGACAAGAAAAGTAGTGTTACTCCCACTAACTTTGTGGTATACACATGGCTCATCGAAATTTTGAGTAAATCCAAACTTCTTGATTTCCTCATCAAATTTCTTATTCCATTGCCATCAAATTTCTTATTCCATTGCCTGGATGCTTGCTTCAATCCATAAATGGATCTTTGAAGCTTGCATACACGCTCAGGAAATTGTGGATTCACAAACCCCTCAGGTTGCGCCATATAGATGTCTTCATCTAGGCGACCATTCAGAAAGGCGGTTTTGACATCCATCTGCCAAATCTCATAGTCATAGTAGGCAGCTATGGCTATAAGAATCCTAATAGCTCTAATGTCGGCCACAGGAGAAAATGTCTCCTCATAGTCAACACCATATGTTTGAGTAAAGCCCTTGGCTACCAAACGAACTTTGTAGGTGTGTACATTGCCATCCATGTCCGTCTTCATTTTGAAGAGCCACTTACACCCAACTACCTTAGCATTGGGTGGAAGGTCTACTTCAATCCAGACTTTGTTGTCTGTCATGGATTGCATTTCCCCATCCATGGCTATCTGCCATTTGTCCTTTTCAGGACCATTAATGGCATCCCTATAACTAGTTGGCTCATCAAGATGATCCCCTAGCATAGTTTCCTCATCCTCTATGTTTAAACATAGTCGGTCAGGAGCCTTTGTAGATCTTGAAGATCTACGGATGGGCACCACATCAACTTCAGGTGGAGGACCTAAACTTTCAGGTTCCACAGGAAGTGTGTTAGTGCCTTCAGAAGGTGACGTATCTTCATGATCATTTTCAAGATCATATACTCTCCCACTGAATTCTTGAGATATTAGATTATCCTCAAGAAATTCACCGTACCTAGCCACGATGACCTTATTTTCTGGTGGGGAGTAAAAGTAGTAACCCTTTGTTTCCTTAGGGTATCCTACAAAGATACACTTAACAGATCTTTGTTGGAGTTTGTCAGGTGAGTCACGTTTAACAAACGCCTCACAACCCCAGACCTTTAAGTAAGAAAAGTTGGGAGCTTTTCCAGTCCATACTTCATATGGAGTCTTATCAACCTTCTTAGTTGGAATCCTATTCAATATGTGAACAGCTGTTTCAAGAGCATAATCCCAAAAGGATAAGGGAAGAGTTGTTTGATTAAACATAGATCGTACCATGTCAAGCAATGTACGATTTCTCCTTTCAGATACACCATTTTGCTGTGGCGTATAAGGAGAAGTGAGTTGTTGGATAATGCCACACTCACCTAGATAATCCTTAAACTCTTGGCTTAAGTACTCACCACCACGATCGGATCGAAGGGCCTTAATCTTCTTTCCGAGTTGTAATTCTACTTCATTTTTAAAGACCTTGAATGTCTCAAAGTCTTCATGTTTATGTTTAAGTAAATAAACATAACCATAACGACTATAGTCATCCGTGAAGGTCAAGAAGTAGGTAGCACCTCGCTTTGACACGTGTCTAAGTGGACCACACACATCCGTGTGTATCAATCCAAGTAGATCCGAAGCCTTTTCCATATTGCTATGAAAAGTTTTCTTCGTCATCTTCCCAGATATGCAAGACTCGCATTTATCAACTGAATCATCATTGATATTTTGTAAAAGCCCATCGTGTTGCAGCCTTTTCATGCGTTTCTTGCCTATATGAGCAAGGCGACAGTGCCATAAATAAGACGAATCCAAGTTAGACTTGATTCTATTATTTCCAATGCTATACATAGAATCATTTCCATTGGATGCATGATTATTCATATCAATTTCAAACACACCATCTAATTGTTGGATCGATATACTCTGACCAAACTAACTTGTAGCTTGTCTACGGTTTAACAACTTTGAATGAATTCAAAACTATTAATAATGAAACACTGATATACTTTGCTAAGTATGCGGAATCTACTTCAACAAAGCTAAGAAGAATTAATAAACAACTTTGAATATTATTAAAACCTTGAACCTGCTTTCTTACACAGATTCACTAACAAACTCTAAACTCTAATACTTCTAATAATCGTATATCTCTAATCGCATAAACTTGTCTTACTAAACACACATATCTAATGCCAACCTAGGGATCCTTTTATAGGCACAAAGAAAACCCTAGTCGGTTTACAAACTTGAACGACAAGTAATTCTAATTATAACTCTAATCTAATACGAACATTCTAGAATTACACATTAGTCCTTAAACTATTTGCATAGCAGTCCTTTAACGAGCAGCAGTACTTTAATTGAACAGCAGTACTTTGACTTGAGTAGCAGTACTTTGACTTTTATATCCCAACACTAATGGAATAGCATTAAAATAAAAAACAGAATTTAAAGAAACAGAAATTCCATTATTATTAAAAGTATGCTCAAAACCATTATCCAACAATAAAGAAACTGAAACGACACCTCTAACAATAGAAGGTGCGTAATGACAATTGTTCAATACTAAAATTAAACCCAAAGGTAACAGTAAATCAAAAGTCCCTATGGCTTCCACAGCTGCACGTTATACCGTTGCCGACATACAAGTAGCATTCCCCATAGTTCAGCTTCTTCACTCCTCTAAGCCCCTGCGATGTATTACAAATGTGAGTACCACATCCTGTATCATATATCAAGGCATTTTGCTTACGAGGAAAGGAAAATAATTCAACCATAAAAATAACTGATGTGCTGGCGCCCTGCCCAGCCTTGGCATTCTTATTCTTGCGACACTCTTCAAGCAGCAATGGACAGTCCCTCTTCCAATGTCTAGGAGTGTTACAGTGGTGACAAGCAGTCACATCCTTTTTAGGATAATCCTTCTTAGGAGGAGGATTCTGCTTCTTGGGCTTCTGCTGATGGATCACGACCTGTTTTCCTTTGTCAGCTTTCCCTTTGCCCTTCTTGTTCACCTTACGCGGTTTACCGGGCTTAGCTACCCTACCACCTCTAATTGCCATCACAGCAGGTGTAGGAGCTTTCTTAGGGAGTCCTTTCTCATGTTCAATGAGCATTGCATGCAAGTCAGAAAATGTCTTCCCCTTGCAATGCATGTTGAAGTTGCGCACGAAGTCACCATACAATTCCTCATTGAGGGATTTATTGATGAGGCCAACTTTAACATTTTCCACATACCCGCATCCAAGTGCATCCAATTGGTCAAGATAACCCTTCATTTCTAGCACATGGGTACTTACGGGTGTTGTTGCTTCCTGCTTGCACTTGCCTATAGAGTCAAGTACATCATATAACTCAGCCATGGGAGGTTTCTCAAACATACGTTAGAGTTCCTCAATCATTTGCATCGGACCATGATTCTCAAACTGTTTTACCAGCTGAGGATCCATCCCCGATAGCATGAGACAAGCCGCATCATTGTGCTTGTCATAGGCTTCGTTGTACTCTCTAAGTAGTTCATTAAAAGAGTTAGCAGGAGGAGTAACCGGAAGAGGCTCACTAAGACACTCATAACGTTTGGCTATCCTAAGTACAAGCCTTAGATTACGATACCAATCGTTAAAGTTTTTAGTCCCAGTCAATTTCTCCTTTTCAATCATCATTTTGAAAGCGGAGGTAATGTTTGGAGTGTTTCCGGGTTGGGCCATTTCTACAGAAATAGTTCAAAAAAAAAATTAGTATTTTTGATAATTAAACTTTTCAAGAAAATTAAACACCCATTGGTTAAATAACCATTTAATTTTCACTGAAAACTAGGATCCTAATTGACGCCGTTTCATTACATCAGCTTTGGCTGCTAGCAATGAAAGTGCTCAATAAGGTACGGGATCACCCAATTGCCAATATCCAATTGCAATTCCTAGAAATCATGGGACTTACATTATATTGCCAACATCAGTTGCAAAATGTAAGCATGTTTCATCCCCAAATCTTTATGCCTTGGCGCCGTCCCATTATATCAGCTTTGGCTGCTAGTAATGGAAGTGCCCAATTAAGTGCACCAACTTAAGAAACTGTAAATTGACGTCGTTTCATTGCATTCAGCTTTGGCTGCTAGCAACGAAAGTACTCAATTTACCCTTAGACAACCACCCTTTGAAAACATCACATTCAGCTTTGGCTGCTAGTGATGTAGGATGAAACCTTAGGTGTTTCTTTTTGTAGTTGGTTGGCTTATTACTTAAATTTAAGGGTATTAAATTTTGATGTATCTTATCAAAAAAAAAATGTACAAAGATGTCATGCATTCATCTTTGTATCATATAAATTTTCTACAAAAAACTGTTTACTCATTCGTAAGCTCAAATCATCAAAGTTTTTAATTGAGGCGTTGAGAAACTTACAACATTGCCTTAAGATGCTTCGTACTTTTTCATGGTGTACTTGGTAAGTCTATTATTGACGCACAGGCGAGCGGAGGGGCAAACGTCCACCGAAGCTAATTAAAAACGCGCCCCTTTAAGGTCACAATTTAATGCGAACCAACCTTATACCCACTTTATAGTTTGTCAATAATAGGTCCACCGCTTCGACCACTTTTGTACAGTCACATCAATCAACTTAAAACTTATGATTTTCTTGCTTAAAACATTTATGTAGTAAATTATTAATTGCTAGTCTCGCCTGGGAGCAAATTACCGTGCGAAGCGAACCACTGTCGGCACATAAGACTTGGCAATTAAATGATTTACTACAAAGGTTTCATAGTTATTAGGTTCATTTATTTTTATTTGAAAAATTACCCTCTTTGTTGTTACAATCCATCATAATTAAACACACAAAGAACAAGTAATTGTAAAAATAAATAAACACTAAATAACACGTATATGATCATTAACAATATCATATAGCCACATGCAAACCTTTTTGATAAATCCTATTAATTTTCTATGTGAATTTAAACGTATCTAATTAACAAAACTCCCATTGGTTTTCGAGCTCATTGTGCCCAATGGTCCACAGACGCCAAATAGCTTGGCCGCGTAAGTTTTATTAACTAGATACCACATTGCACATAACCAATTTTAATTAATATATTAGGGTCTTCCCTAATTTAAGATCTATCTTAAAATCATGTGGCAAATAAAACACAAAACTTTCCATGACAAAATATGCAAAATTTTGTCATGGATCCAATATTGCACATATAATCATGTTAACACATATTATCATGTCAATATATTTTTGTACGTAATCTTATTAATTAATGACATCAACTACGGTACTCATTAATTAATCCCTAAAAATTGCATGCAAACCTAGGGTTTCTACTTAATTTTACAACACCAAAACCCCTAAAATTAATTAATGGGTGTCGACCCACTTATTTAAAATATTAGGGTTTGTAAAAAAAATAAAACCCTAGTTAATAAATTGCATGTATCTATTACAAGATTCAATTTTTAAGGTTTTAGTAATTAATTACATGTTTAAAAACGCGGCTCATGATGCCACTGTTGGAATATGTGAATCATACAAATACTATACACATAAACATCAAGATCACGCAGCGGAATGGATCTACATAAACATATAATTAATTAAACTAAATAGAAAACGTACCTTATTGATTCCTAGCAAGAACAAGGAATCTCTTCAACAAGAACAAGATATATAAACCCAAACAAGGTTTATATGGATCGAACTAACCACAAACACACAAGTTAAAATAAACTTGTCACTCGTTCTTGTACACACGTAATGATAGCGTTTCAATGAGAAAATCTAGGTTCAAGATCACTAACAACCAAACACTTTATTGCTAATAACTCAAGCCGAATTCCCTAGTGGGAATAAAAAATGTCGACTAGCCTTAGCAAGAGGAAGAGAAAGAAGAGAAGTTTGGCTATAGTTAGGGATTCAAGATTAGGGAAAACCAAACACAAGTGAATTGTATTTATAGGCTAACCCTGACTTCTCCTCCAAGCCTCACAAACCGACTCCAAGCCCAAAGAGGGTGGATCGGCCGAACTAACCCAAGGGTAATGGGTTCTAGATCCTTCTCTTCCTACTTTGCACATTTAGTCTTTTAACGGTCGTTATCTCTAACCCCGTTAAGTACTAACTGTCGTTAAGTGTTGTTTTGTGAAATGAATAAATAAATACATAAAAATATATTTAATTATTCAATCATTGAAACTCTCACGTTATTGTGTGCAATCCCGAGTCTCGGGTTCGAAACCGGACATACTTATATTAATATTTATACATTAACTCTAACACTATGACCTATTATATTTTGATAATAATAGTCAAAAACTTTTACAAACTCAACTATCCTAATACTGATATAAGCAATCACACCATTTTAACTTCTGCTTCAGCTTCACAATACCTTTCCTTCTTACCCACTCTCTTTCCCACATAATCATCACTTTTTCACCTTTCATTAAAATACTCACTTTTATATAAACATATCCTACTAAATACCATACATATTCACAAACCAAATAATAAAACTAATAAAAACACATGAGGCCCACCACTTCACGTTTCATGTGGTGAACACTTCCCCTTTGGTGCACCTTGCCACCGTCAAGACCCCACCTCCCAGCAGGCATGCCACGTTGAAAACTCCTTGCCATCCTATTTAAAGACTCCTTGACGTCCTCCTTGCTATTCTTGCTGGCAGTAGCCTAATAAAGTAAAAAGTGTATTCTTATATTTTATAAGAAGTATTAAAGATTTCTATACCTGGTTTATATGGAAAAGTGAAACTTGTGCGTTAATGTTCGTTTAAACACCTCATGGGTCTAACTGGGTCACTTCTAAAGTTGTTAGAAGAAGTATGTTGGGTCTACCCGGTTTGTTAGATTAACATCAACGCACAAGTTACCACTTTTTGTATAAACCCATCTAAGACCCGTTTGGGTCCATATTATTTCTGTTAAAGTTTTAATTTTATCGCATACATTTCTTAGTGTTGGGTATGGTAACGCAACATCCACATTAATCTCACGTGTCACCGACATTGGATGACATTAGATGGAGGGGCGTTGCGTCTGCGTTAGATTGGCAACGTGCGTTGGATTTGCTCTTTTTTCGATTTAAATGGGTTTTTGGTAAGTTTTGATTTATGATGTATGTGTTGAGTGTTGACAGTGTGTGTGTTTTTAGACAGTGATGAAAATGATATATTATTATTTTTTTTTAATTTTTTTGTTTTTAACCTTTTAATTATTTAAAATTTTTACTTTCATACTCTTAATATATATAAAGTTTGTTTAAATTTTATGTATATTTTTTACTTTCTTGAATTTTATTTTTAGTTTTAAATAATCAACATGTATAGCTCGATTTGACTCACTTCATGTATAAAAAGTACACAATTGAAAAAACATAAAATAAATACTGCCATCTTCATCACTTGATTTAAAAAGACAGCTTTACTTCTACAGTAGTTGATTAACTAACGTTTCTTTGAACCTATAATAATAATTTTAAGTAAACTAATCAGAAAACTCATTAAACTTTTATATTTATTTTTAGGTAGCTAATTTAAGACAACTCGAATCATGAAGCGGTATATTTTTTTCACTGCAAATGTTAATTAACCTGTTAAGGAGAACTAACACAAGTCACTAAAACAGGTGCTTATCAGAGCGACTTATTAGAGAAGGGTCCGTCTGCATCCAAAAAGAGTGCACAAGGTCAAAGTTTCGGTGATTTATAAATGGGTTTTGCTAAACACTGTCAACTGGGCAATGTTTAAGTCGCATTTTTTTTCATATTTAAAGTAATTATATATTTAATGCACAATAAATAAACATAAAAATTAACTTAAATATATATCATTTTTGATTTAATAAAGTTCAAATTTCCTTTTATATTGATATTAAACATTGCCCGGCGGGCATTATTTAGCGACTAAATTTATTGTAAATTTAAGACAAGTCTAAAAATAGAAGAAAGTTAATACTCCAACTTTATAATCGCTACTACTATATAGTATATACACATCTTTTTCCACAAACACACACACACACACACACACACACACTTTCCGTCAAACCAAACCAAAAAAACAAAAGAATGGCAGTTGAATTCATGGAAACCATAAACAAATCCATAACAGCCTACACCGGCCTCTCACCCAACACCTTCTTCACAGTCATCGCCGCCGCCATCGCAGTCTACTACATCTTCTCAACCATATTCGGCGGCGGCGCCCGCCCACAACCGCGTACTCGGTCATACGAGGAAGAGTCTCAGCCGTTACCGCCGCCAGTTCAACTAGGTGAGATTTCTGAAGAGGAGCTTAAAGGGTATGATGGGAATGATGCTTCTAAGCCTCTTCTTATGGCTATTAAAGGTCAGATCTATGACGTCACTCAAAGCAGGTATACTTTTATAATTTTTTATTCAAAATTGTGAATCTAGCTTTATTGATTATAACTTTTTGATGGGGGAATAAATATATAAAAAGTTATGGGATCTATGGATTTTTTTTTTTTTTATTTATACTTTTTGTGTCGGCTATATAATTTATAAAAAAGTTCCGGCTTATTTTGAGACTTATTGGATTATGGGGGTGTTTTTTATATATGGGCTTATGAGCTTATTTGATTTCGGCTTATAATATATAAGCCGAAATACAAATAAGCTCATAAGCCCATATATAAGCTTAAACAAACACCCCCTAATGGCCTAATACATAACAACTTATATAATCCTTTAAGTCTCAAATTAAGCTGGAAAATTCAGGCTTATGAAATATATGCCGAAATTGAATCTTAAACAATCTTAAACAAACATCCCCTAAATAGTCTTATGCTTTGAAAACTAACAAGATATGATTTAGTAATAATTTATGATGATATTCATATGTGTTGACTTGAAGTCAAAGTTAGTTTTTATAAGGATTCTAGGTATCTTCAGTTGCCCCCTTTTTGAACTTGAATTTGGGCTAAAAAAATGTTGTTTGTTAAAATTTTTATGAGAGGATTTGATTTATCTTTTGTGATGAGGAATATGTGTTGACTTGAGGTCAAAATTGGTTCCATGTATTTTCAGTTGCTACCTTTTAGTTTTTATTACGATGAAATCGAAAGAAGCACAACCGTGGAATATATATGGAGCTGTTGGTGGTGCTGTTTTTCTTTGTTACATGTTTTTGGGTTATAGATTGAGTAGGTGTTGATGTCTTAGTGTTACATTTAGTAATTTCTGGGAATTGTTGTGATAATATCTTAGTGTTTTTCAGATTTGCGTAGTGATTTGTGTGAGTTTTTCTTAGTGACAGTACTGTTGGGTGGATGATGCTGTTTTGCATACATGATACATGTATTAATGTATATGTGTTTATCTGTACACCAAACAAAAGTTAGTTCTCACCTACCAATTTGTAACCCGTACATTTAGATTAGATGCTCACCTAACTTGTGTTGCAGTGTAACTATCTTCATGATCTACTGAGTCTACCTAAAGGAAGGTGATTTGCACACTCTCCAAATTGATTGTCACACTCAAATTTAAAGTGTTTTGACATTTATACCCTTACAGGGTGAAAATGTGTAAAAGTGATGTAAGGGCATAAATGTCAAGACACTCTAAATTTGAGTGTGCTAATCAATTTGGAGAGTGTGTAAGGGCATAAATGTAAGGGCATAAATCACCTCCCCTACCTAAATGTAAGGGCATAAATTACCTCCCCTACCTAAAAACTATGCACTCTTATTTGGTAGGGAATTGTGCGTTGAAAGAATGTGATAATGTACTTTTAGTTAATTTCTATATTTTGTCATTAGTCCTCTGAATTTAATATTGAAGGATCTATATTAGAAGTTAATATTCAAATAACTGAAGGGTATCGGTTTCCGGTATATCTATAATTATGGTAATTTTACCCGAACGTCGTTTTAATTTTAAACCTGTAACGTATGCCCTTAAATATTGATATTGTAAGTACGTTCTGTAAAGTAGAATTGACTGAAAACATGTTTTGTTTATGTGCAGTCCTCCCTTAATTGGTATGTTCATTTTGAGTCATATATGTTATCCTATACTATTCGTTTCCAATCTTTGCTCTATGTCATTGCTATATTCGTCAACACATCTTAAATTATCATTTAAATCGTATTCTGTTGTTTTTCTAGTTTCTAAAATCAGCAACTAATGAATATGAATTGCAATTTCTTTCAGGATGTTCTACGGCCCAGGTGGGCCATATGCATTGTTTGCAGGAAAAGATGCCAGCAGAGCTCTTGCAAAAATGTCGTTTGAAGAGAAAGATCTGAATGGTGATCTCACTGGTCTTGGTGCTTTTGAGCTTGATGCATTGCAAGATTGGGAATACAAGTTCATGAGCAAGTATGTCAAGGTTGGAACCATCAAGAAGCCCGAAGATGCACCCGCGACATCAACTGCAGCAGAACCTGCTGAAACTACAGAGTCAAATGCAGCTGAACCATCTACGGCTGCTGCTCATGTCTCAGAGCCAACAGAAGCTACAGAGGAGAAGGAAGACACTCCAACTACAACACAAGTCGTTAAAGATGAGTAAAGTTTTATCATGGCTAAATAGGGTGATTGTGAATTTATATCCCGCAGGCTGGTAAGAACTTTTATAATTAAGCATAAATGAATGACTGTCGATCTGTAATAATCGTACTTTTTCCAAACCTGTAGTATTTTATGAATGTGGAGTTTATGCAGAATCGTGCTGTTATCTGGCTACGTATTATTGTGCTTGCTAATTGATGATGACCCGGTTGCATGTTTTGACCCTTAAAAGAAAAGACTGGGATTAGGCCCTGCGGTGGGATACCACATAAACTGCACCTAGAACAACTTTGATAACCAGACCATGATCATGGCGGCTTTATATTTGGTCCCGAACTCTGACTCTAGATCAGGCGGTGGCCCCTTTGTTTAATGTCCATCCCTCTTTGTTTAATGTCCATCATTATGACATGGAGGCTGCTATTCTATTTGTATTGTGAAACAACGTCCAACGAATGTAGTTGACATCTTTAACAGTTTCGCAATACAAATAGAATTATAATGCTAAGTTTTTTTTAACAAGTGATCACCTATTTAGCTTGTCTCTTTGTTAAAATTTTAAATTTACTTGATCGTTAACCGTTGTTTTAGCTTCACAATATCTCATTAGCTCGACTTTGTTAAAATGTGTATAAAAAGACACGAGCACACTAACGTCTGATGGATATGTGGGTAGCTTGGAAAATAGAATATGTAGAACAAGTGAACTGGATTATAAGTTACGAATTTGTAATGCTAAGTAAGAGGACCTTTTATGCACAGTAACCCTCTTCAACTCACATTTTTCCAGTTACATCAGATTTCTCTCTCCTGCATACACTAAGAAAAACATACGGCACAAAAATACATTTTAATTAAATTAAGAGTAAATTGCAAAAATCGTCCTTGTGGTTTGGCCAAATTGCACGTTTCGTCCTTGTGGTTCATTAAGTGCAAAGATCGTCCTTATTTTACACTGTTACGTGCACTTTTGGTCCTTCAACAGTGAAATTTGGCAAACCACAAGGACGATTTTTGCAATGATGGAGGACCAAAAGTGCACGTAACAGTGCAAAATAAGGACGATCTTTACACTTAATGAACCACAAAAACAAAACGTGCAATTTGGCCAAACCACAAGGACGATTTTTGCAATTTACTCTTAAATTAAAATGCACTAGAAAGTGCTTGTGACCGATTGTCCCAATCGGTTGGCTCCTCAATCCACATGTTCCTCGACCCACTGCAACCCACAGTCCCACAACCCCACAACAAGAACAACCCAATGCAACCCTCACAACTCAATCGGTTGGGTGCCTTATTGCGCCTAGCCTAAGTTAGGCATTTTGCTTTCTGGTTAAATGCATTCTGATTAATTTAGGAAACTCCATTTCTTTTATTGGCAAGGTTGGTGTTTTTTACTGAGAGAAATACATACGAAAAATGGTAAACTCATTCTACCAAAATCCACAATCCAGCTTCAGTGATCTAAGGCACGATATTCCTCAACTAAAATGGGAATCTTGAACAATGGTAGCACCCAAGAAATATATTGTTAGGACCAACCCAAGACTATTTTCTCATAAGTGATCTCAAATGATAAACTTAGTTATCAGTTATTGTCAATAATTATTAGTAGTGTTTCATCAGATGGAATTTCTTCTATGTGTAAATACCTAAAAAAGAAATTCGAGAAGGTACAAATGGTTTGTGGTATGCAACCTTACGGAGTCGTTAAAGGGGAGATAGACAATATAATGAATTATTACATAAAATGATAGACTTTACGATCTTTATCCTTTAGATGTTTACATTACGATTTTTAGCTTTAGTAGTAGTCCCAGTTCATATTACTATACTTCTCTAATTATATTATATTATAATATATACTAAAAACCGTTTTTGAATGGGCTAACTAATGGATCATTAAGGTGGTTGTTATGTGATAATTCTTGAGTTGATTGGGCCACGTTTGAGGGTTAACACCTTAATCACCAATAGTAGTATGTACAAAACAATTGTGGCTGCATCTCATTGGCCCATGGGAGACCCTAAATTTACTGTTCACGTACGGCTCATCTAATCACCCCTCTAATACACATGTCTGCGGTATTAGCTAGATAAACCATTTGTCCTTATACTGATACGCAATGTGAAGCATACATGTGTATACTAAACATGAACTAAGTCTGACAATGAAGCTTCTTGAATACATTTAGTAAAAAAAATCTCCAACATAAAATACATACTTACAGATATACATTGAATCCAAAAAAAAAAAAAAAAAAAAAAAAAAAAAAAATCAGCAGGGAAACTACATACAGCAGATAAAGCTACTCCAAAATAGAAAAACTTTCAGCGGTTGGTATTGGTAACAAAGGTATGTTGTTGTAAGTTTTTTACATATGTTTATGATTTCCATGCATGTACCATAAATATGTGTAGATCAATTTCAGTTATGATAGTCACATGTGGTTTTTTATTCTATTTACTATCTTTTTTTTTTCTTTTATTATTATTATTATTATTATTATTATTATTATTATTTGTATGCTTAAAGTTAGTAATTGACTATTGATCTGGAAAAAATAACATGATATATACCCATATTATTGCCTTGCATCTTACACATACAGAATAGTTTTCTCCTTTGTATGGTTTTTGCATGCTTTAAGTTCTTATAGATAGTGAAACTGTCAAAAAGAAAACCAAAAATTGTAGCATTAGTTGTAGTATACCAGATGTTGAAAAAAAAAAAAAAAAAAAAAAAAAAGGAACACTCTATTTCTAGCCCTTATTGACTTTTTAAGTCAAAGTGAAAGAAAAGACAACCATACGACCAATTGCATCTCTGCAATATGGTATAAACCAAACACCTATACAGATTCTCCATACGTCAAATAAACGAATACTACCTACCATCTTACCTGATCTATTGCAACAAAGAAAAGGAAAAATTCAGATACCAAAGGATTCTTCGAAATATCCAATGGCAGACTACGGTCAGAATACGTCAACTAATGCTAAAGGTAAGGATTACAATTGTGGTATTTATAAGTAAATAAATAAATAAAAAATGTCCGGTCTACTAAATGTGCTTACTGTTTTGCAGAATTGATACAAGGAAAGTCGCTATTTCAAAAAGAAATTCATGAAAGGAACTCGCAAACAGGAAATTCAAATAATAACTTTTGTTGGTTTAAAATTTTTTCGAATTTGACTGCTAGAAATAAGTATCCAAATATTAATAAAGGAAAAATACCCTTGCAAAGTGGAGGCACACCAACGGGAATTTGGGCCAATACCAATACCTGCAAACGGATATGTTCCACAACTGAATCAACAATGCTTAATGATCAAAAGAAAATGAAAGGTAATGTTTGGTTGTCAAATTTTTATGTTATTCTTATTTGCAAAATTTAATATTAACAATATACGTTTCTTACAGGATCAGATGGAAAAAACAAAAGGCAATACATCTATGACAGACGTGAAAGTGTCAACAATGGAACTGCAGATAAAGGGTTACAAAACCTTATATCAACAGCACCCGACGGAAATTGCATTTGTGATCACCAAAATCAATCATGTTTGGTTTCTGCACAAGTTCATAATCAGTGTATACAAGGTAAGCTCTACACTGAGCTATTCAAACACATACGATTAACTGTTAAGATAAATAATCCATTTAACAGATAACTTACAAGTCTTTTTTTATGCAGGTTCAATATTCGAAAATGCGCAGAACATGTTTGAAACCTGCAATAGGAAAACAGAAAAGACAATAACCATATGTCCACTTTACCATGGTCAAGAATATTTGGTAAATGTTATACCGAGTCGGAGCAATGCACCTTTGTTTCATAATTATAAAAATCAAACACAATTTGGTTCTCCATAAGTTCAGAAACAAAACATACAAGGTTAGTTTTATACATTATTATTGGAACACATATTTTTTACAGTAATGAGAGAAAATTAATTTACCATTTACCTTAAACAAAACCGTTTTTTGCAGGTACATTATTAGGTAATGCGCAAGCAAATGATCATAGTACAATGTTTGTAGATAAAGGGTTACAAAACCTTATATCAAAACCATCCGATGGAAATTCCATTTGTGACTATCAAAATCAATCATGTTTGGTTTCTCCACAAGTTCATAATCAGTTTATACAAGGTAAGTTGTGCACTCAGTTATTCAAATACATATGCTTAACTGTTAAGATAAATAATCCGTTTAACAGATAACTTACAAGATTTTTTTTTTTTTTTTTTTTTTTTTTTTTTTTTTTTTATTTTTTTTATGCAGGCTCCATATTCCAAAATGCGCAAAACAACTTGGAAACTTGCAATAGGAACACAAAAAAGACAATAGGCATGTCTCCACTTTACCATGGTCAAGAACATTTGGTAAATGTTATACCGAGTGGGAGCAATGCAATTTCATTTCATAATTATAAAAATCAAAGACAATTTGGTTCTCCACAGGTTTAGAAACAAAATATACAAGGTTACTTTTATACATTATTATTGGAACACATATTTTTCACACTAATGAGAATAAATTAAATTACCATTTACCTTAAACAAGACCCTTTTTTGCAGGTACATTATCAGGTAACGCGCAAGCAAATGCTCATAGTACAATGTCCAATACTAACAACATATATGTAACCCAAATAAAAGACATAAATAGTCGAATGGAAAACAATATACCAAGCTCCTCAAATTCTCAAGGTGAATATTGAAAAATGGAATACATCTACTCACTTTATTCTATTCATTTGAAAATATTGTAAACTATTCTACAATTTTGGAAAACCTACAGGACAGTAGTCAAATGAAGATTCAGAGTGTACCACTAATAGAGGGCAGAAAACGGTCTCGAAGACGACACTTTCAAACTACTCATAATGGCAGCTATAGACAGAGAATAAAGTCCAAAGGTAAGATATCCTACTTCTATTATGGTATGTTGTTCTTAAATAGTTGCAACATATTTAATTTAAGAAAGATGTGTTTCCATTTTGGTTTTACAGATGTTTCAAGTTTCTATATTGATATTGGAGACTGCGATTGGGCCTGTGATTATTGCGGGGCTGTTTTTTGGTACGGTGAAAGGCTAAAAAATTCTACACAAACAAGGGTTCGATATAGTCGTTGCTGTGGAGAAGGGAAAGTGCGCCTCCAACAACCAATAGATCCACCAGATTCTATAAAACAATTACTGAAGGACAAACATTTTATGGATAACATACGAGCATATAACCAAATGTTTAGTATGACATTATTTGGTGCACAGATAGACGAGTGTGTCAATGATGGAAGAGGTCCTTGTGTTTTTAAGATCTCAGGACAAATATATCATTGGATAGGGACACTGTGTCCGCCAAACAATGAAGCTCCAAAGTTTTTGCAGTTATACATATACGACACGAAAAATGAAGTTGAAAACAGGCTAGAGCCTTTTGGTGGAACAAGCTTAAGCACTTTGAAACCTGATATTGTTCGACAACTTATAGAAATTCTAGACGAACACAATTGTTGGAAAATTTAGTGCACTTGAGGTATTAATTCACACCTGGTAATGGGCTTGGAGGTACGGAGTGTACACCCATCAGGTCAATGTTTACCCTGACTCAAATTAAGTGGTTTGTGGTTCTGCTGCTAGTGTAAATGATAATACTGCTGATGCAGATCATTCTACTGCTAGTATTATTCATTGTGCTGCTGATGCAGAACATTCTGCTGCTAGTGTTATTGATACTGCTGCTAGTACAATAATACTGCTGCTGAGTTGCTAGGCAATAGATTCTGCTGCTAGTACAATTTATTGTGTTGCTAGGCATAAGATTCTACTGCTGGTATGCTGGATAGAATTTGTAACTAACTTTGACCTATTTTGGGAAGTTTCAAATTCTTAATTAAGACCATGATTTTCTGGTCTTGTAACCACTATAGCTAGAATTAAGGAAAGTATATGAAGAATATTTGGCCAATATTTTCTCATATTTCCTTTGACTAGGGTTTTGAGTATATCTCTAATATATATAGAGATCAACACATCGGCATGACATATAGACAGAAAACCAAAACACTTGAAAGCAATTCGGTTCTTGATTTGTGCCTAAAACAAGAACATCACTTGGTCTTATCCCATAGAGATATTCGTGTAACCCAGGCATAAGGTCGAATAGTTTCTATTGGAAAGTGATTACACAATTTCAAGTGAATATCCGGTACCTTGATTGATTATCTTTACCCTGATCTGGGAACACAGCAACAACAACACTAAACAACCAACAATCAATAGAAACTATTTTAGTGATAATCAATGGCTGCTACGATGAGGCATATGGCTGCTAACTTTTCCAAACTGGAAAAGTTTGAAGGTGTCGATTTCAGAAGGTGGCAAAAGAAGATGCACTTCTTGTTTTCAAGCATGAATGTGGTGTATGTGCTGACCACATCTATTCCTGAAGATCATGGGGATGATGCTACTATGGAACAGATAAGGAACAGGAGCAAATGGGAGAATGATGACTATGTTTGCAGAGGGTTAATCCTCAATGGTATGTCTGATTCTTTGTTTGATCTTTATCAAAATGTTGAATCTTCTCAAGAACTGTGGGATTCCTTGGAAGCCAAATACATGGCTGAGGATGCATCAAGTAAGAAGTTCCTTGTAAGTAATTTTAACAATTACAAAATGGTCGATTCTAGACCTGTCATGGAACAATATAATGAACTTCTTAGTATACTTGGTCGATTCACACAACACAAGATGAACATGGATGAGGCTATTTCAGTCTCTTGTATCATCGATAAATTACCTCCTTCTTGGAAAGATTTCAAGCATATGCTAAAGCATAAGAAGGAAGAATTAACTCTTGTTGAGTTGGGTAGTCATTTGCGCATTGAGGAATCACTCAAAGCACATGAAAGTGACAAGCCAAAGAGCAACAATGCTGCTGGTCCATCAGTTGTCAATTTGGTGGAGCATAACAACTCCTCTAGGAACAATGAAAACAAGGCAAACGTAAGCATCAGGATAACACCAAAACTGATCCTAACAAGAAGTCAAAAGCTACTTGTTGGAAGTGTGGTAAATCTGGACACTTCAGGAAGGATTGTAAAGGTGTTAAAATTGGCAATAAAACCAATGGATCAGGCACGAGTGGATCTGGGAGTGGTAATTCCCTGAAAGGTCAGAATATATTTGATAAGTCTTTTGAGATTTATTATGTTACATATATATCTGATGTGTACTTTGTGCAGGATGATGATGTTGCGTGGTGGGTTGAATCTGGAGCAACAACTCATGTGTGTAAAGATAGAAGCTGGTTCAAGACCTACGAGTCAATGAATGATGGTTCTATT
The DNA here is from genome assembly GCA_021014915.2 of Artemisia tridentata subsp. tridentata. NCBI lineage: Eukaryota > Viridiplantae > Streptophyta > Magnoliopsida > Asterales > Asteraceae > Artemisia > Artemisia tridentata. The sequence continues at coordinate 137,337,828 of CP139509.1, read as the reverse complement.
CTTCATATGGGAAATGAGTCAACAGCCCTGGTGCATGGAAGAGGATGTGTAGATTTGAAGTTTAGTTCTGGAAATATTGTTTCTTTGTTTAATGTTTTACATGTTCCTGTTATTAGGAAAAACTTGGTTTCTAGTAGTATTTTGAATAATTGTGGTTATAAACAAGTTATTGAATCTGATAAGTTTGTTTTGTCTAAACATGGGGTGTTTATTGGCTTTGGTTATTTATGTAATCGTATGTTCAGACTTAATATTGTTCATGATATGGTTAATTCTGCTTTCATGTCGACTTCTAATTTAAATGATTCAACCCTTTGGCATGCTAGACTTGGCCATGTACACTTTAAAAGGATGCAAGATATGTCTAAGGATGGGTTAATCCCAGCATTTGACATGGACACTGAAAGGTGTAAAACTTGTATGATGAACAAGATAACTAAGAAACCATTTTAAAGTGTAAAACGTGAAACTAAAATATTGGAACTGGTTCATAGTGACTTATGTGATTTACATGCTACTCCCTTTTTGGGGAATAAGAAATACTTTGTGACTTTTATTGATGATGCTTCTAGGTATTGTTATGTTTATCTATTACATACTAAGGATGAAGCATTAGATAAATTTAAAGTATTTAAAACTGAGGTTGAATTGCAACAAGAGTCCCTGATCAAGAGATTAAGGACTGATAGGGGAGGTGAGTACATGGATACTCTGTATTTCTAGTCTGTTGGTATAATCCATGAAACGACTGCCCCCTATACTCCTCAGCAAAATGAAATTTCTGAAAGGAAAAACAGGGTGCTGAAGGAGATGGTTAATTCCATGTTGTCCTATTCTGGGCTGAGTCAAGGGTTCTGGGGTGAAGCTATGTTAACAGCTTGCTATTTATTAAATAGGGTTCCTAACAAAAGGAACAAGACAACCCCTTATGAACTCTGGACTAAAAAGAAACCCAACCTGAATTATCTCAGGGTTTGGGGTTGTAGGGCTGTTGTAAGACTCCCTGATCCAAAGCTAAAAACTTTGGGTGAAAGAGGCATTGAATGCATCTTTGTTGGATATGCTGAGCATTCCAAGGCATATAGGTTCTATGTTATTAAACCTAATGAATCTGTTTCAATTAACTCTATAATTGAATCAAGGGATGCAATCTTTGATGAGAATAGATTCTCATCAGTCCCTAGACTAAGTCAGAGGATTCCTAATGGAACTAATGATGTTGGTGTATCAGATATCTCTGATGAGGTCCCTGATGAGGTTGTGGTTTAACAACCTGAACCTGAGCTCAGAAGGAGCAAAAGGGTCAGGACTCCAAAGTCATTTGGACCTGAGTTTCAATTATATTTAATTAAAGGAACAAGGGATGAGGTCTCTAACCAACACTCCTATTGCTTTAATGTTGAGGATGATCCAAAAACATTTGATGAAGCAATGAAGTCCCAGGATGTTGCTTTCTGGAAAGAGGCAATAAATGATGAGATGGACTCCATCATGGGCAACAACACTTGGGTGTTGGCTGATCTACCACCTGGTTGCAAACCTTTGGGTTGCAAATGGATTTTCAAAAAGAAAATGAAGGTAGATGGAACTGTTGAAAAGTTCAAGGCTAGACTAGTCATTCAAGGCTTTAAACAAAAGTCAGGGATTGACTATTTTGATACTTATGCCCCTGTAGCTCGTATCAGTACCATAAGATTGCTAATTGCTTTGGCATCAATTCATAATCTGATTATTCATCAGATGGATGTGAAGACAGCTTTCTTGAATGGTGAATTGGATGAGGAGGTTTATATGAACCAACCTCAAGGCTTCATCATGCCTGGCAATGAAAACAAGGTGTGTAAACTAATTAAGTCCTTATATGGACTCAAGCAGGCACCTAAGCAATGGCATCAAAAATTTGAGGAAGTGGTTTTGTCTAGTGGTTATTCACTTAATCAGTCTGACAAATGTGTATATAGCAAATTTGATGAATCTGGTAAAGGAGTCATCATTTGTCTATATGTTGATGACATGTTGATCTTTGGTATTGACCAAAATCAAGTTGACCTCACAAAGGAATTTTTGTCATCAAGGTTCTCCATGATGGATATGGGGGAGGCTGATGTTATCCTTGGAATAAGGATTAAACATGAAAGTAACAAAATTTCTATATCTCAGTCTCATTACATTGAGAAAGTGTTGAGGAAATATAATTACTTTGATTGTACTCCAGTGAGTACTCCTATGGATACAAGTGAGAAGCTCATGCCTAATACTGGTAAGGTTGTATCTCAACTTGAGTATTCTAGGGTGATTGACTGCTTAATGTATGCCATGACTTGTACAAGGCCTGATATTGCATTTGTTGTGGGAAAATTGAGCAGGTATACTAGTAATCCTAGTGCTCTTCATTGGCAAGCAATTCAGAGGGTACTGAAGTATTTGAAGAGAACTATGGACTATAGTCTCTCATATACTGGTTATCCATCAGTATTAGAAGGGTACACTGATGCAAGTTGGATCAGTAACACTGAAGACAATTCGTCTACTAGTGGCTGGGTATTCCTACTTGGTGGAGGTGCAATTTCTTGGGCATCCAAGAAGCAAACTTGCATCACCAGTTCAACCATGGAATCTGAATTTGTGGCCTTAGCAGTTGCTGGTAAAGAAGCTGAATGGTTGAAAAACTTGCTTCTTGAGATTCCATTGTGGCCTAAACCTATAGCACCTATTTCTATCCGTTGTGATAGTGCTGCTACATTGGCAAAGGCTTATAGCCAAATGTACAATGGGAAGTCTAGACACTTAGGTGTCAGGCATAGCATGATTCGTGAGCTTATCATGAATGGGGTGGTATCTATAGAGTTTGTCAGATCTCAACAAAACTTAGCTGATCACTTGACGAAGGGTTTGGCTAGAGACTTGGTTTTAAAGTCTGCTAAAGGGATGGGTTTAAGTCCAACTTAGTCACTGAATGCTAAGACACCCAACTCCCTCCTGAGGAAACTTGGGAGCTGAGTTCAATGTGGAAAGCTGAACATTTAGTGTATTGGAGCACATGTTTTATTTTACATCCCAAGGTTGTGCTCAGAACCTGCTGAAAAGGAGGATGAAGTCTTTACTTCTCAATGGTTAATTTTCTTTGAAAAAGTGCTTAGTAGGAGCATGAATAAAGAGGAACCACCTATGTAAATGTTGAAGTTTTGCCGCTTCAGGAAGCTTTGGACTTTTAGCTTTTACAACATTTATGAATTGGATATGGACACATGGCTTGTATAGTGTCAGGAGCTTTTAAGTGTTTGAAACTTGTGTGTATTTTATCATCAGGTATTCAAATGGGTTGAAGGGTTCAATTCTTAGAACACCCTGATTCTCGAATATTTGAACGTGTAATGTACTAAGATGAGAATTCAATCTTCAAGATATTTTCATTTATGCACATGTTTGTTTAATGTTTATTTTCATGCAAAGGAAGTGAACTAAATTTGGGGATGATTGTTGGAAAATTTAGTGCACTTGAGGGATTAATTCACACCTGGTAATGGGATTGGAGGTACGGAGTGTACACCCATCAGGTCAATGTTTACCCTGACTCAAATTAAGTGGTTTGTGGTTCTGCTGCTAGTGTAAATGATAATACTGCTGATGCAGATCATTCTGCTGCTAGTATTATTCATTGTGCTGCTGATGCAGAACATTCTGCTGCTAGTGTTATTGATACTGCTGCTAGTACAATAATACTGCTGCTGAGTTGCTAGGCAATAGATTCTGCTGCTATTACAATTTATTGTGCTGCTAGGCATAAGATTCTACTGCTGGTATGCTGGATAGAATTTGTAACTAACTTTGACCTATTTTGGGAAGTTTCAAATTCTTAATTAAGACCATGATTTTCTGGTCTTGTAACCACTATAGCTAGAATTAAGGAAAGTATATGAAGAATATTTGGCCAATATTTTCTCATATTTCCTTTGACTAGGGTTTTGAGTGTATCTCTAATATATATAGAGATCAAGACATCGGCATGACATATAGACAGAAAACCAAAACACTTGAAAGCAATTCGGTTCTTGATTTGTGCCTAAAACAAGAACATCACTTGGTCTGATCCCATAGAGATATTCATGTAACCCAGGCATAGGGTCGAATAGTTTCTATTGGAAAGTGATTACACGATTTCAAGTGAATATCCGGTACCTTGATTGATTATCTTTACCCTGATTTGGGAACACAGCAACAACAACACTAAACAACTAACAAATCAGTTGGTGGCATTGTTCAGAACGGCACGTGACATATGTAATCAAGAAAATGTCCCTGACTTCAAGATCCATCTTTATAATGTCGACGGAGCTCGCGAATACCAACTGCCATCTGCAGACATCCTGGGTGCTATAGTATTTGAAAATGGGCCTAATACCAATACAGAATATGATGTAATCATACACAAAAAAGGTGTAGGTCCTCAAAGAATTAATAAGCTTCACTCGACATATATGTCTTTACAATATCCGCTTCTTTTTGTATATGGTGAACCAGGATACAACACCAACTTGAGGTTACATACACATAATGCGAATGGTGAAAAACCAAAAATGTCTATGAACACCTACTACATGTATCAGTTACATGAAATGCCTCATCTTTATGGGTTACTATTCAAAGGAGGAAGACTATTTCAACAGTATGTTGCATCAGTATATTGTGCACTAGAACAAGATCGGCTTGATTTTGTAAGAGCAAAACAAAATAACATTAGAAGTGAGTACTTATCAGGCATTTATGATGCAATTTCAAGGGGCGATCGCTGTGGTGCCGACATAGGTAAACGTATAATTCTTCCTTCAAGTTTCACTGGAGGACCGAGGTATATGTACAGCCATTACCTTGATGCTCTTGCCATCTGCCGAGTCCTAGGGAATCCACTGTTTTTCATTACATTCACATGTAATGTAAACTGGCCAAAAATTCGTAGATACATGCATCGGTATCCTGAACTGTCGCCATCCGATAGGGTTGACATTATTGATCGGGTTTTTGAACAAAAGGTTCAGGATTTTGTTAAAGCTTTAAAAGAAGGTAGCATATTTGGGCATATTACCGGAGGTATGTAGTTCTTATCTATCCAATTGTCAAAAAAAAAAGAAAAAACACACACACACACACACAAAATAGATTATATATAATAAAACAACAACAAAAATAGTAACTTTAACTAACTTAATTTCTTTTTCTATGATTAATAATGCCGTCTTACACACAATAGAATTACAAAAACGTGGGCTACCTCATTGTCACACTCTACTATGGCTACATTCAAGTGACAAAATACAATCACCCGAAGATGTGGACAAATTCATTTGTTCAGAATTACCTGAAAAAACAACAGATCCGGAAGGGTTTAAAGTTGTTTCTGAAATGATGATACATGGCCCATGTGGAGCAGCTAATCTAGATGCTCCATGTACGCACGAAGGTAGCTGTACAAAGAACTTTCCTAAAAAATACAATGACAAAACATTTTTTGACAAAAATGGTCATGTACATTACCAAAGAAGAAAGATTGCAGCTTACGTGATGAGAAACATAGTAAGGCTGGATAACACGTATGTTGTTCCATACAATAGACAACTCTGCCTTATGTTTCACGCATATATAAATGTTGAATATTGTGGGTGGAGCATGATGAGAATCAAAGTAAGGCTGGATAACACTTATGTTGTTCCATATAAATGTTGAATATTTAAGCCCAATTAGTCCCAGTCTGTTTATTAATAAGAAAAAGGGTCAAATTAGTATTTGACCCGTCATTTAAAAGAGTTTTGGCCCGGTTTAAAATTGAAGGAAAATACCGTTGGACTCTTTTTTCGTGCTCTTTCCAATGGTGTGCTCGGGGAATTTTTTTGACTTCATCTGAACCTCGATAAACGCGAAAATGTTGTCGAAACTCATCCGAAAATCACCGTTTTTGCTTTGTTTTCAAACTCTTGTACCTTCAAGACATAATAACACATTCCAAACATATTTGCAATATAATTTAACATATTTCATGGTTATTAGTCTGATTTAGCGTGTTTTCCAGTATAAAAATGACGTGTGTTAAATAATAGCTAGTGATTTAGCGTGTGCATAACACACGTCATTTTTTATACCGGAAAACATGCTAAATCGGACTAATAACCATGAAATATGTTAAATTATATTGCAAATATGTTTGGAATGTGTTATTATGTCTTGCAGGTACAAGAGTTTGAAAACAAAGCAAAAACGGTGATTTTCGGATGAGTTTCGACAATGTTTTCACGTTTATCGAGGTTCAGATGAAGTCGAAAAAATTCCCCGAGCACACCATTGGAAAGAGCACGAAAAAACGAGTCCAACGGTATTTTCCTTAAATTTTGAACCGGGCCAAAACTCTTTTAAATGACGGGTCAAATACTAATTTGACCCTTTTTCTTATTAATAAACGGACTGGGACTAATTGGGCTTAAATAAAAAACTTTGCACTAATATACTTGAGGCTATGCCCAGCCTAGCTGGGTATCACCCTCACCCCCACACAAATGAGTCGGGTTCGATTCTTGGCTGAGGCAAAGTGTGGTATTTATACCGGTTGCCACGTGGCGTCTCCTTATTGGTCAAAGTGGCACCAAACCTGACACGTGGCATCATTTAATTGGTCCATGTGGCAACCCAACCCGGCTTGACCTGTTAGATTACCAGACCCGACCCGATGCTACGTGGCACCACTCAGGTGATGACACATGGCACCCGACCCGACCCGTTGACCCACTAGGACCGTTTATGTAAATAACTTAACAAGCGTTAAGGACTGTCGTTGCAATTTGGTCCTAACTACAAGGACGATTTATGTAAATAAATCTAACGAAAACCCCTTTAGTACACAAGATAGCAAAGATTAGTAAGTTAGATGTATACAAAAGGAAAAAGTGGAAAGTATGTGCATACTTTAGGGGAAAAAAAAAAGTTAGATGTATACAAAAAGAAAAAAGTGAAAAGTTCGATGACTTTTTAGACCATTTTCCGTTTTTAAATTTATGTTTATTTTTAATAAGTTAGTGTAATTTGTATTTTTATATAATGAATGAAATATTATTTAAGAGGTTATTTAATGATTGAAATATTAATTTGGGGTTGAATTTGTAATTTTTATTTTTTAAAGAAAAGTGGGGCAAAAAATGTTGAGTTATGGTTGATTTTTGATAAGGGGTGTGTTTGGTAAAAGTAGCAGTGAGTTGTGAGCAGTGAGCTGTGATTAGTAGCTGTGAGCAGTAGCCACAGCTCACAGCTTCTTAAAGAAGCATTGAAAAAATGAGCATTCCTAAAAAATCGCAAAGCTCACCGCTTCTTCGCCAAACGAACAATAAAAATCAAAAAGCTCATTGCTTACCGCTCATCGCCCCAAAAAGCTCTAAAAAGCTCCGCGCCAAACATAGCCAAGGGGTGTTTTTTGTGAGTTAAGTTTGAAATGTTAAAGCTGATGTAGCGCTAACGTGACGCTGAATTATTTACTGAGAATGTAAAGTCTATTAACTATAATTGTTTGTTTGACCGAGTAAACAAAGAAGGGCTGACTTATCCCCCCCAAATTTTTTTCATTTTTTTTTTATTTTTTTTTTATTTTTATAATTTTGTTTATATCAAAAAGCTATAAACCTGAAAGTGCGGAACAGAAATACGGAACAGAAACTGACAAAAACTATAAAACTGTCAGAAATACGGAACAGAAACTGACAAAAAACTGTGATATATTGTCCCAAAAGAGAATCTTTGACCAAAATAGTGTCCCCTAATTTGACATCCTGGGGGGTTTGTATATCATGGTCCAACAAAAAAATACATTATGCTTCAAAGTTCAAATGATTAGCGGTAGTAACATTGTTTTCCTACTAGTTTATACATTAAAAAAATAATGCATTGCCAAAAATATCCACCTTTTTTATTTATTAGGGAGTATAAAATTTGTATTATCTCTAGAATTGGGTGTTAATATACATATTCGTTAGGATTGTTTTACCCGAAATAAAGTTTTTTTTATTTTAATTTCGTACTTGATTATAGGTTTTATCCATCAATTAAGTCAAATCGTTATTAAAGAGGTCCTTATTTTGTACTTAGGTTTTATCTACCAATTAATAATGGTATTCGTAACATGAGAGTATTTTAAAATAAGATTTCGAACCTAACTACAACGAAGTACAAGTTCACCTCTATTTGATTATTAGCTTTTCATGTATATTTATTTATTGTTGCCTTGTAAAATAATAATAATAATAATAATAATTAAAAAAAAAAAAAAAAAAAAAAAAAAAAAAAAAAAAAAAGGTTCTTATTTTGATTCCACCTTTCTTCGCTTAGCCGGAAACAACTTAACATTGTTTGGGGTTGACCTTTGGTGAATGGTCACTTGACACCCACGTGTGTATAGAGTTGTAATTTCCGTGCCGATTTAAACCTTAAAGAGAAATCACTATAAAATCAACTATATTTTTGGTTTTTTTCAAAATAGATTTTTTTTAGCTTTCCCAAACAAAAAGTTAAAATTAATATGAATAATCAAACACTTGTAGAATAGCAATAAGGGTGCGTTTAGTTTTAAGTGGTATTGGATTTGGATTTGATTTGGTTTATGATTTGAATTTGATGTTAGGTTTAGGAAAGAGAAGATATATTTTTTAAATGAATTTTAAAATAAATAAAAAAAACTAAATACATTGTTTAAAAAATGAAATAAAAAAGTATGTGAGATAAATGAAAGATGGTCCCCGCATAATTTATGGGTGTGTTTGTTAAAAGTCGTGTGCGCAGTAGCAGTAAGCTGTTAGCAGTTGCTGTGAGCAGTAGCAACAGCTCAACGCCCACCGCTCACAGCTTCTTAAAGAAGCATTGGAAAAATGATCATTTCTAAAAAATAGCAAAGCTCACCGCTCCCTTGCCAGACGAGTACTAAAAAACAAAACGCTCATTGCTCCAAAAAGCTCCACACCGCTCCGTGCCAAACATAGATTATGTAAGGGGGAATTGCATATATATCCCTCCAAACCCTCATAATTGCATATATATCCAACCAAAAGTCATAATTACATATATATCATTTCAAAGCCTTAAAATTGTCATATATATCCAAATGATTATTTTAAATATATTTAATAAAAAAATGTATAATAATTATTTATGATTATAAAATGACGATTATACCCTTATTCTTTTTTTTTTTTTTTTTTTTTTACAATTACAAAATATCCTTTATTGGTTTGAATTTTATTATGTCATTTGATCTATATATATAGGAGTTTACGTTTAGATGGAACGATAGATGGTGTTGTTGATATTCTTATTCAAGATTCGTCGATAACGAACACGGTTGAGTCGTCGAATATGGTTGCTCTTTCTTTTCTTAAAATATGGTTAAAGGATATTTTGTAATTGTAATTTTTTTTTAATGAATAAGGGTATAATTATCATTTTATATATCAATTATAATTATTTGACATTTTTTTCAATTAAATATATTTAAAATAATTATTTGGATATATTTGACAATTTTAAAGCTTTGCAAGGATATATATATATGCAATTATGACTTTTAGTTGGATATATATGCAATTATGAGGCTTTGGAGGGATATATATGCAATTAATCCATTATGTAATGTAGTGTTATGGGGTGGGATTTCTCAAAACTCATAAGTGCAGGTTTGAGCTACTATTTAAAAATCCATGGATACTAACTAAGGGTGTGTTTGGTATGATCACGGGGTTAGAATATGATTTGAATTTGGTATACATTGAAATAAAAGTAGGAGAAAGAAAAGGTATAATTATTTATAAAGTTTGTTTGTTTTAAATATTTTATTATATTTAAATATATTATTTGTAATTAAAATGGAGAAGAAAAAAAAAGTGGAAAAGAAATTATAAACATGTGGTTGAGAATTTGCAAGGACACATAAATTCGTGAAAGCCCACACTTCTTGTTTGTTAGACTGAACGTAATGGGTGTCCACCCCCTAGACAACTTTGTTGTCCACCCCAACCAAACGCGTTCCCCTTACTACTTGAGGAGTAACCGGACGTGTCCCCCTATAGACACCTAATTCATTTGGTCTGTCAGTGGACCAAATAAAAGGAAAGGGTTGTGTGTGTATCTTGTATTTAATTAATTTTGTGGGGTATGTTTTTTGTTGTTAGTGTGGTCTCCTTACTACGTGAGTTTGGTCTAGGTGTTGTCTGAAGAGAAAGAAATCTGATGTGGCGCTGATGTGACGGTGTCTGGGGTGGTTTTTTGGTGTCCCATTACATTCAGTCTTATGAGGCTAAGAGTATCAAGTCATCTTTTTATTATATTGTGGTAGGCCTATTTTCAACCAAACATTAATATACAACATTTTATTCCATTCCTTTTATTCCACGCTCCTAAAACAAATGAGCTCCTTAAATGCATTTTTTTTACTTTAAATCCATTTCTTCTATTCTAAAGTGGCATACCAAACGCATCGTAAGTTAAAATGAACTTCAGAACATTCTAGGAAAAATCGCAATCACATCTTACATGTCAAATTAGGTACATATAGTGTTTCAAAATGAGACAGTTGATTTTATGAAGAAAAATAAAATAAAAGGTTTGATTTTTAAAGTAGATTTTGAAAAGGCATACGATAGTATTAATTGGAGATATTTGTGCAATATTCTAAAAAGCATGGGTTTCGGAGAAAAGTGGTGTTCGTGGATTGACGTTTGCTTAAAGTCATCTTCAATGTCGGTTCTGGTTAATGGGTCCCCAACAATCGAATTTGGTTTAGAGCGTGGTGTTAGGCAAGGTGACCCATTGTCGCCATTCTTGTTCATTCTCGCGGCAGAATGGTTGAATTCAATGATTAAAGAGGCAGTTGAAAAAGGAATCTTTAAAGGAATTAATGTGGGATCTGAGAGAGTGGTTGTTTCACACTTACAATATGCCGACGACACTATCTTCTTTGGTGAATGGGACAAATAAAATGCAAAGAATCTAATGTGTATCTTGAAGTGTTTTGAGAGGGTGTCAGGTCTCAAGGTAAACCTTGACAAGAGTAGATTGTATGGTGTTGGGGTAAATTCGAGTGAAGTGAGCAATATGGCGAGTTGGATGCAATGTCGCGTGGGTGAATTCCCGTTTACATATTTGGGACTTCCAATTGGGGATTGTATGCGTCGGGAAAGTGCATGGAGAAATTTGGTTGAGAAATTCAAAAAAAGATTATCCGACTAGAAAGCAAAAACGATGTCCTTTGGGGGACGATTGACATTGGTTAAATCGGTTCTAGGAAGTTTGCCATTGTATTATTTTTCATTGTTTCGTGTGCCTTTATGTGTGATAAAAAAACTTGAGATTATTAGGAGAGAGTTCTTCTGGGGTGGGGTGGGTGAAAATAAAAGATTACCATGGGTTAAATGGGATAAGGTTTTATCTACTTATAGGGTTAGGGGGTTAAACATCGGGTCTCTTAGGGCTAAAAATTGGGCGTTAGTAGGAAAGTGGTGGTGGCGGTTCAAGATAGAATGTGGTGCTTTATGGGTGAGGGTGATCAAAAGTATTTATGGAGAGAGTGACGGTTTAGAGGCTGATGGCGTAGGCTCGAGGGTAGGTAGGAGTGGGCTTTGGCGTGATATTGTGAATGTAGGTCTAGACATTGACAAAGTTGGGATTGGATTTTCTTATTCTTTCTCAAAAACGCTGGGTGATGGGGGGGATACGCTTTTTTGGGAAGATAGGTGGGTTATTGGTATAAGACTTCGTGAAAGATTTCCTAGGTTATTTTAATTAGATAGGCGTAAGGAGGCTCGGGTGGTTGATAGAGGGAGATGGTGTGAGGGGGTGTGGAGGTGGGAATGGGATTGGGTGAGGGAGCCAAGAGGGAGAGCTTCTGGCAATGTAGTAGAGCTTACGAGGCTTTTACAAAATGTTATTTTATCTCTTGATTGTAGGGACTCGTGGCGTTGGAATCTTAGTAAAGATGGTAATTTCAAGGTTAAAGACTTGGCTTTTATGGTGGATGACGTATGCCTTCGTGTGGGAAATACGACCTAAGAGACACTATGGAATAAACTTGCTCCAAAAAAGGTAAACGTTTTTGTTTGGAGAGTTTTACGTGGGAGAATTCCGGTTCGTGTAGAGCTCGACAAAAGAGGAATTGAGTTAGATTCTATATTATGTCCATGTTGTGATGATAGTGTGGAATCGTGTGATCATAGCTTAGTGACGTGTAATGTCGCTAAAAGTGTTTGGGACAAAAATTTTGGATGGTAGAGAATCGGTCCAGTTAATGTTTTTTCAGCAAATGATTTGTTTCGTTTTAGTGGGAATGTGGTTGTTCATTCTTACTCGAGAACTTTGTGGCAATTGGTAATATGGACAACCGGGTATTACATTTGGAAAGAGCGCAATTCTCGCGTCTTCAAAGCAAAGGTGGCTAGTATTAATAAAAATTTTCATGAAATTCAAGTTAAAAGCTTTGACTGGGTTTCGAGGAGATCGAAGAAAGTCCATTTCGACTGGCAGAAATGGTTCATCGATCCCTCAAGCTACAAAATTCAATGATGGCATCGTTTAAGGCTAGTTGTTATGTGAGTCTGCAACATATTTTGCTGCTATGTTCCTGCTCCAGTCAGTTTTTGGTTGGGGTTTTGTGTGGTTTTTTTTGGGTCTCAGCTCTGTTAATTTACTTGATTGAGGAGTTGAGATGCCATTCTTTTATAATAGTTTGCTCGTAGTCGTAATAAATGTCTTGTTGCCTTTAAAAAAAACATATAGTGTTTCAATTTTATCAAGTGTCAAGATAGCCATTAAGTAGCCGATAAAATTAAAAATATTTTTCTGTTCAAAATTGAATCACATTAACTCTTATGAGAAGATAACAAAAATACATATGACGTAGAGAGCTATATATATATATATATATATATATATATATATATATATATATATATATATATATATATATATATATATATATATATATATATATATATATATATATATATATATATATATATATATATATATAGGTGATAGATTTGCTACAATTTTTGTAGCCAATTGGCTACAATACTTCACAAAAAAAAAAACAAAAGGAATAAATCAGGGACCCACAGAAAAGAATCAAGGACCCACAAAAACAATCAGGGACCTATATTTATAACACAAAATTATAGCTAATTGGCTACAAAAAATTGTAGCTAATATATTCCCATATATATAAGCTTATTTTTTTATTTAGTTAATAAAATTTACAATCAAGTCCCAAACCTTTAAAAAGAGGATAATTCAAAATTCAATTTTGTGAACTTAAGTGTAAAATTCTTGATTTTTATAATTTTTGGTAAGTTTGTAGATTTAATCAGTGACCTTACCTACTTAAAATTTTAAAAATAACTTCTTTTATTATTAGTGTTAAATTAAATTAAATTGATCATGATAAGAAAAACTCTACATATTCATCTTATATACTAAAAGATTGAGTTGTCTTATAAATGCAAAGTGCTCATGATTAATGTGGGAGGTTTCATGTGTAAGTACATTGGTTTAATGTCCATGCTTAAGGGTAAGTACATATTGCCTACAATTAGAGCTTCGAATGGAATCATGAGTGCCTTAAGAAAACGAAAAGATTAGTCTTTATTAGGCCTGTGTTAATGAAGGTATACAAACCATCCTCATAATTGATGAATATGAAGTGTTGCTGATGTATTAATGCTTGAAGCAGGTATAAAAACCATCCAAAGATGAGAAAAAAACATAGCAAAAAACCACACCAATTATGTGTGCTAAATCCCATCGTCATATCTAACAACAACAACATCGACCAAGAAAAATCCTATTTCCATCAACCACAGTTTCAAAAAAAAAAAAAAAAAAAAAAAAAAAAAAAAATCCCATAAACAACTCACGGCTACGACAACAAATAACAAAACAAACCATATTCCATCTACCCTCTTCGAACCACAGCCCTTTCAAACAAGCAAATCCAAAAATTAGTCATAATCCTATTCCCTTTATCAAAACTAAACTAAAAAGATCTCAGCTCTTTTCTTTATGTACTCACAGATTCGAGTAAAAGAAAACATCATCATAGATCGTGTTGAAGCTTAACTTCATTTTTAATATCCGAAAATTATAAAGATAGAACAATAACAAATCTGTTATCATTCTTTCTTTTCTTTTGGTTAAAGATAACACACAAAAAAATTTCACCTACCCGAGACCTCAGTATGAGATCTTGATGCCGTTTTCATCTTTCTTAGATGGTGGATGCAAGGATGAATTGATGGTGACGAAAGGTGTTTGAATCATTAGGGTTATTATTCGATTGTTGGTGAAAGATGATGATGAGATCTGTGATTTGATGAGTCTTGATGTGAGGAGATGAAAAGTTGGGTGAGAGGTGATGTGAGAAGGGGGCGGACAAAATGAAGTGTGTATTCTAGGGTTAAGGTAAAATGAGAGATTAGGGTTATATTAATAACCGGGTTTGTCTTTTGGGTTTGGATTTAGGCTCATTGATTGGATCCGGTATATTATTTGTTGGGCCATGTTATGATTTGTGTTATATAATTTCAAATTGGGTTGGCCTGTATAACCCGTGTGTGAAGCCGGGTACTCACGTATATCAGGGGTAGTGTAGATTTATTTCATATTCGTGTTTGGAATCTTTTGAAATGTCTCTTTTTGTTTTCAGGAAAAATGGAAAAAAAACATTTTGCATCAATCTTATTTGTTAGTACTAATTAGTGGTCACAACATAAGATAAATTGAATATTCACCAATAAAATAATGAAGTGTTAATAATTAAAAAAGGTTGTTCACCAAGTTCATTTATAAAATAAATAAATAACGTTTTATAAAGAAGGGAATGGGTGTTGCAACCTTATGTGAGGATATATTTCTGAGTTTGAAGACGATCATAATTTATATGTATAGTTGTAATGTTATTTCTGTTTGATTTTGTGTAAAGCATTATGTCAGCATGTGATAATATTATAAAGGGTGGGTTAGTTGTTAAAAGGTATTTAAATGTAATACGTGTCATCTTTTGCTATTATGAATCTTATTTCGCTATTATGAATCTTATAGTAGTAACGTATACGAAGATGAAATTAAAAGGTGGCAGTCGAAAGAATTTGATCAAGGGACGCCATCCTAACTTTCTTTATCAACTTGGAAGAGTACCAATACTCAAATAATGCGATTCAGCTGCAAGCAATAATGAGATAAAAGACGATGACTACTACATTATCTAATTAACTAGCTTAGAACCCGTGTTCAACACGAGCAGTATAAGTATAAGTATATATTAAAGGTATATGAAAAATTGTTTTTCTTGAAAATTCATTAGAAAAGTGTATAATATAGTAAATTAGAGGAATATGCATAAACAAAAATAATACAAAAGTTAATTAGTTTAACACAAGGAAGTCCAAAGAATATGTGTATCCAATATTCCAATTTGTTGAAAGCATTATAAAACAGAGTAATGTTCATATAAATACATACTGTATAAGATTTTCAATATAACTGAGTTGTCACAATTAACAGGGCACTTTGATTGTAAAAAAGCGAATTTAACAACTAAATTAAAACCCATGTCCAACACGAGCAAAATAAGTAAACTACTAAGTTTATCTTAAAGATTGAAGCTTCAAGTCAAGCAAACATTTTCGATAGTACCTGCAAAATGATACGGATGTAACACCCCCAATTTCGGATAACAACAGCGGAAGACTTAATTGGGTGTTACGTAGAGGATCTTTCGTCATAATTATAGAAAATGACTTTAAAAAGACGTTTTAAGTTTTATCATTCAAAATACAAGTGTTTAGAATACAAAGATGTTTCATAGTTGAACATGTTTATTTAAAGTTGAATGATAAAACATTTATTTAAACCACCCGTACAGGGTTATAATGCCCACTCCGTTGCCTTGAGTTCTAGTCCTTAGTTACCTGAGATAACATGCTAAAAGTCAACAGAAGTTGAGTGATGTTCATAGGTTTAAGTTTAACAGTTTGAACACAAGTATAAGTGTTAATTGCATCGAATTACAATTAAACAAGTTAAAATCAAGTTATTATTGCATTAAGCTCATGACACGCAACGCTTAACGGGCATCAAATATGATGTAAAGTATAAGGGGGGCCCTCATGATGAGTATTTGCCAATAACTCATAAGTTTGTTCAAATAAAGTGCGCCTGGGTGGCTCATCCTAGCAGACCCAAACGGGGATTGTCAGTCCCAAATAGATCTATTCAAAATTATTTACGTTCACTCGCAAGTGATTAAAGTTCATGATTGAGGGACTTTTGGCAATAGCTACTTAAGCAATAATAATAACAGTCGTAGCATACGAAAAATTTGTGTTCATGTTTTGTAGCATGTATCTCCCCACGAAAGATTTAAAAGTTAAAGTGTGGGCTATGAACTCACCTGGGTAGTGCGGTAGTGGTAGCAGTAATATCGTTAATCAAACGATGAAAAGAAAACGGATTCAACACACGACCTATATCGTATATGGCAAGTTTAGTGGTTTGATAGTCTAAGTTCGGTTTATCGCGAATCAAAACGTTTAAGGTTTTATTGTTTTGTTCATCACATTATAATGTGCGCGCGTTTAAATGATCAAAGTTATATATAACTAAAATGTTATATATAAAAAAAAATGGTTATCAAGTTATATATATAAAATATAAAGTTTTATATATTTAAAAGAAATATATATAGAGTTATATATATATATGGATCTTATATATAACGTTTTCGGATGCGTGCTCGTTCGTCGGAGTGTAATGGTTGACAAGAGAGATTGTCGTTTTATAACTCAAGTTGATTAACGATAAGTTGGATTCTACGTTAATGATTTCGTTAAGTGGTTTTGTAAATATTTATATATATATGTTAATAAACTACGTAGATAGAATTTATTATTCGTCGACTAAACATATTTGGTTCGGGTTTTGGGTTGTAAATTATTACCGCAAATATAAATTAGAAATACTCCTTAGGTTTTTACAAAATTACACTTTTAGCCCTAACGTCATAACATTTGCACTGTTAATCCTCGGTTAAGTTTTATACCCTTTTAAGTCCAAAACTTTTAGTATTTACATTTTATACTCAATAGTTTCTAGATTTACAGTTTTCATCACAAAGTTATTAAAATAACATTTTTGCCGAAAGTTTCCTATTTTGACAACTTTAGTCCCTCGGTTAGCGATTCTTTGCAAATCGAGTCCAAGGTTTATAAACTCAAGGTTTCACTATTTTTATTTTAAAACTAAGTTTAAAACAGTTTGTGTAACTTATAAAAACAGCTTAATTAGCCGAGAGCTTATTTTTCAGCTTATGGGCTTTTAACGGGCTAATTGTGTATCCCTTTATGGGCTTGCGATCTAATGGGCTTAGTGTGGGTTTGGGTTTTGTCACGGGCTTGTTTTAAGGTCATAAAGACATAACAATAAAGCTTATACGATCCGCTTA
The DNA here is from genome assembly GCA_021014915.2 of Artemisia tridentata subsp. tridentata. Classification (NCBI taxonomy): domain Eukaryota; kingdom Viridiplantae; phylum Streptophyta; class Magnoliopsida; order Asterales; family Asteraceae; genus Artemisia; species Artemisia tridentata. The sequence continues at coordinate 137,320,316 of CP139509.1, read as the reverse complement.
TTTAAAGAGCTTATAATCAGCTTGTTGGGCTTTAAGCCCATTCGTTACTTATTTTAGTTCTTAAAACCGCGGCGTGTGAGTTTTACTTTGAGGTTCAAGAGGTCATCAAATGAACTAGTTAGCGTGACTTTTATACGTAGGCTATTAGTGCACCATGTGAACTAATGGTTCGAGTTTTAAAAACGAGTGGGATTGGTGTCGAAATAAAAAGTTACGAGGCCAAAACTAAAGTGACTTAGCATTGTTTGAAACAGTTTTTGAAAACATGACATATTCTAAGTGTTTTTATAGACTCGAAGGTTATCAAGGCGACATGCAAACGTGTGATATTTAGTGTTTATACGTTTATGTAGTGTTCGAATATTGATGGTTCTCGATAGTTAGCATAGCTAATACTTAGGGTGTCGAGTAAAATATATAGGTTATTTATAGATTTTAAGAAATATCGAATCTAAATGATCGTGGCATGCAAAGGTACTAACGTATGAATTAGAAAGAAAAGTGAGAAGATGACTTACTTCTCTTCGAAGGTGAGGCGTATCACTATGATGCGACGGAGTTAGAATGAAAGAACTATATAACTCGATTCTTTATACTTCGAAGATTTAAGAGCGTGTAAGATGTGGCTCGTTGCTTGGCTCAAACCTTCTTAACTCGTACCAAAACTAGGCGTGCTTAGCATGTTTTAAGGACTTAGTAATATTTGTAAGTGAAATGTTTTGGGTGTGTATAAGTTAAGTCGAACGCATGCATGGTATTTATAGAAGGTTTAGAGCAGATACATGCAAGCATGTTCGGTCAAAATGGGATGATAATGAGTAGTTGGAGTGTCACAGTATCGAAAATGATGAGAGGCATAAGGTATGAATCGTCCTTGTGGTAGTTCGAACAAGAAGAAGAAGTCGAGGGTTTCCAAGTTTTGCGCTGACTATTATTTGTAGGAGTAGAAGATCAATTCCTTTTAACATAGTATGATGCATTGTGCATCATGATTACCTTTGAATATCCAAGAGTAAAGAAAGGAGTTGGCGTATGAATCTTCTCTTTTGTGTCTAGCCGAGAACAAGGGAACAAAGAGATATAAATTGTGTTTTGTCTTGGCTCTAGTTGGTATTATTTTTACAAGGGATTTGTAATAATGGTAGAGTGTAGCAGTAAGTAAAATGATGAGGATTTTGGTGTTACTAGCCGGCGCTAAGGACCAAATAAAAGAAGACAAAGAATTGTTGTGTTTGGTCTTTGTGGTTGGGTCGTGTACTTCAACTATGTAACTTCACATTTTGGACGTGAACAATAAATATAGTAGGGTGCGTTTGATATCTGGTAAGAGTTTGGAACGAAGGTACTTGTTGGCCAAAAACAGGTAGTGTCGAGTTGGGTGTTGTACAAAAAAATCGCTTAGGCCAAATGTGGAAAGTTGGTTGGTGTTCATCAAATGTCGAATGAATTGAGCTTTGACAGGTTTGAGGCTATTAAACGATCAAGTTTAGGTGAAGTGTTTATTCCTCTCGATTCTTAGCTAAGTCGAGAATGGAGTCGGGTGAAATATTAATATAGTCGTTAAGTTAATTTCTTTGAATATGTGTCAAAGTGTTCGGCAGTTAAGCAACTAAACCAAATATCTTAAAATCAACTTTGGGCTTTGTTTTATCGTCGGGCTCATTGGTGGATTGGGCCGAGAAAGAAAATAATGAAAATAATAAGGGCTCGTTTGGTTTGTTTGGTTTGTAGCGAGATTGGGCCAAGGCCCAGTGAGTTTTGTGGTCCATTTGAGGTCCAATATATTTACTGAGTGTTAGTGATAATTTTTGTGAGATCGGGAATGTGTTTGATCACATTCGGTTAACTGTCGAAATATATGTATATATATATATATATATATATATATATATATATATATATATATATATATATATATATATATATATATATAGACGTTAAGTATTAAACGTTAAAGTTTTAAATAATTCGCGATCTTAGACTGTCAAGGTTCGTGTGTAAGCATCGTTTCTAGGCAATCGGTAGTCACAAGTATCGTTGTGATCTAAATAGTGTAGCATAAATAACAAAAGAAATTTTGTTACTAGTAAAAATGTTTATTAAACATCGTAATGATTTATTAATCATTTATTAGCATCTACTATTCATAGGGGAAAATTACGGGAGGTTACAGTACCTACCACTTACACTGAATTCCGTCCCGAAATTCCAGTCTAAGATAGGTAATAGAAGTGTTTACGAGAATAGGTGTGGGTATTTAGCTCGAATTTGGTCTTCGCGTTCCCAAGTATATTCCGGTCCTCGTTTTGAGTTCCATCGGACTTTAAAAATGGGAATGCGGTTTCGTTTTAGTCGTTTGACCTCTCTGTCCATGATTTCCACGGGTTCTTCGGTAAAGACGAGTTTGTCGTCGAGTCGAATCTCTTTCAAAGGAATTACAAGAGATTCATCTGACAAACATTTCTTAAGGTTTGATACGTGAAAGGTGTCGTGAACTCGACTAAGTTCCTCTGGCAGTTCGAGTTTGTAAGCCACTGGTCCTATCCTCTCCAGGATTTTGAATGGACCAATGTATCTTGGATTAAGTTTTCCACGTTTTCCGAAACGTATCGTTCCTTTCCAAGGAGATACTTTCAACATGACCTTGTCTCCAATCTGGAATTCTAGAGGTTTTCTCCTCACATCGGCATAGCTCTTTTGTCTATCTCTTGCCGCTTGTAGTCGTTGCTTAATTTTAACTATCTTTTCTGTCGTCTCATGAATGAGATCGGGTCCGGTAAGTTGTATCTCTCCAACTTCGGTCCAACAAACAGGCGATCTGCACTTTCGACCGTATAGGGCTTCGAATGGTGCTGCCTTAATGCTGGCGTGATAACTATTGTTATAGGAGAACTCAGCTAGAGGTAAGTGTTTATCCCAACCTTTTCCGAAGTCGATAGCACACGCTCGGAGCATATCTTCTAAGGTTTGGATTGTCCTCTCGCTTTGTCCATCGGTTTGTGGATGATAGGCAGTGCTCATATCCAATTTGGTTCCTAAGGCTTTTTGCAAAGACTTCCAAAAATGAGATGTGAAACGACTGTCACGATCCGAGATGATTGAGATCGGCACTCCATGTCGCGAAACTATTTCTTTTAGATATAGTGTTGCGAGTGTGTCCATCTCGTCGGTTTCTTTGATTGCTAAGAAGTGAGCGGATTTCGTGAGACGATCAACGATGACCCAAATGGTGTCAAGTCCAGTTGATGTTTTAGGAAGTTTAGTGATAAAGTCCATTGTAATACGCTCCCATTTCCATACAGGGATTTCGGGTTGTATGAGTAATCCGGACGGCTTCTGATATTCCGCTTTTACTCGTGAACAAGTCAAACATTTTCCGACATACTCGGCTATGTCAGCCTTCATGTTTGGCCACCAGTAAAGCTTCTTGAGATCTTGGTACATTTTGTCAGAACCTGGATGAATGGAGTATTTGGATTTATGAGACTCATTCATAATGAGATCACGTATACCTCCGTATAGAGGAATCCAACTTCTCTCTTTGAAACAGAGCATCCCGTCTGCTCTCTGTACAAAGCCATTCTTATTTTCTGGCATACCATAAATCTTTTCACTAAGTCGGTTCTCTTCCTTAAGAGCTTCGGATTGAGCGGTGAGTATTTGTGCGGGTAGGGGTGAACGAATGGTTATTCCTAACGATTTGACTCTAAGAGGTTTCAGTCGTTCCTTCCGACTCAATGCGTCTGCCACAACGTTGGCTTTTCCTGGGTGATAACGGATTTCGCAATCGTAATCGCTGAGTAGTTCTAACCAGCGACGTTGTCTCATGTTTAGATCCTTCTGATCTAAGATGTGCTGCAGGCTTTTGTGATCGGTGAATACCGTGCACTTGGTGCCATACAGGTAATGTCTCCACAACTTGAGAGCGAATACTACTGCTCCTAACTCTAAATCATGAGTCGTGTAGTTTGCTTCATGTGGTTTGAGTTGTCGTGAGGCATAGGCTATCACTTTGTTTCGTTGCATCAGCACAGCTCCCAAACCATGATATGAGGCATCACAATACACTACGAAGTCTTCACTTCCTTCGGGTAGTGCTAATATTGGTGCTTCACATAGCTTTTTCTTTAGTAGCTAAAAAGCTGATTCTTCCTCTCTTCCCCAGATAAACTTCTTGTTCTTCTGAGTTAATTCGGTCAAAGGCTTTGAGATTTTTGAAAATCCTTCAATAAATCTCCTGTAGTAACCGGCTAGACCCAAAAATTGGCGTATCTCTGTGGGATTTGTAGGAGATGTCCAACTTTTGACGGCCTCAATCTTAGCTAGATCTACATGAATACCTTGACTGTTGATAACATGCCCCAGGAATTGTACAGTTCTAATCCAAAAGTCGCATTTGGAGAACTTGGCATACAACTGTTCCTTTTTTAGTAACTCTAAAATAATCTTTAGATGTTCGGCATGTTCTTGTTCGTTGCGGGAGTAGATTAGGATATCGTCTATGAACATTATTACGAATTTATCCAGGTATGGTTTGCACACTCGGTTCATTAGATCCATGAACACTGCAGGTGCATTGGTTAAACCAAATGGCATTACTTGGAATTCGTAATGTCCGTAACGTGTCCTAAAAGCTGTTTTGGGAATATCTTCCTCTCGAACTCTCAACTGATGGTACCCTGACCTTAGGTCGATCTTCGAGTATACACTCGATCCTTGTAGTTGATCAAACAAGTCGTCGATCCTAGGTAGCGGGTAACGATTCTTTACAGTGAGTTTGTTCAATTCCCGGTAATCGATACACATTCGGAAAGATCCGTCCTTCTTCTTTACGAATAGAACCGGAGCTCCCCAAGGTGATGAGCTGGGTCGGATAAAGCCTTTATCAGACAATTCTCTCAATTGTTCTGATAATTCCTTCATTTCAGACGGCGCTAACCTATAAGGTGCTTTCGCCACAGGTGCCGCTCCAGGCACAAGTTCAATCTGGAATTCTACTTGACGGGGAGGTGGAAGACCGGGTAGATCTTTGGGAAATACTTCTGGAAACTCTTTAACGATCGGAACGTCTTCAACTCGTTTATCTTTTGTGTTGATATAAATAATGCCTAAACACGTTATTAATATTTTTCGATATCTCTACGTTTTGATAATCACAAAATGTAAAATCATTAATCGGAAAATTATGACGTAAACAAGTATTTAATTGTAAATATCAATTTCTACAACTCAAATCACTTAAGGTATGAATGAACTAATGCTTAATGCATTATATGATCAAAGGAACATTTTCTTAATAACTAGATTTTTTATAAAACATCAAAAACATTTTATATATTTTTGAAAAACATTTTTGGCATTAAATAAAAATGTTTAATCTTTTATAAAAATATGAATTCAAATTTTTAACCAAAATCAGTTAAAATGTTCCAGAAAAACCTTCCCCACAAAAGGACAAAATTGGCCAACGGACAGAAGGGGCGGCCCCCTTAATTTTACTAGGCGGCCCCCTTAATTATTAAGGGGACCGCCCCCGCTCCAGTAGACTTCCAGCTGTCCAAATTTTCTCCTATTAAGTCGTGAAGTAGTTGTGAAGAAGTCGTGAAGAAGTCGTGAAGACGTCGTGAAGCCGTTGTGAAGAAGTCGTGATTAAGTCGTGTAGAAGTTGTGTATAAGTTGTGAGATTGGTTCTAGCTACGATTAGGACTCGACATCTAGCTTTGTGTCGTTAAGCCGGTGTAAGCTAAAGTTGTGTAAGGTTTCTCCGCCATAAGGGAGTTTGTTGACATAGTGAAGAAAACTCTCGAGTAGGTGACTCGAGGAGTGGAGTAGGGCAAGGAAGGTGTCCTTGTAGCCGAACCACTATAAATCTCCGTGTTGTGGTTTGATCTTTCCATCTCTCTCTCTTATTTCATTTCATTTACATTACTTGCATTACTTATATATATTTGTTTATATATGTTCATATTGATCAAGAGTTGAATTCACATAAGATAGAATCGAAGCTTTTAAAAAGTAAACAAAAGTTTTCATAAATTAAAAAGACGTAAAACTATTCAACCCCCTTCTAGTTTTCCACAATTGGTATCAAGAGCCACGTCAAACAAGATTTTTAAAATAAACTGTATTTTAAAACTTGAAACGATCTATGGAATCTGAAAAATATTTAGAAGGGCAATCTATGCAAAGACCACCACTATTTGAAAGTGATGAATTTTTATATTGGAAAAATCGATTCGAAACTTATGTGAAGTCAAAAGATCTAGATCTTTGGCATGTTATTACTAATGGTGATTTTTTACCTATTCAACATAATCTTGAAACTAAAAAGGATGAAATTGTACCTTTTGAAAAACAAAGTGATGATTTAAAAAGAAAACTTTCTAAAAATAATGAGGCTAAAATGGTTATTTATAATGCGCTACCACGTAAAGAATACGAAAGAATCTTTATGTGCGAAACCGCAAAAGAAATTTGGAACTCTTTACTAATAACTCACCAAGGTAATAGTCAAGTCAAAGATAATAAAATAGATCTTCTTGTTCAACAATATGAACAATTCACGATTCCGGAAGAGGAATCAATTAATAATGCATTTGCTAGGTTTAACACAATCATCACAAGTTTAAAGGCACTTGATGAGAGTTTTTCTAGTAAGAATTTTGTCAGGAAATTTATTAGGGCTCTTCATCCAAAATGGCGGGCTAAAGTTACGGCGATTGAAGAATCAAAGAACTTGTCAACTCTTCAACTTGACGAGTTAATTGGCAACTTGAAAGTCTACGAAGCAATAATCAAGAAAGACTTCGAGATGGTCAAAGGAAAGAAAGAGCAAAGCAAATCAATCGCGTTGAAGGCTAGGAAAGCATCAAGTGACGAGGATAGCTCAACCTCCGAAAGTGATGATGAAGAATATGCCATGGCCGTAAGAGACTTCAAGAAGTTTTTCAAAAGACGAGGAAGATTCGTTAGACAACCATATGACGAAAGGAAAACACTCCAAAGAAACAAAGACGACAAAGGTAGCAAGAGCGAGAGGAAGTGTTTCAAATGCGGTGATCCAAATCATCTCATTGGAAGATGCCCTATGATGTCAAAGGAGCAAAACCAAAAGGCGTTCATTGGAGGAACATGGAGTGACAGTGAAGAAGACGAGAAAGAAACCACAAAAGAAGAGAAGTGTCTCATGGCTAAGACATCAAGTGAGGTACGTTCCGAAACCGAATACTTTAGTGATGAAAATTTATCATTAGATGAAAAAGATCTAGATAACGAATATAATAGGTTATGTATATTAGGCCAAAAAGTAATGACTAAAAATAAATCACTAAAACACATTAATAATCAGTTAGAAAAAGAAATACTAGAATTAAAAATTAAACTACATAATTTAGAAAAGGGAAAAGAAATTCTTGAATGTAAAACATGTCTAGAAATAAAAAATGAAAATGAAATGCTTAAGGAGGAAATTTGTAGGCTTAACAAATTCGAAAATAGTAGTAATTCGCTTAGGGAAATAATAAGTATTCAAAGAGTATCAAGTGATAAAACCGGATTAGGATTTAATTCAACTAAGGATTCAAATAGTCAAACTAAAAATGTAAAGTTTGAATGTGAAACTAGTGAGCAAAAACCTTTAGAGTCAAAGCCTAAGTATATACTTATAAAAGATAGAAAAATACCCATAGCTAGTGATGAGGAAGTAAAAACCTTTTATAAACCATCCTTAAAAAATGAAGTAAAATACTCTAAACCAAGGTTAAGGTCAAAAACACCTCCACCTAGAAGACCACCTAGTCCTCACCCTCGGCCTAAAACTCCTCAACCTAAAAGAAACCAAAATATACCAAACCGTCATAATAATAGTTACCCAATGTGGAATTACCCAAATCCACCAAGCTACAATCCTTGGGGAATACTTCCACCATATATGCATCCGAGTCAATTGCAAACCATGTTTGGGCCAAACAACTATGGACAAATGAGATCATGGGGACCAAGTGGCTAGATTGCATACTCATCGGGAAAGGCGTTTTCTCTTTCGTAATTGACTTTTATAAGTTAATACGCTTTGAAGAACTTGAAGACCACTTGTTGAAGACCAAAAGGTACGCCACTCTTTCATGCTCACCATTATATGCGTAGATAAATGAACTAGCCTATTGCATGCCCCATTAATCTTTTGTGCTTAGTATGTTAGTTAGTAGATTTTTCCTTATACATATATATACCTATACTACTATTTATACATATTATATATATATACATATATATACATATAAATATATACGCACATAACCTAGATACGTCATTTGTTGACTATCTAGAACTAAAAGAAATTGTTCGTCCTCGAACCTTTTCTTCCCCCTTTGCCTCTTTTGAACTTTAACGTTCAACACGAAAATCTTCCGTGTCCACTGTCACATAACTCATGGTGATGAAGAGAAGTGAGTTAAGTGGATTAACGTAGAAGTAGCACTTTGACCGTCGAGTCAAGAAAACTATGGATGAAACAAACTCCCGTCACCGCCAGCACCTATTTCCGTCATTACCTCACCATTCCTCATAATCTACTTAACATCCCACACTTACACATAATACTAATAATATATATATATATATATATATATATATATATATATATATATATATATATATATATATATATATATATATATATATAGAATCTGGATCGATTGAGAAGGTTTTTATTTTGAGAAGATTGAGAAGGTTTTCAAAAATGATAGATTTTTAACTTTGATTCATGTTTTTCAAGCGTAAAACTCATTTTAATGTGATTAAAATTCAAAATGTGTAAAAAAAATTTGAATCAATGTTAAAAATCTCTCGATTTTGCGATATATGTAGAATACTGAATCATCTGTACAAATTTAATGAATCATCATCATAACTCGATTTTAACAATGATTTGTGAATCAAATTTGTAATTTATAGATTCGATTCACCATAAAATGATGTTTTACTTGTGAATCAAATAAAAAACATGAATCAGTTTGTTCAAACGAAGATTTCTCAATCTTCTCAAAATAAAAACCTTCTCAATGGAACCGGATCCTATATATATATATATATATATATATATATATATATATATATATATATATATATATATATATATTATATATATATATATATATATATATATATATATATATACACACACATTTCTTCCCAATCCTTAAACCTCCTGTCGACTTGACGTCTTGAGCATTTTGTCCAAAATTATCAAGATTAAGTTTATTAACAAAATATTAATAAAATGTGTCAAGTATTCCTTCTTCGTGCCAATAAACGTATTTTTGATATATTATAAATATATACATATAAATATTTTGCCGTCAGAAACAAAAATCAAGAAATTCAGAAATTTGGCAGGCGGCCCCTTAATGTTTAAGGGGACCGGCTAGTAAACGGGGGCGGTCCCCTTAATGTTTAAGGGGGCCGGCCTACTGTTGCTGCCAAAACAATTTTTCTCCTTGAAATCTTTGCCAAACACCTCATTTTTCAAACTCACTTCACTCCCACTCTGCTGTATACGAACTGCCATCACAAATCCATCATCAAATCACCTCTTCGAGTCAATTTCACAAAGGGCAAACATCTATACATCGATTAGCAACACGTTTAGTAAGTTTTTCTTTATACATTTCATCTAATTTCATTCAATTTTGAGTCTAATCTTAATTAGGTCTTTTGCTAAACTTTTCCAAACTTTAATTTTTATTGAAATTGAGTCTAAGAATGTTGTAATCAAATGCTCCCCATAGGATTAGAATGCTTAAACAACCTAGAAACTAAGTAATTAAAAAAACCATTATGTCAAACTAATCACTCCTTTTCAAAACTAATCATATTATTGAATTATGCCATAAACACATGTTAAAACTAATCACATTGGTTTGTTACAACTCACAAATCCTAAAAATATATTTTTCGAATCATAAAAAATGTTTTTTTGTTAAATATAAGAGAGTGTTTGGATTAGGAGCTAGAATCATCAAAACTTAATCTAAATTAAGTTTATAACTACTTGTCAAAGTTTGTAAACATGAAATTAGTTGTTTTAAGTCGTCAAGATACATAATTCATATGTATATTGAAATTTTACTTGTTATCTTTTTATTTAAAGGAGCGTTTGGCACAACATTTTGAAAGAAATTTTTGAGTCAAAATCTAAGTTACTTAACATAAACACTCGTAAGAAATAGCTAGATATACAATTCAATGTTTGTCTAGCAACATTTCAAGGTAGCTTATGACGTATAAAAGAACGTTAGGATATTGTTGATTTCTTGTCATAATATCCCTATAACTATTCTTTAAACATCATAAAATACATTTCAAGCGAGTTAAAAATTAAAACTAAGGAACATTGTAAACTACTTCTTAGGATTTGAGTTTTAGAGTCGAAGTATGTTTACGTTCCACATAAGTAGCATATTTAATATATGCATGTCATTTTCTTATTTTTTTGTTGCTATCTTGTATAGGTGAAAATGCCCAAAGTGACAGTTGGCGATGTCTCAAGATCAAAATCATACATTCCTAAAGTCTCTTCCACTCCGGGCATGGCTCCCTCTGTTGCTTGTTTCTATCGTCCCATTGAGGATAGGAACATTCACGAAGGGAGAATTGTCCATCCATCGTTCTATGAATCCGACTACATAGAACGTATGTTTTCCAACGTAAGTCTTGATTGTCTCTACAAAATTAATGAGCCAATAATTCCGCGCTTTGTCCTTGACTTCTATAGTCAAGTGGTATTGCAAACCGATCCCTTTGGCACCATCCTCATATCCTTCATGATTCAACACCAACTCATCACTCTTACTCTTGCTCAATTCGGGCAAATTCTAGGAATTCCCTCCTCCGGTCAAGCTGTCTTCTCAAATGAGTGGGACCTTTCCTCTCTTGAGCTTAATCGACCTCAAGTGGGTCCTTACTACTCCGAGATTCCATCTCCTGAAGAGATTCGTCAGTATCTTGGGCTAGTTCGTGGTACGACTAGTCGAAAGATCAAGTCGAAAGATGTTGAAATCTCTGAAAACCAAATCCTTCTCAAAGATCTACGCCGCGACATGAAGAGTTGGGAAGAACTCATTCGTGAGAATGCATTCGGTACCAGTGGTCACCGTGATCATGTCGCGGCAAGCATAGTCCACATGTTATATTTTATCGTTGCTGAACAACCATACAATTTGGCATATCTCTTTGTCTACCGTATCATGTCCGCCAAAAACACTCACAATGCAAATCTACCATATGGTATGTTTCTCACTCGTCTCTATAATCATGTCATGATACACTATCCACATCTTCGGAGTCCAATTTATGAGTCTGTGCAACCGACCCTCAATCCACTTGCTCAAATCCGTACCCGTCGCCCTCGTAGTGATAAGGGTAAATCTCGTAAGTCAGTCTCATTTCCACCTCGTGGTTCCACGTCTCATCAAGGTGATGATGACGATGATGATGATGATGATGCGGAGGAAGGCACATCACGTGCTAGTACCCCATCACCAAGGACTTTCGTTGAAAATCTCCCGGATCTTGATTACACCGAATATCAAGTTCCTCCTCATGCCGTCATGACAGACGAACTACTCTTCGAAAGGCAAACCGAGATGCTCAACTCACAACGGCAGATGCACCATGAAGTACGAGGCGGCTTCAAGTCCATCGGAAAGTCACTTGGAAAGTTATTTGGGAAAAAGAAGAAATAAACATATTTGATGAATGTTTAATTGAATTATATTAGACACTTATATGTAGTTCTATTATCTTGACACTTGCTTGCTATGTCCTTTATTATGTTAGTTGATAAACTTATTAGAACCTAGCTACTAGTTTATTTAAAATTATATGACTATGTTTCTAATATAATTGTTTTATGTATAATGTTTTAAATATGCAATTGATAATATTTAATCATTCTTGATGTACATGATCCAAATGGAACTTGCTGCAAAGACACCCTTAAAATAACCTTTTTCTGGAAATTTTTCAAATTTGGTCGCCTGGGAAATCACCAGATGGGCGGCCCCCTTAATTCCTTAGGCGGTCCCCTTAATTTTTAAGGGGGCCGCCCAACAATTAAGGGGACCGGCCATCTGGACAGTAAAATTTACTGTTTCCTTTTGCATCTTGTGACCACTTTTACCTAGCCCCAGCTACCATTACCCTTAATGCACCAACTGGACTTGGAATATTACCACAATATCTCCACAATTTGCCTAAATCAACCACTTTTTCACAATATAAAAACCCTCCTTACAATTACCTTTCACTTCATCAACCATCACCTTCATCAAACACCCATTGTCATCCACAATGCTATCACCTAAATCCTCCATCTCTAAGCCTTCAAGGAAACAAAGACTTGTTATCATACCACCAAAACAACCTTTCATTGACCTAACCAAAGATGACACCAAAACTCCATCACCACCACCTAAAAATTCATCCCCAAGTGCACCTAATGCACCATCAAAAACACCATCCACCCATGGAGCTTCATCTTCCGCCATTCCATTCACCTCCTCCATAAATGACTACATCCACACTCACCTAACATCATCACCAAGAGCATCATCACCACCATCCACTCAAGAACCTTCATACACCCAACTTGCCATTTCCCTATCACCCATCACACCTCTTGATGCTCATTTTTCACCATCACCAACCCCACCACCATTCTTTCCTATACCTTGGGCAATGCTTGAAGCCCATGGTGATAATTGTCTTTGTTGCGTCCATAACCGGACCTTAATCTTTGGTCTTAGAGATGAGATACACTACATGTTTTCATCTCTTGAACACATGATTGCCAACCCACAACCACCACCTCCTCCACCTCCTTCACCCACTACACAACCACCATTGTCACCCAAGTAAGCACATGCAATGCTTACTCAATAATAAATTTTCCACCCATTTTGTAAGCAAGCTCCATGAAAGATTATGTTGTCTAGGATGATTATGTAGTTGGACTTATTAGCTAGTGTAGGAATGCTTGTACTCATGTATGGTTGTGTAATTATACACAACATTTATTTTTATGAATGTCTTTATTTTTTTTCATACATGCTCATTATTTGTGCTATATATATGCTTGTGCTTCTAACATTTTTCTCGCAAGCGTTCCATAGCTCGTTTCCTTGGTGCCCCCAAACGAGGGGGAGTACACATCAAGGGGGAGTTTTCGTCCCGACATATTTGATTCTAAAAATTGTCGGCTTAACCTATTTGATTCTACAAAAAGGGGGAGAAATAGATGTAAACTCACTAAATACTTGTCTAAAAACTAATTTTTAGATTTAATGAGTTTAGATTTTGTAATCATCAAAAAAGGGGAGATTGTTGATATAAATAATGCCTAAACACGTTATTAATATTTTTCGATATCTCTACGTTTTGATAATCACAAAATGTAAAATCATTAATCGGAAAATTATGACGTAAACAAGTATTTAGTTGTAAATATCAATTTCTACAACTCAAATCACTTAAGGTATGAATGAACTAATGCTTAATGCATTATATGATCAAAGGAACATTTTCTTAATAACTAGATTTTTTATAAAACATCAAAAACATTTTATATATTTTTGAAAAACATTTTTGGCATTAAATAAAAATGTTTAATCTTTTATAAAAATATGAATTCAAATTTTTAGCCAAAATCAGTTAAAATGTTCCAGAAAAACCTTCCCCACAAAAGGACAAAATTGGCCAACGGACAGAAGGGGCGGCCCCCTTAATTTTACTAGGCGGCCCCCTTAATTATTAAGGGGACCGCCCCCGCTCCAGTAGACTTTCAGCTGTCCAAATTTTCTCCTATAAATACCAGTCTTCTCCTGGACTTTTACTCACCTTTTGCACACTAAAACTTTCTGTTCTAAATTCATTCTAAACATTGTAAATCCTTTGATCATATTTTCTTAAGCATTGGTTTCTAAGTGATCCAAGCTTCCACCACCAAAAGTGCAAAAGAAGAACTCTACTTCAACTAGTGAAGAAGTGTTATTACTTACCTCATTCAATTGTGTTGTTGTGTAAAGTGTTGTGTAGTTGTGATAAATAGATCTAAGTGTAACTACGTAGTTGTGTTGTATATTTGTTGTGAAGTAGTTGTGAATAAGTAGTTGTGAATAAGTAGTTGTGAAGAAGTAGTCGTGAAGTAGTCGTGAAGAACAAGACGTGAAGAAGTTGTGAAGAAGTCGTGAAGAAGTCGTGAAGCAGTTGTGAAGAAGTCGTGATTAAGTCGTGTAGAAGTTGTGTACAAGTTGTGAGATTGGTTCTAGCTACGATTAGGACTCGACATCTAGCTTTGTGTCGTTAAGCCGGTGTAAGCTAAAGTTGTGTAAGGTTTCTCCGCCATAAGGGAGTTTGTTGACATAGTGAAGAAAACTCTCGAGTAGGTGACTCGAGGAGTGGAGTAGGGCAAGGAAGGTGTCCTTGTAGCCGAACCACTATAAATCTCCGTGTTGTGGTTTGATCTTTCCATCTCTCTCTCTTATTTCATTTCATTTACATTACTTGCATTACTTATATATATTTGTTTATATATGTTTATATTGATCAAGAGTTGAATTCACATAAGATAGAATCGAAGCTTTTAAAAAGTAAACAAAAGTTTTCATAAATTAAAAAGACGTAAAACTATTCAACCCCCCTTCTAGTTTTCCACACGTTTATCTTTTGATTTGTTTTCAGTTACATGAACCATGAATGCTTGGCATCCTTCGTTCATGTACTTCACCAATCTGATATAGGAGATGATACCGTATCGTGTTTTATTCTTGTCACCTTGGACAATAAGAGTTTCACCATTACATGGAATGTGCACGACTTTCTCGTCACAGAGTATTCTAGCGCGGTGTTTAGATAACCAATCCATACCAATGACTACGTCAAAACTACCGAGCTGAATGGGCATGAGATCGATGGGAAAAGGGTTGTCTTGTAGGATTATGGTACAACCACAAATTACGGAGTCGGTGCCAATTAGGTTTCCGTCCGCCATTTCGATTTCAAAAGTGGCGTTTAGTTTGGAAGGGGTAATGTTAAGCAAAGAAGCAAACGTAGTTGACACAAAACTTCTATCTGCTCCAGAATCAAATAATACTCTAGCATTATGTTGATTGAGTAAGAACGTACCCGTGACGACGTCAGAGTTTAGTGGGGCATCTTCCTCTTTTAACATATATGCTCTTCCTCGAGCGTTATTTGGCTGACCGTTTCCTTTCGGACAGTGACTCTTGAAGTGACCTACTTCTCCGCATGAGTAGCAAGTCGGAGTTACAGGCTGTAGGTTGCTACCAGTAGCAGGATTCCTGCAATCCTTTGTCTGATGGCCCACCTTCTGGCATTTCAGACATTTGGTTGTGCAAGGTCCACTGTGGTGTAGTTTGCATCTGTTGCACTGGGATTTCTGACCTTGGTATCCCTTGCCTTCAGTAGCAGCATAAGCCTTGGCGGTTTCTTGTCTTTGGTTTTGATGACGGTGACGAGTGTTTCGGTTTTGATGATACGGGTTATTGTTTCTAGGGTTGTTGTTATTGGAGTTGTTGTTGTTGCGATGGTTATTGTTACTGTGGTGGTGAGTGGTTCTTTTGTCATCGAGCTTCCTCTTGAGCTCATTGTTGTACTTGACCTCTCGGTCCAGTAGCTTTTGGGCAAGTTCCATAGCTGCCTCTAGAGTTGACGGATTTGATGAAGTGACATTTCCCTCAATACTACGGGGAATTCCTTCGACATACTTCTCCAGTTCCTTTTCGAAAGTTGGTACAACAGTAGGGCATAATATTTTAAGCTCTTGAAATCTCCTGTTGTATGTTTTAAGATCAATTCCTCTTACTACCAGTAGATGGAATTCATCCTCCAATTTTCTTAGTTCGGAACGGGGACAGTATTTCTTTAGCATCTTGATTTTAAACTCGGTCCAAGGGAGCTGGTAGGCTGCCGTCATTCCCATGGCTTTGACTGTAGTATTCCACCATGACAAAGCATCTTGCATGAGAGTTCCAGTAGCGAAAGTGACTTTGTTCTCCTCGGTACAACCGCTTCTCTGGAAAACAGTTTCAGATCGTTCGAACCAGTGAGCAAGTTCAGTTACTCCTTCAGTACCTTTGTAAGAAGTTGGTTGACAACTTATGAAATCCTTGTAGGTACACTTGCGGTTTACAGCAGTTACACTTTCTCCTGTCGGTAGACTAGTGCCACTGTTGCGTGCATTTGCTGCTGCCTGTTCTGTCAAGACTGCATTTACACCGTCAGCGATTGCTTTTCGGATAGCCTCTGGAGTCACTGTAGGCGTAGCAGTTGAAGTTTCATGATTTGCGGCGGAGGTTGCTTTCCTTGTACGTACCATTGTTCTATCAATATTGCAAAAGCATATTTTTAGAAGTCTCATAATGATTACGTTAGGTTAGAATTGAATATGGATTATAATTATATAATTTTAACCATAACAATTGAGTTTAATAATTCTGGTTATCTCTGTAGGTACAGCAATTATCATATCATAAATTCATTCACAATATGTTTGAATCAATTCACAACACACATGAGAACATAAATGATTGAATTGCACTGTATGAACCAAAATTTCGCGAGACAATATATGGCGAATCATAATGCATATGCAAGAAACAACCATGGAATACATAAATCAACATCAATATAATACATCCACACAACATAGGATTAATAACTTGTTCGATTTGTTTTACAAAACATAAAGATACAAGATTATTTATTAATACAACATTGGTAGACTAAGACATCTCTTAGTTATATTGACATATCTCTGATTTATGGTCCTCCTGGTGCACCATCTAAGCGGCGCTGAAGATCTGCAATTGCTGCCATCAAAGTCTTCACTGTCTGGTCTCGAGCTCTTTCCCTAACCTGGGAATCCTCAACCATACGTCTAAGAATCAGAACCTGAGAGCTAACTCGATCAAGCTCAGAGTCTAGTGTCTCAATCACTGTCTGCATCAAAGTAGTAGCATCTCCTAGTATAGAAATAGTCTCAATGGCTTCTTCTAAACTAGCACCTACTCGATCAAAGACTGCCTCCATCGCCAACTGACCAATCACAAGGTTCTCTACTTCTTCCCCAAGTGCGTCAATCTGCTCTAATGGTAAGTCATCAAGAATCTCTGCAATGTCATCCAGACGATCCTCATGTCTGACTAATCTGGCTACCAATAGAGGTATGGTGTGATGGATGGGTTCTCCGGTAATCGGAAGAATCCTTGAAGTAGCTGTAGCCGAACTCTCTCCTAGTTCCATGGCTCTCGGTGCTCCTTCCTGAGATCTCCAGTGACGGATGATAGGTAGCAAGTAAGACCATCGGCGTGCATCGACCCTTCTGTGGGTCCCGGTGCGAACTGTAGTCTCATCTCTAACCTGGGCATATGGATCCGATAAAGATGGAACCAAACGGTATGTCCTCTCATGAGGTGGTAGGGGTTCACTGAGGGTAGCTGAGGGTGGAGAAGCAAGGGGTGGAATAGAAGATGGTAATGGAACAGTGGTAGTCTGGTGATAGAAAATAGTAGGCGGTGGAACTGAAGATAGTGGTGTAAGCGGCGGTGTCCTGGTATGCTCAGGAGCTGGGGGTGGTGACGTTACAGGAGTCGGAGTTGGTATGAGTGGGGGTGGTGGTGGTACGATCAGTGCTGGTGGTGTACGTACTCGTTTTCGGGGAGTGTGTTTGCGAACAAAACCTTCTCCGGGGCGTCGGTAAAGTTGGTCAAAGGGTTCGGGTTCGTACGGCTGGAGTTGTCGTACTCGTCCATGCCGGCGAATTGGGTTAGGTGAGGGGATGGGTGAGGTTGGAGGGGAACTCTCCAAGTCGGATGCCGGTAGAAATTGCTGGCTTTCCATGTACCGGTCAGTAGCAGGTGACATAGGAATAGCTGTCGTAGCAAAGTCTGGCATAGGATCCTCATTCTCTGAATCAGATGATACAGCGATAGGATGGGGGTTTGAAGACATAATACTGTAATAATCCCGAATAGTAAATATAAGTTATTACTATAATCATAACTATGTTAAACTTAGTTAAGAACTCGCATAGTAAATAACATCTAAAATGCTGGAAGTGTGCAGGCACGGAGGGCATAAGGTGGTTTACAATGGTTCGTTTTAAAAAATGTAGTTATAGTCCAGTGTTTAAAATACATCTGGTTCTCTATAACCATGAGCTCTGATGCCAATCTGTAACACCCCCAATTTCGGATAACAACAGCGGAAGACTTAATTGGGTGTTACGTAGAGGATCTTTCGTCATAATTATAGAAAACGACTTTAAAAAGACGTTTTAAGTTTTATCATTCAAAATACAAGTGTTTAGAATACAAAGATGTTTCATAGTTGAACATGTTTATTTAAAGTTGAATGATAAAACATTTATTTAAACCACCCGTACAGGGTTCTAATGCCCACTCCGTTGCCTTGAGTTCTAGTCCTTAGTTACCTGAGATAACATGCTAAAAGTCAACAGAAGTTGAGTGATGTTCATAGGTTTAAGTTTAACAGTTTGAACACAAGTATAAGTGTTAATTGCATCGAATTACAATTAAACAAGTTAAAATCAAGTTATTATTGCATTAAGCTCATGACACGCAACGCTTAACGGGCATCAAATATGATGTAAAGTATAAGGGGGGCCCTCGTGATGAGTATTTGCCAATAACTCATAAGTTTGTTCAAATAAAGTGCGCCTGGGTGGCTCATCCTAGCAGACCCAAACGGGGATTGTCAGTCCCAAATAGATCTATTCACAATTATTTACGTTCACTCGCAAGTGATTAAGGTTCATGATTGAGGGACTTTTGGCAATAGCTACTTAAGCAATAATAATAACAGTCGTAGCATACGAAAAGTTTGTGTTCATGTTTTGTAGCATGTATCTCCCCACGAAAGATTTAAAAGTTAAAGTGTGGGCTATGAACTCACCTGGGTAGTGCGGTAGTGGTAGCAGTAATATCGTTAATCAAACGATGAAAAGAAAACGGCTTCAACACACGACCTATATCGTATATGGCAAGTTTAGTGGTTTGATAGTCTAAGTTCGGTTTATCGCGAATCAAAACGTTTAAGGTTTTATTGTTTTGTTCATCACATTATAATGTGCGCGCGTTTAAATGATCAAAGTTATATATAACTAAAATGTTATATATAAAAAAAATGGTTATCAAGTTATATATATAAAATATAAAGTTTTATATATTTAAAAGAAATATATATAGAGTTATATATATATATGGATCTATATATAACGTTTTCGGATGCGTGCTCGTTCGTCGGAGTGTAATGGTTGACAAGAGAGATTGTCGTTTTATAACTCAAGTTGATTAACGATAAGTTGGATTCTACGTTAATGATTTCGTTAAGTGGTTTTGCAAATATTTATATATATATATATATATATATATATATATATATATATATATATATATATATATATATATATATATATATATATATATATATATATATATATATATAGAGATGGGATATTATGAGAAGGGGTCTTAAAATGAGAAGGGTGGGAAGGATTGTGGGAGTGACATGTGTCACTTTGCCACATCATCATTCCGCCAAAATTTTTACTGCATCGTGATGCAGTAAAAATTTTGGCGGGAAAAAAAAAATTTCCCGCCAAAAAAAAAATTTTTTTTTGGGTAAAAAATTTTTTTTTTCCCGCCAAAATTTTTACTGCATCGTGATGCAGTAACCGTGATGCAGTAAAAAATTATACTGCATCGTGATGAAGTAACCGTAATGAAGTAAAAAAATATACTGCATCGTGATGCAGTAAAAATTTATACTGCATCGTGATGCAGTAAAAATTTTGGCGGGAAAAAAAAAATTTTTTTTTTGCCAAAAAAATTTTTTTTTTTTTTTGGCTGGAAAAAAAAATTTCCCGCCAAAATTTTTACTGCATCACGATGCAGTAACCGTGATGCGGCATGATGATGTGGCATGGGGATGACACATGTCACTCCCACAATCCTTCCTACCCTTCTCATTTTAAGCCCCTTCTCATTGTATCCCTACCCTATATATATATATATATATATATATATATATATATATATATATATATATATATATATATATATACAAAAATATATATATATATATATACTAGTTGTCGAAGCCCGCCCACCTGGGCGGGCATGACTTATAAGCCCTCCCGGGCATATAAGCCCGCCCGTTGGGCGGGCATGACTTATGATTATTGTTGGTATATTTTACTATGGCGAAAGAAGGGTGGTAAAAAATGATTGGAAAGTGTACATGTTGGAAGAAAGGGTCGTAAGCTTATGAATATTGTTGACATATTTTACTATAGCGAAAGAAGGTGGGTAAACATGACTTGTTAAAACTTTTAGGTTTGCTTAGGGATTGTTTGTTAATGCATTAAACATGAAAATTAGTTGACCGTTATTAATTATTAAACAAATTGACAAAAATCAATTTTCAGTGTGTTTATTTTATTCACATTTTAGACATTTGCATATTGTTTGTCCCGAAAGAAAACTCACCACTGAAGAGATAGGCATACTTGTGAAAAATATTTGCGTTTACTTTTATTAATAGTTGTTGTTTAGCACACCGCAGCAACCAATTGTATACTGTTTGGGAAGCCCGACCGATGGGCAGGAATTATTTGTAAATATCGCTTGAAGTTATTAGTTAACGAATAATAAATTACAAAGGTAAGTTAATGAAAATAACTTATAAATATATCAAATTATTTATTGAATGCATTAAGAACAAAGATAATTAAACGACTGTCGAATGTAAAAAAGAAAGGTTACAAATTGGTGCAATACATACAACCAAATTAACTCAATATCGTTGGCATATTTTACATTAACGAAAGAAGGGTTAATGGAAAATAAGGCCGCTTATTTAATTTACGAAGTTATTTGTTTAAACATTTAGTCTTTATCGTTTAAGACGAAAAAAGATATAATTGTTCCAATTTTTTATATTGAATACATTAACAATGAAAATAAATGAACGTTAACAATTATAGAACAATTAAAAATACAAAGTTCTTTGTAACAACATTGTATATAATTTAAACTGAAATGCAAAATAAAACTCAAATGTTATTAAGTAAGTTGGCAAGACGGGGTAGTTGCATAGCCCACCCGATGAACGGGCGAGCCTATATAAACATACCATGTTATTTATTGAATGCATTAATAACAAAAAGAAATTAACGTTAACTTTTATTCAGCTTCTATAACTTATAAATATTTCTTGTTATAACATACATATAAAATGTTTGCCGTTTCTGCTATTATTTTGTGGAGTAACGCTTTCTTACAATATGTTGTCGTACCGTCAGTACAATATTCTCTGTATACTACACTTTTACATAAGAACACTTTTCACCGCTAAATTCCTAATTCTCCAAAGAAACCAAATGAAGAAATCCAATTGTTGAGCTTGCTATATGCCTTCCTCTTGAACCTTTTTAGCAGCAGGATAATTTTTCATAGTATCAGCATGAGCTGCGTAAAAATTACAAACAGTGTTGAACTATGGTGCCGCCGAATATAGAGCAGTCACATTACTATATAAAGTTTTGATACTCCACGTACCCATGTCGCCAACTCGCCCCTTTTGTAACTGTTTGGCCAACCTAATATTGTGAATTACATGCTGCACTAAAAACAATTAGAGTTAGAGGTGGAACCGGGACTGAACTTAAATTGCTAAATTGAAAATTTTAGGACTGAGTACCGAACACGATCGATTATACTGGTCTCTTAAAGAAGGGCTGTGATTCGATTTTACGGCTTTGACCCCAAGTTCTGTATGCTCCTAGATGGGTTGGTTAACGGGTCAAAATGGGTATATTAGGACTCGGCTTCTTTAATAAACAGTCATTAGTTTCACACAATTTTCTACACCTCTAAATGATGTTATGCGATCATGATATACCATAGTGTGGCTAGTACTTATATGAAGGTTGTCAACACTCATTTTTACATACACTAAGTTCAGTGTCTATGAGATGAAATTTGCTTAAGATTAGTTCAATATTACACAAGATAGACGCATGGAGACAAGAATAGGAGACTAACATCATTTAGTAAGTGAAGATTTCAATAGTCGTTTAAGCTTTGATTCTCGATAAGTAATGTGAGCAGCCTTACAATCTGTTCGCTTATATATAGCCTGAAATATAGCACATTCATATTTCTCATAAACATACTGGAGCTCCGACTTTCAAGGTAAGCTGATGTTGGGGGAGACCTTTAAAATTCAAAGTGTTGAAGTACTCCAGAGGATATAATACTTCATATTCACCTGCATCACCGGAGACTGGAGTAACCATATCAAAACTATGATAGATAACTGGATCCCCCGGAAGCGATGACAAAACTTGTGTGTTTATGACGTCGGTTGTATCACCCACAACAAAGAATAGCCTTACTATCACCAATAGCAGCAATGACACAACATATATATTATTAAAACAACGACATATATATATTAAAAAAAATACCTACGATAAATCATACTATACCTGATCATTAAACACAAAACTTATATCAAATTAGAACTAAAGTTAGATCATTATGCCTGATCTCTAAGATGTAACACCATCATGAAGACGAAAGTTGTGAAGAATTGGTTGTAGGTTTTTTACTTGTAATTAACCTTATGTGATGACCCCTTTTTGGATAATTCAGATTTACGAATTGGCGTCTTTGGTTCCCTTGAGAAATCCTCAAAACTGAATGGTAATGCAAAAGAGATTCCAAAAAAAGCCTTCTCAAAACATATTAGGAATAGAGATAGAGATATATAGGATCAGCAGGTAACCAAGTAATATTGGCACAATAAACAGCAACAACCATTTGATGTATTATGTTTGGAATGGAACTGATAACTTGTGCAGTCATTGGAGCTTTCGTTATATTTTGAATGACTTGAGTCCCCTTTCGTTTAGCGATGTTTTTATAGTTGGCATGGGCAAAAGGATTAGAGTGGTTTTAGGCTTTTATTATCGGTTAAGTTCACCTTTTAGTAGTTGTTTAGAATTTAGAATGTAATGGCACAAGTTTAGTTTACTAACTCTTATTATGACACCTACTTCATGTTATCAACTACACCATTTTTCGCATCCTTAATCTTTCAGTAAAAATACACACATCTTTCACCATTCAGAAACATTTCATACCACAATAACCGCCTAAAACAACAATCATTCACCTTTTGTACTTGATCAAAGCTTTCCAATGGCAACCCCTCTACCTTCAATTGTTATTCACTAATCTCCCTTCCCATTCTAGTCACCACTTTCTCTTTGTCTACCGCGGCTCGAACCCTCACTGAACGGGTGGGCCCAGTGGTTGAACTTGTAACAGGTGGCAACGGGTCACCTTTAGGTGTGCTCACCCAACAACACATTTTCACAAAATCACAAAAACCAAATCCAAAATCCAATATTAAACAATACCATCATCTGAAGAAGTATCCCAACTGCTTTCAAAATACGGCATCTGAAAGAGCGATTTATCTCCAGAAGCAGAAGCCGTGTTTACCGACTTTGGTTTTAGTTTCTTTGCAGGATTGGCATTCTCCATGAAGCTGACATCATCAACCTCTGAGAAAACAGATGTGATCTCTGGGGTCGTTGCGCAATGATCTCCCCAACCGAAGTCAGAACAGCCAAAGGAGTTGCTACCCTGATCAGAATTGAAGTGAAAAATAGCAGAACTGTCTTGCAGCAGGGTTAACTTGAGGCTTCTGTTCAAAGTATCCAAGTGAAACATCCGTGTTTTGGTTCTGGGTCGGCTTAACTTTAGGAAGTTCTTTTTGAGGGGTTGACTTTCCTTCATCAGGGAAGTTAACTTTTGCCTTACTCCCTCGGATCCTCCTTGCCGCTTCATCATAAGCCCTAGCAGCTTCTTCAGCAGTATTAAAAGTTCCCAGCCAAACACGAACCCCTTTACGTGGGTCACGAATCGCAGAAGCCCATTTGCCCCATGGGCGCTGACGGATCCCTCAATACTGGTTCTTCCTTTTCCTTGTAGTAGATTTCTCAACTTGAGTATCAGCCTTCACAACAGAAGATTTCGAAGATTTTGAACCACGAGGTTTGACAGGGCCGTTAACAGCAGGAGTAGGAACAGAAGGAGCAAATTCATCATCTATTTGCTTATGTTTTTTGATAATGAGATAATCAGTTGTTTGAGTGTCCAGCATGTTTCGATTACTTTTGTCGCAGCTACCTGGTTATTCAAAATTAGTTAATTCAGGTCTACATAACCAAATAACAAAAATGAATATCAAGTGGTGTTTGGGGTTGCTTATAGCTGGTTTACATTTTAAGCAGTTACCAAACTTATTTGATTTTAGTTTGTAGAATGAATACAATGTTTTGTATTTGTTCTACAAACTAAAATCTATAAACTAAACATTGTGTTATCGCAGCTACCTAGTTAGTAATTAGTCATCTCAACTGATATCAGTTGTTTATTTGGGCCACACACTATTTGTTGAGATGGCGAAATTATTTGAAAACACACAATGAACAATGCTCACGGAGGAGTATGTACTATTTTTCATGCATGATTAATCTTTTATATATACATATTCAGTATGTAACGTTGATCGTTTTTCTGCTAGAAAATTTAAAAAGTGAGCTTGCAATGACTACCTGTTCCCTAAGCAATGTCAACCTAACTTTGGGTAGTGATGAATACATCGACAGAGACCTGTAAAATATTCATGATCATACACACAATTTGGTAAGGTGAAAGTACAATCACTGAATCTCATTAAAAAGGTGGAAAAAATGCAAATCAGCTAAAGGTTCACCTGGTACTCTGCAAATTCATAGTCTTGTCTATTGGTTAAAGTAATTTATGTGGTTCCTGCAGTATAAGAACAAAAAAAATTAGATTGACCTCGCACCTTTCAGCTTGAATCATAGTGAAATCTCCCCATTACAACATAATTATAAAAAAATCAGCTTCAAGCCACAACTGTATCGACTTGCATTAGAAATATAGATGTAATAATTATATAAAAAAATCAGCTTAGAGCACCAACAATCCAAACCATTACAACATAATTAGATTAGCTACATTATCAGTTGGCTCACCATCTCCAGATATGCATAATTAAAAATCAACCATATTCAATTTTAAAGTACTTATGAACTGGTTTACAAACGCTGAAATTCCATTTTAATTTAGAACACTAATGCAAATATGCAACCGGGTGGGTTTATGATAATACAATCACGTGAAAGGGTGACGAAAAAACGTCGAACCTAGGTGACTCCATTGGCTCGAACCTCTACTGATCTCCTACCTTGTCCAACTTCTAAGGCATTCGATAATCATCCATAAATCTAGTAAGGTTGTCCGCTTTCTTATTCATGATATACATGTTATTTACTGTTAGATTATATCCTTTTCTTATTCATGATATACATGTTATTTACTGTTAGATTATATACATTTGACAGTAAGAAGATAAGTAAGAATTGGTAAGATGATATATATATTCGTGTCACATGATATACATGTTATTTACTGTTAGATTATATACCTATGACAGTAAGAAGATAAGTAAGAATTAGTAAGATGATATATATATTCGTGTAACTCAACTTTATTAGTTTGTAACAAATGATTTTGTTTATGCAAATCAAATTGTATACTTGCTTAATAGATCGATAGTAACTTATCGTGCAATGATGCAAGTAAGGTGAGTAATTTTGTAGTCATAATTAAACAGATATGTATGATACATAGATATATAATAGTCGCTCAAACCTGTTTTGACCCTCTAAAGCGTATGAAAGTGCTTTTCCATAAATGATGAGTACGTATGGAGTAGATGATGAAGCAGTAAGCTCAGCGTTTGCTGCTGCTAATGTTTGCTTCTTGACTATAATGACATAGCAACATATGTTAATTTACATACAAAGTACACAGAAAATGTTTGTTGAGTCAGCATTGTGCTCACCTTGTGCCTCTTATTTCTACCCTAAAAAAATGTCACAACTCCTTGATAATACCTGGAACAAAAAACTTTTACACTATAAGGTCACTTTAACTTACACCATGCTTGATAGATTGAGCCTGAATCAAAATAGATTTGTATAATCTAAAACAGGATTCCCATATTTCGGATCAAGAGTTGGGCAAGGATAAGAGGTGTTATTTAAACCATATATGTCCACGAATGGTCCACGTTAAGGAGTTGTTTAAAATGAAAATAGGTTGTCCAAGTTAATGGATCAAAAGTCACCCAAAATGCATAGAACCCAAATCCTCTAATCTTAGAATTTAGATAATCATTATAATAACATAGACTTTAAGTATATTTAAGACATTTATTTTTCGAAAAACTCAAGAAAAGAAAAGACATAGTATTTGCATGTTGGTCTAACCAACCCGTCTAGGAGTTAAATGTATCCCTCGCTGATAACGGCTTAGAGACTGCACCATAATTATGCTTCTCTCGAGAAGCTCGAGTTTTATATATAATAATAGGTTGCATCCTTCCTCAACTTGCTTGTCTCAGTTGTAGAAAGAGCAGTTAATTATGAAGAAATGTGATTGTTGTACATTGGACAATTATTTTGCGACATGAGTGATATCAAAACAACATTACACACCCATGTACCAATATGGTTGCGTTTATGTTGGTTAATTTGGACCAAAACATTGCCATGAAAACTTATAACTACTTTCAGAAAAGGGGTATCACGCCATGAGACAGAATATCAGTTGTTCCTGAAATAAGGTGACAAAATTGGGTGTAGGTGTGACCCTGGCAATCTTGTATAAATTACGTATCTAGCATGATTTAATAAGCCTATAAAGACAGTTGTTTTCCCACGAATACGATGCGTCCAAATGCAGTCACAGGAACCGAAAATTTTATATTCTGGTGGAGGGCCAGCAAAAATGTATGAAAATAAAAGACACATGACATATATTTGAGAATAGCGTGGGAACATGGTACATGAGAAATTGGATATATAAAAAGGCGGCTCACCTCAATTAACCGAGCGATTATGACCGTCACCTACACGTGAGTCACCAACAAATGTAGTATGCGACTGCGTCCCGTCCCGCCTAAATGTCAGCAAGAAATTAACAGATAAGTGTTTAGTACAGGAACAAATAAACATTCTTTTGAGGATGCAACAGGCTGGTATTCATGTAACCTGTTTCTCTACAGCGCTGGCATTTGTTACGTGCAAATAAAGAACTCACACCTGCTCTTGCTTCATGAGCTTTTTTTTTTTTAAAAAAAAGGAAAGGGAATTTAATAAAGTCAGATAGATTAACAAAGAGTAAATAACTGAATTTGTATATAAGGAGATTAGACATAGCTAAAACAATTGATGACACTTATTAATATTGGCCAATTAACTTCATGCCCTAAATAAGTCAATAGTGCACCCGTTATTTTGGAACATGACCAGTGTCTGGTACCAGGCAACTCAATAAAGATACATCATTCTGGCCATACATGACTGGTCGATCAGTTGCAAGTTAAACATATCATCATGAATAACCGCCTGTTGCAAATGCCCTATAGTTGCATGTTTCAATCATTGCTTGTCACAAAATCATCTAAATTTTTGTATAAAAACGACTAAAGAGATTTGTCCATTAGATATAGACCCGTTCGACCCGTTTAACCCTTGCCTCTTTCAGCCAAATTTCCTGCTTTGACCCCTTTAGGTAAAAACAACTTCTAATCAATATAAAAATGAAAGCGAAACAGGCCAAAATATGAGCTTACACGAAGTTTGACTCCCAACGTGAGCAAGAAAAGCAGCAACTTCCAACATTTGTGTGGTCTTGTTGCCTGTGGTACCAAACCCTTTTGGTTGGTAAATGGCAGAAGCAGTAATAAAAGACTTGTAATCCCAGAAACCGACAGCTTTTGCCACTGGTGTGTTTCTCTTTGAGAAAAGCTCCTCAAATTGGTAATAATCGAAATACTGAGATATTGTGAGGTTACAACAATACTCCGACCATCCTTTACATTCCCATCCCTGATCACAAACTTTCTTTCCCTTAACTTTCTTCACAGTTACAGGTGATGTGTCGGCATCCACAATTGAAACTACTACAAATAGAACAGTTATCACCAGAAGATACATATGTTTCGTCCCCATTCTTCTTTGCTGCAAAAGGCGAACGCCAATAATGAATTAAGCTCGTTTCATACAAAAAGATAAGAAAAAACACAAAGATACATGTATGCAGTTGAGCATAGTACCCGATAAAAATTCCTATCTTGATTATTAGAACATTTTAGCAAATTTTCATTCTATAGTTATTATTTTGAAAAAAGAACACACAATTTTGGATTAATCACAGACTTAGATGAGCAGTATATGAATAAACTAAAATGGAGAGAGATCCATGTTGAGGCTACTCGGTGAAAGTTGGCTCTAATGTACGTGGCCTAACCGGTATTCCTATGGCCGTTTCTAGACTTTTTCCCTGGCTATCCAAAGATATTACTCAGTAAGGTTTGAACCCGGGTCAGGTCGCCTTACCACTAAGCGACCTTGGAGATGGCTTATTCCAATATTTAATCAAATCTACTTGCAATTACATAAATCAAAGAGACCCATATGCTAAAAAGGACAAACAACACTTAACACAATATACACATCAACAATTTTGTTCCTTTTAACGGATTTACTAACATTTTCAAGTACTAATATGAACCACAATCTGAATTTTACCAAAGATTACTAAACGAAAACAACTAATAGCAAATCAAGCTCCTATCTTATTAAACTATTAAAGCACTTCTAGCAATGATTCTCCTAAAAAGTGACCAACGCGCAATAACAAATAACAGCAAAAACGACAAAGCCATTAACAAAATTTAATCTTTTTTGCGTTTTGCTAACAATTTTGAGTATATCACAAGTACTAATATGAACCACAATCTGAATTTTACCAAAAATTACTAAGCCAAAACACCTAATAGCAAATCAAGTTCCTATTTTTTTAACTATTCAAGCAATTTCAGCAATAATTCTCATAAACAAACATAAATCAAAGTGACCCATATGCTAAAAACAACTAAATCAACAAAACCATCTACAAATTTTTGTTTCTTTATAATTTTTACCAACATTTTCAAGTTCCAATCTTTCTAAACTATTCAAGCACTTTTAGCAATAATTCTTATAAAAAAACATAAATCAAAGTAACCCAGATGCTAAAAACAGCTAAAACACCAAACCATAAACAAAATTAAACCTTTTTATCATTTCACTAACAATCTTTAAAATAAAAATGGATAAACAAAATAGCTGCAGTACGCAGACTCATGTGATCACCTAGCAAGCAACGCGAGATTGCAGACGCCTTCTTGCCAAAAAAAACGCAGACGCTAGCTGGCTATAACAAACAATATACAATAAGTACCCAAAATATAACCACCTTAAGGTATCCACCTGGTTCTAGTAATTCACCTACAATCCAATCTTGGTCAGTTAAATCTCGTACATTTTACAACCAACCTTTGGTAATGGATTAAAAGACAAATGCTTATTAAACTAATAGCACACTCTAATTACTAAACCCATCATAAAATAATTCAATCCATTCCAATCTCAGACTCCTACAAACACAATCAACATCGTTTTCAAATATTAGATAATTCTGTAACCATAATCTTATCGTGCATCATTGTATCCTAGCTATCTTTCAAACATCATCAAGTATTCCATAAAGGACTTATCTACTTATTGTGTTTTGATATAAGTTTTTTGGACTTTTAAATAAGTGATTTTTTTCACTAACAAATAAACGATCCTAAACACCCTCAAAACTGCTCGTTTGCCCTATCAACCGCAAGTACCTAGGAACATGTTTTCAAATAATTTGAATGATAAAATGCATCTGACCCTCAGCTCACTTCTAGTCATTATCCAGTTTCGCAAAAGTCGCCATTGTCAATCACGATCACATGGGTTTCTTCAATCGACTACAAAATAAACATATATTTATAAACTCTTATTATACAAATCATAAACAACATTAAGAATACAAAAAAATATTGAGTAACAATATATTATAATAAAAAATAAAACAATTTCAATACCAGTGAGTATGAATTAGTCGTGAAAGAGATTATCATTACCTTATTAGTGGATGAAGAAGAAGAAATTTTAATCGGTTGAAGAGATGTGATTGATGTAGCCTGCTGAACGTCAGTAGCCATGATCCTTTAATTATAGATTATCGAGACTTGAAGCTACATTACTGAAATCTCCACTTTCAAAGCCCACATCTAAGCACTTTCTCACATCCACCAACATCTAGTGTAGAAAAAGAATGGAATTAAATATACCTCAAGAGCAGCACCTTCATTACGAAGAGTTTTGATACCTTTAGAATTGCCGTAACTGACTTGTTCATACAAAAGCTCGTCTTTCGATTGTTGTACACCCATTCTTAACCTGCAAAAAAAAACAAATTATAATTACGATAGAGCAGGAGTTGATATCAAAACTGAAATCAATAATCAAAAAATATGTAAATGGATACAAAAGTATTATCTAATTCATCAAACATCAAATATCTGGTAACCTAATTCTGGTTAAGTTCGAACGAATACTACAAATAAAAATAACCTGAAATCGAATTTGATTGATAAGTAATGAAGCATTACATATTAGGGTTAAATCAAGAGATCATTTGGTGGACTTGTGTTTAAGGATTTGATGAGAGATCTTGAATATCCGGTTTTTTACCCATTTCATTGGTAGCTCGTTTTATACAATTGGCTACTGTAAATAATGTTGTTGTTGACATGCTTTTAAAAAACATAATTACTAATAGTTTAAACATGGATATCACACTTTTGATTCAGTGATCGATCTTCTATTCCTTCAATTAAGTATAGTTTTTAATGTGGTTTGTTGAAAGACTTTGGTTCAATTCATACACAAGTATTTTGAACCAGAATTGAAAAGTGAAAGGGTGTTTGGGATTGCGGATTTTTTGCTTGTGGCGTGTGAACTTTTTTAAAGTGATTTTTTACTCGCAAATAAGCAAAAAAGCCATATAAGCACTTAGCAATCTGAACACATAAGAGAGTGATTATTTCTACCCGTTGAGTTGTAGTCCACAAAATCAATATCACTATTAACAACAACAAAGAACAGCAATATTGGTAATTCCTTGTAAAATATGTTACCTTCTGTCGACTAACTCCAATATAATCAATTCCACATAGCCAATGATTATGGAAACCATCAGTAACCATCTCGCACCGTGAGAAGAAGTGAAGAATTGGTGCCCAACATCAACCCCTGCAATCATAATGTCGTTCAGAAAACTTTAGCAATAACCAAAAAGTAAACACACACATACATTTAAGGTAACTCGTAATATCTTTGAAATTATATAAAAAAAACAATTATGCAAGTAAACATGAATATTAATATATTTTTGGTAAGATCTCAGGAACAAATATAAACAACCTAATGCAGAAAACAAAATCGCAAATTAGCCTTGTATACTTAAACTAATTACCTTTATCATTTGGGTTTCTCAAGTTTTTCTCTACACTTTACGGTCATGACTAAAGATCCTTTTGCCAAACACATTTACGGGGTCTTTCGATTAGCTTACTTTGTCTGCTTATGGACAGCTTATCCGAATTTAGAAAAGCTCAAAAGTTCAGTTTTTCAGCAACGCAAATGATAAACAAAGGCAGCAACACGGTCGCTCAAGCTTCATACTAATATTTCACAACGTTTGGGGTTAAACCCGAATATCTGAAATGTCTTACCTTGTGGCTGTCGTGTCCGCAACTCTATTGGCTCTTGCTCTGTACGTCCAAGAATGCAGTTGCTAGTATCGGTGACCCTTTTGTCTACTACATATTTTTTTATTCTGCAATTCACAATCTTAGCAATTAAAATCAAATTGGGATCCATTGATTTTGATTATTACATAATTAAAACCCCAACCAATCAAATGTGTATGATTATTACATAGGTAAAACCACATCCCATATCTGAAAGAAATATGTTTTATTAATAAAAATATAATCTATCATATCATTAGATTAGTTTAACAAAAATATTAATCATTAACAATTAGCAGTACAAACATAAACGCAACAGTACAAATGATCTTTAACTCTCAACTGGCAGTACTAAAAACAGACGAACAGTACTAAGTCATTAGGAACAGCAGTATGAATCTAGGGTTTGCATACAATCCTAACTAAACAGCTGCAACATCATATCTCCTAGATCCATGATTTAACCAATATTATCGGTCAAGCATTTTTTTATAGAATAATTAAAAGCAATAATTAAAAGCAGATTAGAATAAACCAATTAGAATTAAAAAAAACTAACCTTAAGTCAGTGATGAATGGTATAATGGCAGTCCACCAAAACCTTCAAATCGTATGCAGCCCTAAACATTAATTATATAATGTAAATAGAATACTGGGCAGTGGTTGCAATCCATGCCTTTACATGATAGTTACACAATTAAGTAATGCATATGCGAGGAGCATATGCATACTGGGCAGTGGTTGCAATCCAAGAGTGCGCTATTGCTAATAGTTAAGTGAGAAACCTTGATGATGAGTTAAAAAAAGATGAGCATCGTATCATTAGAGGAGATGACTGAACTTTTCAAAAAAAAGAGGAGATGACTGAGGAAATTATGATATTAGGGTTTTGAGAAAACTTATGGATAATTATTAATTAGATATATGTTGATTAACAAAAATCATTAATTAATTGCAGGGGTTTATAGATATGGTGTTGCAAAATATAAAACAAAAAAGATGTTGGTCTAGTGGTTATCAACTTTGTTAATGTTACAAACCACTCAAGGTTCGATCTTTTCGAATGAATTGGCATAGTTTATGATTATGTGGCATTTTTATGATTATGTGGCATTGAGGTGGCATTTATGTGGCATTATCTACGTGTAACGCCTCCTCTTATATATAATGTAGAGATATATATATATATATATATATATATATGTTAATAAACTACGTAGATAGAATTTATTATTCGTCGACTAAACATATTTGGTTCGGGTTTTGGGTTGTAAATTATTACCGCAAATATAAATTAGAAATACTCCTTAGGTTTTTACAAAATTACACTTTTAGCCCTAATGTCATAACATTTGCACTGTTAGTCCTCGGTTAAGTTTTATACCCTTTTAAGTCCAAAACTTTTAGTATTTACATTTTATACTCAATAGTTTCTAGATTTACAGTTTTCATCACAAAGTTATTAAAATAACATTTTTGCCGAAAGTTTCCTATTTTGACAACTTTAGTCCCTCGGTTAGCGATTCTTTGCAAATCGAGTCCAAGGTTTATAAACTCAAGGTTTCACTATTTTTATTTTAAAACTAAGTTTAAAACAGTTTGTGTAACTTATAAAAACAGCTTAATTAGCTGAGAGCTTATTTTTCAGCTTATGGGCTTTTAACGGGCTAATTGTGTATCCCTTTATGGGCTTGCGATCTAATGGGCTTAGTGTGGGTTTGGGTTTTGTCACGGGCTTGTTTTAAGGTCATAAAGACATAACAATAAAGCTTATACGATCCGCTTATTTAAAGAGCTTATAATCAGCTTGTTGGGCTTTAAGCCCATTCGTTACTTATTTTAGTTCTTAAAACCGCGGCGTGTGAGTTTTACTTTGAGGTTCAAGAGGTCATCAAATGAACTAGTTAGCGTGACTTTTATACGTAGGCTATTAGTGCACCATGTGAACTAATGGTTCGAGTTTTAAAAACGAGTGGGATTGGTGTCGAAATAAAAAGTTACGAGGCCAAAACTAAAGTGACTTAGCATTGTTTGAAACAGTTTTTGAAAACATGACATATTCTAAGTGTTTTTATAGACTCGAAGGTTATCAAGGCGACATGCAAACGTGTGATATTTAGTGTTTATACGTTTATGTAGTGTTCGAATATTGATGGTTCTCGATAGTTAGCATAGCTAATACTTAGGGTGTCGAGTAAAATATATAGGTTATTTATAGATTTTAAGAAATATCGAATCTAAATGATCGTGGCATGCAAAGGTACTAACGTATGAATTAGAAAGAAAAGTGAGAAGATGACTTACTTCTCTTCGAAGGTGAGGCGTATCACTATGATGCGACGGAGTTAGAATGAAAGAACTATATAACTCGATTCTTTATACTTCGAAGATTTAAGAGCGTGTAAGATGTGGCTCGTTGCTTGGCTCAAACCTTCTTAACTCGTACCAAAACTAGGCGTGCTTAGCATGTTTTAAGGACTTAGTAATATTTGTAAGTGAAATGTTTTGGGTGTGTATAAGTTAAGTTGAACGCATGCATGGTATTTATAGAAGGTTTAGAGCAGATACATGCAAGCATGTTCGGTCAAAATGGGATGATAATGAGTAGTTGGAGTGTCACAGTATCGAAAATGATGAGAGGCATAAGGTATGAATCGTCCTTGTGGTAGTTCGAACAAGAAGAAGAAGTCGAGGGTTTCCAAGTTTTGCGCTGACTATTATTTGTTGGAGTAGAAGATCAATTCCTTTTAACATAGTATGATGCATTGTGCATCATGATTACCTTTGAATATCCAAGAGTAAAGAAAGGAGTTGGCGTATGAATCTTCTCTTTTGTGTCTAGCCGAGAACAAGGGAACAAAGAGATATAAATTGTGTTTTGTCTTGGCTCTAGTTGGTATTATTTTTACAAGGGATTTGTAATAATGGTAGAGTGTAGCAGTAAGTAAAATGATGAGGATTTTGGTGTTACTAGCCGGCGCTAAGGACCAAATAAAAGAAGACAAAGAATTGTTGTGTTTGGTCTTTGTGGTTGGGTCGTGTACTTCAACTATGTAACTTCACATTTTGGACGTGAACAATAAATATAGTAGGGTGCGTTTGATATCTGGTAAGAGTTTGGAACGAAGGTACTTGTTGGCCAAAAACAGGTAGTGTCGAGTTGGGTGTTGTACAAAAAAATCGCTTAGGCCAAATGTGGAAAGTTGGTTGGTGTTCATCAAATGTCGAATGAATTGAGCTTTGACAGGTTTGAGGCTATTAAATGATCAAGTTTAGGTGAAGTGTTTATTCCTCTCGATTCTTAGCTAAGTCGAGAATGGAGTCGGGTGAAATATTAATATAGTCGTTAAGTTAATTTCTTTGAATATGTGTCAAAGTGTTCGGCAGTTAAGCAACTAAACCAAATATCTTAAAATCAACTTTGGGCTTTGTTTTATCGTTGGGCTCATTGGTGGATTGGGCCGAGAAAGAAAATAATGAAAATAATAAGGGCTCGTTTGGTTTGTTTGGTTTGTAGCGAGATTGGGCCAAGGCCCAGTGAGTTTTGTGGTCCATTTGAGGTCCAATATATTTACTGAGTGTTAGTGATAATTTTTGTGAGATCGGGAATGTGTTTGATCACATTCGGTTAACTGTCGAAATATATGTATATATATATATAGACGTTAAGTATTAAACGTTAAAGTTTTAAATAATTCGCGATCTTAGACTGTCAAGGTTCGTGTGTAAGCATCGTTTCTAGGCAATCGGTAGTCACAAGTATCGTTGTGATCTAAATAGTGTAGCATAAATAACAAAAGAAATTTTGTTACTAGTAAAAATGTTTATTAAACA
The DNA here is from genome assembly GCA_021014915.2 of Artemisia tridentata subsp. tridentata. NCBI lineage: Eukaryota > Viridiplantae > Streptophyta > Magnoliopsida > Asterales > Asteraceae > Artemisia > Artemisia tridentata. The sequence continues at coordinate 137,284,595 of CP139509.1, read as the reverse complement.
TCGTAATGATTTATTAATCATTTATTAGCATCTACTATTCATAGGGGAAAATTACGGGAGGTTACAACGGAGTACTATTTTAGTCGGCAAACACTTGAAAGTAGATAATGATCAATTATAAAGTAGATAATTCTGCATTGTGAAAGACTCATTAAAAATGGAACAACTCATAAGCAAATTGGATATGATGAACTTGTATGTTGTATCAGATTTTTGACAAAAGTATGAACTAATAAGAACATAAACAAAAAATTAGTGCCCAAACAAAATCGTACCATCACCAAAACATGAAAGTTTCAACCTGACGAAAATTAGTGTTGAACATTCCGATATGAACACTTAGATAGAGCCCGCGTGCAACGCACGAGTATGCATGACTAGTAAATATAAATATTAAAGTAAAACACGACTTATTGAGATATTGAAATTAATACACGAGACATGTAGCCCAAAATTTTCAAACCAAACAATTTTTTTTATATATTATAAAATTAAATTAATTTCAATATTAAAACACCCGCGTAGGCATGAGGTTATAAACTAGCGGGATCTAAAACAAATTCCTAGTTAAAATTGCCAATAAAACAAACAAAAAATGAACTTTCAAATACCGCAAGATCGTAATGATCAAAGTTGTTGGAATCCATAGTGATTTCTTGAAGGTAATAAAAGAGAAGTATTGTTGAGATGTGTATGTAAAAATTAGAAGATTTAAAAGGTATTTATAAATTTTTTATAAAGTAAAAAACTTGAAAAAGTTGGTATTTAATTAAAAAAAAAGTTACCCAACGTCTTTTATTTTTAACCGTTCCATAATGTCTATTTGAAAAAGAGAAGAAAAGAAGGATAACTTAGGTTGGCTGAACCTATGATGCCACCTCGCGATGTCGTCCTCACGTTATAGGTTGGCGTTTTTGGTAAAAGTTACCCAACGTCTTTTATTTTTAACCATTCCATAATGTCTATTTGAAAAAGAGTAGAAAAAAAGATAACTTAGGTTGACTGAACCTATGGCGCCACTCGCGATGTCGTCCTGACATTATAAATCGGCGGTTTTTGTAAAATTTACCAAACGTTTTTCATTTTTAACCGTTCTATAATGTCTATTTAAAAAAGAGAAGAAAAGAATGACAACTTAGGTTGGCTGAACCTATAGCGCCACTCGCGATGTCGTCCTCACGTTATAGGTTGGCCTTTTTGGTCCGCATTACCCTCTACGCCATCGACACCAAGCACTCTTACAAAACAAAAAAGCAATCTGCATAAGGCACAAAGTGGCAAAAATATATAGGAGTATAACCCAAAATTAGTCAAAAGGGTGAAATAGCACTCCATTTTATTCCCGCCAAATTAAGCCCCAAATCTGTACCAAAAGCCCCCAAAAAACCCCTAGAATCCGTCATTTTGTTTGTAAATTAAAATGGAGATAAAATTGAAGTGTGGGTGTGGGGAATCGGATTGTCCAGAATGGGCAATGATAGAAGTGCAAGGCGTTGTTGAAGTTCAACCTGCTTTTCAAGATTCTTTGAGTAATCTTCAGATCGGTATTCTTTGCCGCCCTTCTTCTCAGGTACAATTATTTCAATAATATCTAATTGTGATTCACTAATTGATTGTAAGTTGCTAAATTCTACTGTAATAACTTAGGGGTGGTCTTTAGTATTGGGTTTTTGAAGTGATTACCAGCAATTTAAGTTGCTTCCCAACCACCAAGTAGTGGCGGGGCTTCATGGTTTTTTCTTGGAGGTCCAAAATGTATATAAATTGGGGGGGTGGGGGCGGGCAAACTAGTAAATTTCTATAAGAAGTCCTCTTCTAGTTCTATGTCATGGTATTCCAAATTGTGGTTTTTTCTATGTTTGAACACCCTCTTGGATAAGTGTGTGGTGTCATTGTAGTGTATGTCGTATGAGATTGTTAGATTGCATATCTAAAAATAATTACATTAACACTGTGTCCTCGAGTATCACTTAAGGAAGGAAAGTAAAGAAAATGAAGTGAAACCGAAAAGGGTGTGTTCTCGAGTATTACTTAAGGAGGAACCAAAAAGGAAAAGGACTGAAAAAGAAGGGTTATTTGGTTGATTTTGAAGTAAAATGTTTTCTCCCAAAATTGGGCTGAAAATTTTCACTTCCTATTTATTTACTTTTCCCTACTAATCAAGCTTAAGATAAAAGAAGCATATAAATAGTTTTATTAAACGTGCAAGTATTTGCCTTTCGAATCCAAACACCAAGAAAACTGATACGGAGATAAATACTTAACTAATCAAATCAAAGACACTCATAGTGAAATTCATTTTGAATGTATAATTGGTTTGGGGTTAAATAAACATGGGGTGGTTAGGCTTTGCTTATGGAAATTGCTTTTATGCTTCTTGCATTTTGTTAAAGCAAATTTTTTTTTTTTAACGTGTTTAGGATTGCTTATTGAAACTACTTACACTACAACAAAGAAGTGAGTTTGGCGGGATTGGCCGTTTAGGATTGCTTTTCTAAGCTTCTTTATTTATTTATATTTTGTTATTTGTGAGTGAAACAAGTTGTTTAGAATAAGTAAATAGCTTGAGATTGCTTATTTCAACCAATTAATTTTTAAAAAGTAATAAGAATATGAAGTATTTTATCCCTACTCTAGCAGGATTGGGTATCGTTGTTGTTGTGAGTAAAGAATTAAGGCGGCTCCAAGGTGGCCTAGTGGTAATGCGGCTCGAAGGTCTCAAAAGAGATCTGGGTTTAAACCTCGCTGGCTAATCATCTTGGATCGCCAGGGAAAAGTCCATAAAAAGCCACAGGAATACCAGTTAGACCAAGTACATTAGAGCTAAAAAAGGCTTGACTTTCTCCGGGTAACCTCAACTGGGATCCCTATCCATTTAGGCATTTACCCGTTCTTGTGAAAAATTAGCTGCAAAAAAATTAACTATGATAAGCTGATTAAATAGGGTCATATTACACACGCGCCCCTTTGAATGATTATAAGTTGCCAAATACTGAGACAGTTGATTATCATCAGAAACACATTCATACACTATCTCATGCAATAGGTTTCGTTACAGCTATTTTCTGATTATTCCATATCACATTATCATTTCAGAATACAATGTCAAACACGCTCTAGTTAATTTGTGACAGTAGTCTTTGATATAAATTGAGCTAATAGTAACTACTATTGGATTTTAAAATCAGAAAAGTCTTAATAGAGATTAGGAAGTGGTTCAATTATTCGAAATGGGACACTGATGAGGTTGTTTTGATCTCTGCTGAACTGGTTTGATCATACAAATTTTTATCTTGCTTACTTGATGGTTCAGGAAAATTATACCTTTACTGTCGGTTATCATGAATTGACTGGGTCGAAGATCCCCTTGAAGAAACCGTTACTAGTATTGAAGAAGAAGGTAATAGAATCTTATATGGAAATAGATCAGAATGATGATGATAATGCTGCTAATTCATCAAGGGTGGAATTGGAAGTTATTGGTATCATTCGTCAACGGATTTTGTTCAAGACTAGACCAAAGGCTCTTATCTCAAGTAAGTTGTAACCGCATTATGTTTTTGCTCAGCTTTTTAATATGGTTAATATGCCCTTTTACGTGAAAATAATTTGAATCATACATTTAGCAAGTTCAGTCTTGTAATTTGCATGCTTGTACTCACCCGGTAATAAGAGAACAGGAACTGTCATAGTGTCATACCACTTTGACTTTTGATGCCAACACATACTTCCGATTTTCAAATGGATCTACAAAAATCTTGTAAAAGTTCTGATATCTATCTTGGTCTATTTCAAAGTTACGGCAGATGCAAAATTATAGACATTGAATTTTTACTTTTTTAGCATAGTTTGTGTATACTTTTTAGACCCGAAAAGTAATGGGTTTGACCTTAAAAGTCAAAGTGCGCCTGTTATTCGGAATGGAATGGAGCATTTGCATTTGATATGGGTGTTCAGTTTTAAGTTCAAGTCTTTGTACCAATTAAGAAACATATTTCTTGTTACAGAACCACAACTTGCTGTGAAGGAGAAAGTAAGTGCACCGCGTCCCGTTGTTGAAAAGCAGACATGACTTGCGTGAAGAATCTTGGATATGTGTTTGTAACTGATGCTATTCAAATGAAGTGGTTTTTTTATCGGATGATAGTAGTTTTAAGCTGCATTATAATAAACATAAATCTGATTTTCTCCTGCTCATGTATTCAATATGTGCCATGCTTTTGAAACAGGATGATTTTATCAATCATCCTCTTGGGTTGTTCAAAAATTGTGTTTGTCTTTATTTTAACCAGTTGGTTTAAGATGATATATCATCTAACATTGTCCGCTGCTGATTCATGCTCTTATAAGGAACTTTGAGTTCAGGTACATGATGGTGTATTGGTGTACATGAAACCTTCGAAGGTATATGTTGAATGACAAACTGAAACATTCTGGTGAGTCGTGAGTTTTTTGGTTAGTGATACATTACTCTCATAGTTTTCTGTGACCTATTCTATCCTGTTTTGTTGATTTAAGACTATTTGCGGCCCCAAAAAGGTGATTAGTGATACTTATTTTCATCCAGTTACTTTTGGAGAATGCAACTGCTTTATCGGTTTGTAAATGAAAATGCCCCTTGATTGCGGTCAAGCGACTTAATGTTAGATTTGGAGTCATCGGTTGTTTTGCTCATGCAAATCTACCATCCCAACTGATAAAATTAAAATTTAGGATTTGACAGTCACGTACCATGGTGTTCATTTTTAGCTGGCTTTAATATGCTTTTTATAGAGTAGTTTGAGGGCCTTAAGAAAGGATGACCGTCGGGACAAGGAAAGGGTCGATGTACCTTGATTCTTCATAGATAGAGAGATTCCCATATATAGCTAGCTTTCTTGCTCAGCGTAATACCTATGGACTGTACATTTAATCAAACAAAGACTCTTGACTTGGTCATTGACTTTTTTCTCTAGTTTCAAACCACCGAGCATTTATAAGGTGTGTCCATAGGCTTTGAATCAAAGGCTTAGAAAGTGTGTTTTTGTAACACACGTTAGAAGTGTTCAGAATACAATAAGAAGGCTAGATTGTTTAGAACATTAGGTAATTGATAATTTACTTGCAATTGTAGGTTGGAAATGTTATTTTAAGGTTATAAGATACGGGATATCTGTTATAGCTTCTTGCCATTTTTGGGGTCCGAATAACTGAGCTTCATTCCAAGTTAATCAAAATATTGGTATCATGGATTAGGAAAAAGAATCATTTTTTTTTTTTTATTTTTTAAATTTGCCTTTGAGAGAATACGTGGATTTGAAGCCTTAAAGAAATACGAAGTTGTAATCAGACTTTAAAAAAAAAATAAATGCAAAAATGAAGTGCAAAAAGTCATTTTTGCGTGTGATAAAAGATTCAAACACGGTTCTTTCATTTACTCTTCCAGTGACATAAGAAGGAAAAATAAATGCTCTTATTTAATTTCATTTTCTCACCTGTAAACATAACACCACTTACAATGGTCACGTTAAAGGTAAGTTAAGCCCACGTTAAGGGCATTTTTTGCACGTTAACATTGCGTTATCCCTTGTGAGTTCCTCACGTTAACGCAGCGTTAAGGGCTGCGTTACCCTCTTAACGCTGCGTTAAGGGTACTGTGTATAAAAATAAAATAAAAAATTTCACTTTGCCCCCCTTTTAAGGGTATTTTGTGTAAAAATATTTGATATAAAGGTGAGTTAAGGTGTGTTAAAGCTGAGTTAACAGTTGTGTGTGTTAAAGCTGAGTTAAGTTAAGGTGTGTTAAAGCTGACGTGACATTCCTTAAATTTTAAAGCTGAGTTAACTGTTGTGAGTGGCTAAAAGGAAAAAAACAAACTTACTTCTCTTCTCACCTGCAAAAAGATGCCCAAAAGAAGAAAAAAGCAAACAACGCTTGAGACATAGCCACCAATGATCTACATTACTTTATGGTTTCCCGTTTGTTGTGAAAGTTTTTAGACGTATGTCGTGTGCAAATGTAGCCAAGTAAATTATGACTTGATTTTTTCCGACCGTAGACAAATAAATTATGGCTTGATTTTGTCCATTTAAAATGTCTATTCCGAAACAAAACCTGGTATGTATAGGGGTGTAATCGAGTCGAGTCTAGGCGAACACTTTCAAGCTCGAAACTCGATTCGACTTAAAAACTTGAGATCAATTGAGAATACATTTTTATGCTCGAGCTCGGTGATGTAATCGGTACTCTTGAGCTTCACTCGTTTATCGATTTTGGATTGTTGGTAACCCACAAACTTCGCATACAGAAACTTGTGCAAGTGGTAAACTATAGGTTAAAATTACTCGACTTGATATTTCTAAGCTCGACTCAACTTGCTTATATAGTACGACAAATATGTAAATATACACACCAAATATATAAGCTCGATAAGACTCGTGAGTTTTTCGAGCCGAGTATTTTGATACTCGAGCTCAACTCGAAAATATACTCGAGTAGCTCAAGCTAGTTTACATTGAATCGATCTCAAGTATTTTCCAGGAGTAGCTCGCAAGTTGTCTCGTTTACACCCTATGCAAGTAGTTGCTTCACGCATTGAATCAAACCCCCCCCACCCCCCAATAGTGTAGAGGAACAACTAATGAGCAATTAATTAATTAGTAAAATGCAAAAATCATCCTTGTACTTTGGCCAAAATGCGGGTACAGAGACCGTCTTTATAGAGAACTTAATGTTTCAAAATTAGTGCCTAGCCAAAGCAAAATGATTAAAATACCCTTATCTTCTTCATCTTTAATTTTCTATTTATGAGAGTATTTTTATTATTATTATTTTTTTTTTGACAGAGACCGAATTCGCAACCGTAAATTCCCTACTAGAACGGTCTCTACGCTTTCTAAATGGTAAGAACTACAATCACAATTTGGCTAAAATACAGGGACGAATTTTGCTATTTACTCTTAATTAATTGAGACGTGATTAACCCAATAGAAAAGCAAGAAACTTCTGGAACATACCACACACATTTTGAGAACCTTCTAGAACCAGTCAAAAAACCCATCACTCCATTTCCAATTCAACACAACTCACACATTCATCAAAAACCACCAGGTACAGATGTCGCCGCCGCCGCCGGCAGCCAGATCCACTCCGCCGCCATTTTTGACCAAAACTTATAAACTAGTAGACGATAACTCAGTCGATGACGTCATCTCATGGAACGACGACGGATCTAGTTTTATCGTTTGGAGCCCTAGCGATTTCGCTAACGATTTGCTTCCCAAATATTTTAAGCATAATAACTTCTCCAGCTTTATTCGTCAATTAAACACTTATGTAAGCTTCACATTTTGTTACTTTCAACCGTTTTTTGTAACGGTTTTAACCGTTTTTTGTTATAATTAGGGTTTTAAGAAGGTCGTACCTGATCGATTCGAGTTTGCAAACGATTGTTTTCGAAGAGGCGAGAAGAGTCTGTTGTCCGATATTCAACGCCGGAAAGTATCTCCGGTGACTCCGAGTAGTTCCGGTGAAGAACAGGTTAAGCCGACAACTAACGCGGAGTTAATAAGCGAAAACGAGAGATTGAGGAAAGAAAATGAGAGGATTAGGAAGGAATTGAATGAGATGAAATGTTTATGTAATAGAATTTATGTTATGATGTCAAATTACGCGAAACCGGAAGGTGAAGTGGATGTATTTGGTGCGTTAAAGCGCGAAAGTGGATGTAGTGATGGTGTTAGCTCTAGTAGTTTGTTTGGCGCGTTAATGACGGTTGGTGTGAAACGGTTGAGGGAGGAGAATAAGGGTGACGCGGCGAGAGGAATGCTGTTATAACTGTCGAAATGACTTGATGCTGATTATATTATCATCTTTGCAGCATGAGATAGATTGTAGCTTGAGGAATTAGCTTATGGTGTATAGTAATCTATCTGTTATTTGTTTGCTACACTTATTAGAGCATTGCTGATAATATTGTGATGCAATTTTGTTAATGATAATGTCATGTTAGCTTATACAGTAGTTATGCATATCACTACAGATCGCCATAACAGTTACTTGAATTACTTTAACTTGGGATGATGTCAACTTTAATAATATTTCTTGGTAACTTTAACCTTCAGTGATAGTTTATTAAGATTGTTTTAGCAAGACTCATAGACAAAGAGGATTACAAGTTACAACAGGCTTGTACAAGCATAACCGTATACGAGGGTGTGCGAGGTGTGCATTTAATAATTTGCGTCAAAAAATGCTAGCATGAACACTTTTAAAACAATTGTTTCACCGTATACGAGTATTTGATTTAATAATTTGCGTCAAAAAATGCTAGCATGAACACTTTTAAAACAATTGTTTCTCATTTTATCTCTTTATAAAATTCTTTTACTTTTTATTATAGGCCTCATTTTTGTTGTTAAATTCAATTATGCACAGGACTTCCGTAAACTTAGTGACGGCAGTGTGTACAAGCAAGTTCGGGATCCGAGTTCAATCTATGCAATTAGGATTTTTTTTTCTTGTTCTTAAGAGAAAAAGTTAGTAAGAACGATAGTTTTTCGAGCAAAATGTCATCGGCTCTTCATTACATTCCATTCCTTACCTTTTTAAACTTCAAAACGACATTGCAACGAGTTTAAAACTTCAAACACATACCTTCCAACGAGTTTTAATCTTCAAAACGACATTGCAAATATAAAAGTTGTATAGTTCAAACTTCAAGACATTACAATATCAATCCAAACATCTCAAGATTAATCCAATTCATGACAACATCACCGCTTTTATTTCTACAATATCATATTTACCCAAGACATGTTTTAAAAGCATTGTACAAAGATTGTTATTTGGGTATATATGAAAATAATCATGAAAAGAGGAGGTATGAAATTGATCCATTTAAATACATCAGGATCATGCCATCATATGAATAACTTTCGGAAAAACAGTAAAAAAATTATGTTAAACAGCCGGGTTCGGTTTGACGGGTCAAGATGAGTCCATAAAACCCAGTGGGTCAATGCGAGTTAAGTTCTAGCAAAAACCAGGCCTATGACGGACCACTCAACACTCCAATTCCCGGTTTGACCTGTTAAAACGGTGGGTCAAACTGTGTTTCGAAATATTAATTATAATCTTGGCAACTAGCTAGAGATGCCTTGAAAAAATAATGTACTTTAGTTTTGGTTGTAATAAGAAATATTTTCAATCTCACAGTAGGACTTGTTATATATTCACAAAAGAGGTAGCAATATACTCATATAACTCACTATCTTGATCGACTGACCAATGATGGCATACAACAGGATTGTGAAGTGCCCAAAGAATGCTCACTAAAGTAGCAGTCTAGCAGAACATACCAGTAGACAACTAACCAGTGGGTTCTAGCAATACATGCTAACGCAGACCTCGAAGAATACATACCAGAACAACTATGCCACAAATAGCAGCTCTTGAAGAGAGTCATCTTTGTGTACAAACATCCGATTAAATTAGCAAGAAGTTAGAAAAAGAGAAGATTACAATACCGTGTTACAAGAAGATATTGGATCATAAATCCAATCAAACCATCTAGGCTTAAAAGATCTATTCCTATTTACAATCCAAGAGTGTGAGAAGACCTTAATACCCTCCAAGAGAGTGTCTTTTTGAGGTGGTTTTGGATCAAAACAAACGCGGTTCCGCTATCTCTAGATATTCCATGCTGTAATTGTAGTACCACATCGAAACAGATTTTAGGAATTTGGTTTTTAAATCCACAAAAGAGGTAAAATTCTACAAAATGCGTTTCTATAATGTTTATTCTCCATTTTGAAGAAGAAAAGTGGGGGTTGGTTACAAATTTACACTGGAAACAAGGAAAACGGAAAAAACTTTATTTTGTAATTTTCTATCATAAGTTAGGAAATATGAGTTCAGTTTTGGGTAAATCTTTTTGCGAAATCGTGGGTATTGAAAGTTGTTATTGTCATTGGTCTAGCTTCCCAAAGATTATAACATACATCGAACCCATGATGAAATAATCACTAAACAACCAACTCGACTAACAATGAAAAAGAGTGTCGTTTGCTGGTTCAGTGAGGGCATCATTCATTCACGTCACATCCTAATTCAACATATTGATACCTCTACTTTGCAAAAATATTTAGTAGGTAATCTTCTTTTTAAATAAGTTAAAATTGATCTATCAGTTTAAAGTGCAATTGTATGTCCTTATAAATTTATCAAACATTACATTTCATACATCAAATTCTGCCAGCTGGTTATTGGTATTAACACTAACATTTTAAGAACACCATAAGGACTACAGGGCATGTTTGTGTAGCAGAATGATCCATGCCGATTACAACTTTTACATCTTATTATTGAACCAATAGACACCTTTTTTGTTGTCTTCACCTTCATCAGCTTCAACAAAAAAGCACTCGGTAGCTTCTCTCCACATTGCTTTGACTATTGGGGTGTCATCAAACTGATAGTATTCTCCTAAAATTGGTTTGATTGCCTTTGTTGCTTCCATGGCATGATAATGAGGAATAGTGAACACCAAATGATGGGCTACATGTGTGTCGGTGATGTGATGAAGAACTGTGTTTAAGATGCCATAATCTCTGTCGATTGTAGACAGTGCTCCTCTCAACCAGTCCCATTCAGTGGAGTCATAGTGAGGTAGTGATCGGTGAGTGTGGTGCAACCAAGTGATGACAGCCAGGAATGCATAGACAATAACCAAAGGTGCAAAGTATATCAACACTAGCCATGTGAAACCTTGCGCCAAGGCCACTTTGTAGAGCCCATAACTTGTTACAAGAAGTCCAACATCGGTTAGGAGTATTTGGAATCTCTCACGATCGCCATAAATAGGACTCTTTGGGTCAAAATTGTTGGTGTATCTCTCGTACTTCCTGCCCGAAACATTAAAACAAATGTACAGGAGTGTTACGGCATGGGTAGCGGAAGGCGGAAGAATGGTGTTGTGTTATGTCCAAGGTAGTGGAAGGCGGAAGAGGAAAAAGGTGTTGGTTGCGGTAGCGGAAGGCAAGAGAACTACGGGAGTGGAAGATATGACTAGGATTAGGATTATGATATGGGATCCCGGAATCAAGAGAAATTTTTCAAGACCACACCTTGAGGACAAGGTGATTTCGAAGGAGTGGGGAATGATACGCCCCGGGCTTTATGTCATGTTATATTTATTTAGGATATGTCTTTGTGTCGTATTAGGAAAGTGTCATTGTTTAGATATGTCTTTATGTTTGGCTTGTTTTACAAGCTAGGGTTATTCGGTTATATATACCGAATCATTATTATGAATGAATGAATCAAAGTTTAAGATAAACAAATCTCTAGTTCTTCTCTTCTAATTCTTAAGGAGCTCGCACACGCTAAAAGTGGTGCCTTATCCCGATACAACCTCTAACCGGGTCGTATCAAGGAGCCAACCTAAGGTACATAAAATCATAAGCCTGAAAAGACGGCCAGGTGGGGTATTAAGAAGTCTTGCAGAAGCGTTTAGGCTAGACTTCTTTCTTGGGACAAAAGATTGATCTTTCTTGAGTGAAGCAGTGTTTGAATGGTGACGACGGTGACTATATTTCCATGAAAAATAAGGAGCAAGCATACCGGTGTGTAGAAAGTAGCCAATAGTGTCATTCAACCATGGATATTCACTAAAAGCTTGATGACCACACTCATGGCCGATAACCCACAAGCCCATCTGGACACTACCTTGGAGGATCCAATAAACGGGCCATGCCAGGCAGGAAAAAGGTGTCTGAAGGGCGACAATATAGGTTGCAGCAACATAATAAAACAAGAAAGAAAAAAATAAGTCGACAAAAAGATAAGATGAAGATTTGATCAGGGATCGATTGAAACAGTGGGGTGGTATAGCGTTCTTTATATCACCGAGGGTGAATGGTGGAATTGACAATGGGGCTCGATTCACAACTTCACTATCCGAGTTACTTTTTTCTGTAGCACGGCCACCTGAACCCATTTTGCAACTTATTTTTTCTTGCAAATAGTAGACGGTTATAAAACGGTACTTCTATTTAAGTATAAGAACCAAAACTTTATGTGTACTCTATTGATGACGTATAGTCCGCATTCGGGTCACGAACCCGACCAATGGACGCTACTAACACTCAAGCCCATCACGAATGGGCTATCACGATAACGGTTTGGGCTTACGAAGGCCCAAACCCGAAGTTATTTATGGTCTTGATATAGGATATCTCTTATTTATGGGATATGTATCAAACAACCGACTTAGGCGGGATACGCCAAAGAGTAAGGAACACGAAACCAACAAGGATTTCGTGTATATATAGGGCATCTCGGCTCTCATTAAAGGTATGATCTAAGAACCCTAACTCTTCAACTAAACCCTAAAACCGATTACTTACTCTCACGCCAGAGGATAATCGTGGGAGACAATCCCACGATAAGCCTAACGGTGTCTTTTTGTTTTCTTAGTGCGCAGGTCTCAAGCATTAAGATCTAATTGATAAGGAAACAAGGAACGCCCAACTTTTGTATCAACAAGTGGCGCCATCCGTGGGACCAAACACTAAGAACTCTACTAAGAACTAGAATGACGAAGCACGGAAACCAAAATCAGCGGACTCCGCAGGCGAAGAAAACGCATGGTGACCTACAAGGGCAGAAGCAGCAAACTGATTCAACCGCTAAGCAGGCCTCTGGAACAACCAGTGTGCCCAAAAGCCTAGGATCATACTCAGATCTGGCTTTTACTGCAGTAGAACCGCTCACAAGGACTACCCATGCTACTACAACAACCACTAGCGCGGTAGATCTACTGCGCACTCCTTTCACCATGTCAGAATTAGACCTCACTGAGCCGCCAAATGCGCCTATCCGAAACAAGGGTCCTGATTTGGAAACAGACATCCTCGCGCTAGAAGGAGTCGCGCCTGAACTAGCGCCAAGTGATTTCGTGTCCCAAAACTACGAAACCTTGGCTGCGTTGATGCGAGAGGAAGCGAAAAAGAGGTCAAGTCAGAGTCTGCAAGCCAGACTCAACTTTGACCCTGAGCATGAAGCATCCCCACCGCGTTACCAAAAGGAAAGGCGCGAAAAGGATAGCCGCCGACACCCAGTGTTTACTAGGATCGGAAGGAAAGTCGCGGATGATGAAGCAGCCGACTTACAGCATATGGAGGAGCATGAAGACGATGGACGGCGCACCAATGTCCACACTAGGCTTGGCAGCCGCAGGATTCATGATAGACTTGGGCGACGGTGCTCCCCAAGCGAAAGCCCTTCAAGCTCGGATTCCGAGGATAGTCGGCGCAAGCGCCGCAAAAGAGTAAGCTCATCCTCAAATGACTCCTCGGACAACGAGGACAAAGAAACAGGACACTGGAAGTCCAGGAGAAGATACCGCGACCAGGAGGACGAAGACATGTCTCGTCCCTGGCGTCGCCAAAAGGTTGACGCATTCACTTGGCGCATCAGTGATTTTTCAGAAGATAAGAAAAGGCGCATGCCCGCTAATGTGAAAACTTATGATGGGACAGGTGATCCCGACGACCACCTAAAAATTTTCGAATCAGCAGCAACCATCGAAAATTGGCCACAACCTGTGTGGTGCCACATGTTTAACTCTACTTTAGTAGGGAATGCGCGAAACTGGTTTAGTAGGCTTCCACGTAGAAGCATCGATGGGTTTGAAGAGTTGCGGAAGGCGTTTCATTTGAACTTTACTCAGAGGAAGAAGTGCGCCAAGAACCCTGTCGAACTCGCTAGGGTAAAACAGCGCCAAAGGGAATCCACAAGCGCTTTTATGGAGCGCTATAAAGACGAATGCATACATGTCAAGGCATGCCCCGAAATACTAAAGATCTCAGGGTTTATGAACGGAATCAATAACCCAGAACTTATCAAAAAGTTAAATGATAGGGTCCCCCAAACCTTTGACGAACTCATGAAGCGCACGAGGTCCTTCATCCAAGGAGAAGCCGCCGCTGCGGATAGCAAGAAAGGCTACTCAAACTATAAGTCGCAAGAAGAGCCAAGGAGACAATCCAATGACCAGAGTAGCAATCGTAACAAAAGCTATCGCAGTCAAGGGGGCGGACGGGGAAACGACAAGTATACCCCACTAACGAAGACTCCAAAGGAGATATTTGCGACGGAAGGCGCGAACTTTCTGAGACCCCACCGATGCGCACCCCAGAAGATCGGTGCGTAGGGAACGGATACTGTGAGTATCATGGACAGAAGGGCCACACCACTAATGAGTGTGTCCAATTGCGCCAACTAATAGATAAGCTAGTAAAAGAAGGCAGATTGGACCATCTAGTTAAGAACATCAAGGATGGAAAAGACAAACAGAAGACCGGGGGCAAGAAAGAAGCACCTAAGGACAAGGCTGACACGATCTACATGATACAATCATGGCAGCGAAAGACTAGGCAAAAGGTCAGCCAGAAATTTTCTCATGGAAGCGAAATCTCTTTCCCCACCTTGGCTGCGGACAACGCAGTGGCGGAACCACTCACCATTGAGATAAATGCGGGGGGTCACGATATCCACCGCATGTATGTTGATGGAGGGGCATCAGCGGACATAATGTATGAGCATTGTTTCAAGAGATTGCGACCTGAGATACAAATACAGTTAAGCCCAGCCATGACTTCGTTGACTGGCTTCACAGGAGAAAAGATATGGCCCATGGGGCAACTACGACTACTAGTCGCTGTCGGTAATAAGGAACACTCCACGACAGCCTGGATGAATTTTATGGTGATCAGATCTCCTTCACCATACAATGGCATTATTGGAAGACCAGGAATTTCGGCAATACGCGCAGTACCGTCCACAGCACATGGGATGCTCAAATTCCCGGTAGAAGGCGGCATTGTCACCATCTACAATAGCGCTGCGCCACCTAGAGAGTGTAACACGATTACATGCGAGACAACGCACACCCCAGAACAGAGCGCAGCTAAAGTATCAAACCTGAAGGTCGCAATTCACCTTGACTACCCGGAGCAAGAAGTATCGATCGGAGGATCATTGTCTGATAAAGGAAGAGCGGCCGTGTGCGCGCTCTTGCAAAGGAATCTGGATATCTTCGCATGGGAACCAAAGCACATGACTGGTGTGCCACGCTCGATTGCAGAACACAAGCTGAAAATCCGACAAGGATATTCCCCAGTACGGCAGAAAAAGCGCGGCCAGGCTCCAGAGCGCGCAAAAGCCATTCTGGAAGAAGTACACAAACTTGTGGACGCAGGCATTATACGAGAAGTCTATTACCATGACTGGCTCTCCAATCCAGTAATGGTCAAGAAGAGTGATGGTAGTTGGCGGATGTGTGTGGATTTCACTGATCTCAACAAAGCATGTCCACAGGACTGCTACCCACTGCCAGAGATAGACTGGAAGGTAGAATCTTTGTGCGGATATCCCTTTAAATGTTTCTTAGATGCATACAAAGGGTACCACCAAATCCAAATGGCCAAGGAAGACGAGGAAAAAAACAGCCTTCCACACAAGCCAAGGTGTCTATTGTTATACAAAGATGCCTTTTGGCCTGAAGAATGCGGGCGCCACCTACCAGCGATTGGTAGATAATGCATTTGAAAAGCAAGTGGGCCGCAACCTAGAGGTCTATGTGGACGACCTTGTCATAAAAAGCCATACTGAAGACGAAGTGGTGCGCGACATTGAAGAAACATTTAGAACACTACGAAAGATCAACATGAAGTTAAATCCTAAGAAATTCACTTTTGGCGCTACAGAAGGCATGTTCCTGGGATACTTGATAGAACCAGATGGCATTAAGCCATGCCCAGAAAAAACAGAGGCTGTCATCCAACTCCCTTCACCACGCACGTTGAAAGAAGTTCAGTATCTGAATGGAAAACTAGCCGGTTTGAACAGATTCCTGTTCAAATCAGCAGATAAGTCACTTCCTCTCTTTAAAACACTCAAGAAGTGTACAAAAAAGGGAGACTTTCGTTGGACTACGGAAGCGGAAGAAGCTTTCACACAGCTTAAGCAACATATAGCAGCGCTTCCTAAGCTAGTCGCACCCCGACCAGGGGAGGAGTTAATCGTCTACTTATCTGCGACTCATGGAGCAGTCAGCGCGGTGCTACTGACGGATAGGAACTCCGTACAAACACCGGTATATTTTGTAAGCAAAGCACTCAAGAAGACAGAGATTAACTACAGCCCAATGGAGAAGTTGGTCTTGGCGTTAGTATTTGCCGCCAAAAGACTGCGTAGATACTTTCAAGCACACCCAATAGCAGTGATCACAGACCAACCCATCAAGCAAGTTATCTCTAAACCTGACGCATCGGGGCGATTACAAAAATGGAGTGTGCTGCTAGGTGAGTATAACATCTCTTATAGACCACGCACTGCGGTTAAAGGGCAAATACTAGCAGACTTCATCATCGAAAAACCAGACACCGATGCTGCACCTCCACTGAGCAAGGTAGAACTACAAGAACCATGGGTCCTGTTCACGGATGGATCTTCATGCGTGGATGGGTCGGGCGCTGGCCTTATCCTCACTAATCCAGAAGGAATGGAATTCACTTACGCACTGCGCTTTGAATTCACAGCCACGAACAACGAGGCAGAATATGAAGCCCTAATCGCCGGATTACGCATTGCAACTCGAATGGGTGTACATAACCTAGAAGCAAATGTGGACTCCCGATTAGTAGCCAACCATGTGTTGGGCGAATATGTGGCTAAAGAGGATAACATGGTTCAATACCTCGACAAGACCAAGTCACTAATCCAAGGTTTTGACAGGTTTACCATTAAACAAGTCCCTAGAGGTGAAAACAAAAAAGCGGATGCGCTAAGCAAGATCGCATCTACAAGCTTTGCGCACCTGTCAAAACAAGTGTTGGTGGAGATTCTAAAAATCAAATCCATCTCGGAGATGGAGATATCCACGGTAATAGAGGAGGAGAACCCTACGTGGATGACCCCTATTCTCGAATTCATAAGCAAAGGCATATTGCCCCATGAGCAGAAGGAAGCTCGACGGATACGACGCACAACACAGAGGTTCGAACTTAGAGATGGTATCCTATATCGGCGCTCATTCCTACAACCATGGCTTCGGTGCGTTGGACCTCTTCAGGCAGATTACGTACTCCGAGAGATCCACGCCGGTTCATGCAGTATGCATTCAGGACTACGGTCCGTCGTAGCACGAGCATTGCGGTCAGGATACTACTGGCCCACTATGCATCGTGATGCGCGCGATGTGATAAAGAAATGCAGCGACTGCCAAGTTCATAGACCCATCCCGCGCAGACCACAACAAGAGCTAACGCCTATCACTTCCCCATGGCCATTCTATAAGTGGGGTATCGATATTGCGGGCCCCTTCCCTGTTGCAGCGGGGGGACTGAAATTTCTTATTGTGGCAATAGACTACTTCACTAAGTGGATTGAGGCAAAAGCAGTGGCGACAATCACAGGTAATCAAGTAAAACGATTCGTTTGGGAAAATATTGTATGCCGCTTTGGATTACCTGGGGAAATCGTTTCGGATAACGGAAAACAATTCCGCGATAACCCGTTCAAAGACTGGTGCGCAGAACTAAACATCACACAACACTTCGCGTCAGTTAAACACCCACAAACTAATGGTTTAGTTGAGAGCGCAAATCGTAGTCTAGGCGAAGGAATTAAAACGCGCCTGGACAAACACAAAGGAAGATGGGTGGATGAATTATCGCATGTCTTATGGGCACACCGCACGACAATCAAAGTCAGCAATGGAGACACTCCCTTTTCTCTGGTCTATGGGACAGAAGCTGTCATACCAGCTGAAATTGGAATGCCAACTATCCGTACCGCAGAAGTTAATGTCGCAACCAATGACGACGAACGACGTATAGACTTGGACCTATTGGAAGAAAGGCGTGAACGCGCAGCTATACGTGAGGCAAAAGCCAAGTCAAAAATGAAGGGATACTACGATGCTAAAGTTCGAAGCACCTCATTCAGACCAGGCGACTTTGTATATCGCGCTAATGATGCAAGCCACGCAGAAGATACAGGTAAACTTGGACCAAAGTGGGAAGGACCCTATGAGGTCGTTGAAGCACTAGGAAAAGGCGCGTACAAGCTGCGTGACATGGATGGCCGCGAGCTACAACGCACATGGAATGTTTGCAATCTCAAGAGATGCTATCTTTAGGAAAGGCTATGGCCTCACACACGGACACCTCCGCACTTTAGTAAGTGCTCAATAAATATCCGTGTATTTACATTTTGTTTCATTTAGGCAAATGTTTTTCTTTTTACAAAAACTTGCAAGTATTAATTCAATGTCGCGGTTTCTAGCTAATTCCGCGACACATTTCACTTTATTGTTTACATGTTATTTATGTCTCAATATTGTTGTTACTTTACTTTCTGCCTACATGGCGTGCATGCACTTATTAAAACCCACGATGGTAAAAGGATGAGTAAACCTACTAAATAACTCGTTGAGTAAGAGGGTTGCAAACCCATCAACATCGGATCACGCATCCTTGTTAAACACCTTACTCTCAAGACGTTGGAGTAAGTTCAATGTGCATCCCACGACGGATACACAACAATGCACACTGTGCGCGTTTAACAAAATAGGAGTTAAGACTCTTAACCCCTTGATATGGTATTTGCAGTACGCTGCATATCAATCCATACACTTGTAAATTTTATGAACTTCATACACGATTATGGATTCTTATAAAATTTTTTTAGTATGTACACAACAGTTTGCTTCTTAGACATAACATAGACGTCTTTTACGCAAAGACAAAATAACTAAGTACAAACATTATAACCACAATCACATTTGATACAATATGCGTACAATCGTATTTTTCAAATCAACATTTTATTATGGACTACGAGTTCATACAAGATATAGACTTAACATGCACATGTGCAACAAAATGTTAATCTATTACAAAAAAAATTACCAAGACAAAAAATCTAAAAGCTATGGGTGCGTCTAAGCCCTGAACCGCCAACATGGTACGCAGCACGACCAGTTCCCTCAAGCTCCTTCAGAAGACCACTATCTTGGGGCGACACTGTCGGTACACTGACGGGCACTCCATCAGACCTAGGAATATGTGCAGCACCGACACCGCAAAGGATGGCCTTCCCTTTCACACCCTGCTTCTTCGTAAGCCTCATAGCATGGGCCTCTAAGGACTCCTTTAGAGAAATTTCCTTTTCAAGGGCAAAAGGATCCAGGATGTTGCGAGGGCGAGCGAAGATAGGTACCTGCAGCTGCGATTCATCTGGCTTGAGAAAATAGTCAGCTTGTGCCTCTGCGCCCTCCGCTGCATGCCTAGCCAAGGTTAACCCCTCCATAATAACACCTATGGGGTAATCTTGGTCGCGCTCCAGTTGAGCAATGTGAGGAAGGTCTAGCAGCTTCATCTTTTCCATAGCAGCGACAAGCTCATCGAAGGAATCAACATTATAATCGGGCACTTGTGTGGCAGGCACCTTCAACAATCCGCTCTCAGAGAGCTCCTCTATAGCCTGCGCCTTGCCACGTGCAAGCGCACGCTCCACAACTTCCCCAAAAGCCTCCCGCACCTCTTGGGATTCCAAAGTACCCAAGGCAGCAAGGCGTAGCCCATGGCTGATAAGCCACCTGCGCTCAGCAATAGAAGACACCAGATGTGGGTACATCTCTTCGTCATACTCGATACTGAGCTTGCGCAGCTTGATTTCTTGCTTCTCCAGCGACTCCTCCATAGCCTTGCGGAAATCATCTAGTCTGGCGAAGTGAGCGCTCTTGTTCTGCTCCATATACTTCAAGGCCCAAAGGCAAGTGGCCTTGTACTCTTTTGCGCCAGCGCGCTCTTGGTTCACTTGAGCAAACAATGATAGCCTCTCATCAGCAAGCTTCTGAGCATACACAGTGGTTGACTCTACTTTAGCCTGAGCATCAGCTAACTGCGCCTTCAGTAGCGCAATTTCCCTATCCTTCTGCGCACTGCTGCTACCTTCACCCGCATGCCTAGCTTTGAGCTGTGCAACCAATGAGGCTTGATGCGCAGCAGCCAAGCTTAACTCCTCAATCAACTGGTCCGTAGGCACATCTTCAGAAGCCTTTGTCCCAGATCCTTGGCTCCCCTGCGCAAGATGATCAGTAGGCGAGGGACTCGCCTTGGGTGGCGATTCCCCAGCGCGCGCCTAACTTTTCCGTATAGCACTGCAGCCGCCCTGCGCGCTTGGAAAAGGACACCCACCCGTTTGACCACGACGTGTGGTAAAACGCGCGGAAGAGATGGATTGTAGGGTTAATCGCCAACAAACGACAATTTACTTCAAAATTGGTTATTTTTGCCGTACCTATACAGTGCAGTTGGGAAATATGGAGACGATAGTGGTTTAAAATATCGCACAGGAATAAAGAAATGGGCACACGCTGATTCGCGAATTCGAAAAAACGTGTGTATACCCCCACTTTCCCTTCAGGGAAATTCGCTATGGACGCAGTCGCCACCGGAACTACCGGGTGCAACGCGACCGGAATGTAATAATCCGAGGTGAACTGACGAAGTTCGTCCTCGGATATATCGGATGTAAAATCGGATAATTGAAGAACCATGGTTAAACTTCAATGAGTCTTGCAGCGCACGCGCTATTACCTTAGATTTCGTTGATTTTTTTATTGCTGTTCGAAGGTTTAACAATGGCGGCAATGGAAGTTTTTACTGTGATAAGCACAGTGAAATGGAGATGACACTTTATATAAGGTTACAAGATCTCATGGATGATTGACATGTGTCACCCACTTGCTCTAATCGTGTGGCTGGGAAGCCAAAAGGTGAAGCACTTTTTCACCCACCCCTCACATTTTACGAGGGATACTCGGATATTACTTGGACTAGATTCATCGTATTGCTTTTAGGCGGGAAACACTTGAAACTTCCCCGCTACGCATCGAGGAATATTTTTGCTTCAGTTGTTAGTCTAGCATCCGCGGGTTCCACCCTGCGCATACTAGACTGGGGGGACATGATGACGTATAGTCCGCATTCGGGTCACGAACCCGACCAATGGACGCTACTAACACTCAAGCCCATCACGATAACGGTTTGGGCTTACGAAGGCCCAAACCCGAAGTTATTTATGGTCTTGATATAGGATATCTCTTATTTATGGGATATGTATCAAACAACCGACTTAGGCGGGATACGCCAAAGAGTGAGGAACACGAAACCAACAAGGATTTCGTGTATATATAGGGCATCTCGGCTCTCATTAAAGGTACGATCTAATAACCCTAACTCTTCAACTAAACCCTAAAACCGATTACTTACTCTCACGCCGGAGGATAATCGTGGGAGACAATCCCACGATAAGCCTAACGGTGTCTTTTTGTTTTCTTAGTGCGCAGGTCTCAAGCATTAAGATCTAATTGATACGGAAACAAGGAACGCCCAACTTTTGTATCCACATCTATATATTGCAAGATGTCAATATGCTACCACCTCTAAAATTATGGTGATAATAACCAAATTAGGAGTATATCATACTATTAAAGTAGCCATATGCAACATACTGGTTGACATCTCTGATTTTGCTTGATTCGGGCCACTTTGAAAATACAAAAGAGTTATAAAAAATCATATAAGA
The DNA here is from genome assembly GCA_021014915.2 of Artemisia tridentata subsp. tridentata. NCBI lineage: Eukaryota > Viridiplantae > Streptophyta > Magnoliopsida > Asterales > Asteraceae > Artemisia > Artemisia tridentata. The sequence goes on along the minus strand of CP139509.1, from coordinate 137,262,956 downwards.
ATCACGTCATGATGAGCTGCATCGGATTGAGATTTCAATAAGTCTACGGTTCATGCTAGCAATGATTTACAAATATCACAATGTTGCTCGTGCGTTTAAATAAATGAATTGGAACGTGGCTGGAAGTGCTAGAAACTTATTATTTCTATTTATAGAAAGAATAACAATTAAGAATCTGATGTTAAAACTTAATATTATCAAGGAGATTTGATGAAGCGTACCCCATAATACACTCTCTCAAACAGATGTTTGACAAATATATTTTCGATTTTTTCATGCTAAAAAGAAGGTCAATATACTATTTTGAGTTGTGGACAATTCTTCTCTGATATGTGTCCTATTTATCTTTTACAAATGAACGGGTGTCTAACTGCTACAATATGTGACCATATATAATATATTGTATGAAGGGGTATTTGTGTCGTATGCATTAGTATAGATTTGGGTTATAACACATAATCTAACAAACAAACGTACCTGCGTTTTAGATACTGGTAGATAACTAATCCAAGAGTCCAATTTTAACGCTCAAGTATTATTCAAAACATATCTCTGCCACCCAGAAAATTGGTAATACTTGAAGTTTATCACAAATCGTAGCGAGATTTGTTACATTGTTTTCAACCACTCTTTGTTTCTAGCCACACAAATTAAATAGAACATAAGAAACACAAAATAAGCGTTCACCAAACTGTCATTTGTTTGTTGTTAAAGTTCAATCTACTTTTATGATTTATTATCTCCTTCATTGACCTGGCAAAAGTGTCTACTACACAAACTGGTTTTTCCCACGGTAGAATCCGTGGGAAACCCCGTGGGTAAGGGCCCTTTTCCACGGATTTCACACGGAATCATTCCGTGTGTAAAACCCTCGTGGGTAAATATTTTCCCACTGATTTTCCCACCGAACGTTGACTTTTTTCCCACGGATATTACTGTGGATAATCCGTGGTTTTAATTTCCCACAACTTTCTCACAAACATTTTCCCACTGATTTCCCACAGTTTCTGCATCCATTTTTTCATATATATCAGTGGTTTTTTTGCCACAGATTTCCGACAAACATTTTCCCACTGATTTCCCACATTTTTAGCATCCATTTTTCACATAAATTAATTGTTTTTTTGCCACAGTTTTCTCACTACAACCTACGACGGTTTTATCACAGATTTCCCACGGAAAAATAAATTTCCTCAAATAATTCTGTGGGAATTTTGTGATTAATTAGTGGGAAATATGTGGCTAAATTCCGTGGTATTTCGGATTTTTCAAAACCTGGAAATACGAAAAACCAATATCTGAAACAATAAATGCAATTGACAAATTACCAAAATAAACAAATCCATTACCCAAAATGCATTAATGTGTCGCCCAATGCACATAAATTTGTAATCCAAAAGACATAAGTTAGTAACGTGTTATCGGACGATGCACCATCGAAATTGTTTCCGACCTACTACAACCTAATAGTTCGAACACAAAAACTAAAGCCTAATGCTAAATCAAACTAGCTAGGTCCAGGATCCGATTCAGTAGGTCGCTCAGTTCGGGGAGGATAATTTTGAGCAAAAGACTCAAACCTATCATTGAGTGTTTTATGCCAAGCCAACGTGTCCGCTGCTCTTTGAGCCTCCGCAGCTACCCTTTCATCTTCCATCTTTTTTTTCAAATCATCGTTTTGCTTTTTCAGAATTCCTATCTCCTGTTACATCCAATTACACATTACTTCATTAGAATAACAACAATATGAGAAAACAATCAACAACCTAAATGCCAAGGTTTTAGAAGGTATGTGAGTGACCAAACTCAGTATTTCATGTTGCTTATACCCAGGTTTTAGAAGGTATGTGAGTGACCACAACAAGGTTCCAAGACCAGATTATAAACTCATATATATGCCAACTCAAATAGCAGGTTAAAACCTTAGTTGGACTTATTTGTTTCTCATCGGTTCATATAGCCAAGTTTATCATTTTATGAGACATGTATTCAGGTTTTAGAGTGGGTTAAAGTGGCCTAACAAATGATTAATTACCAGCTCCACAACTCAAATGATTAACAAGTTTATCATTTTAGGTGCCCTATATCCAGGTTTTTATCGTGTATAATAGAGGTCGAATTCATGTTTCCGAAACCAGACTTTATGAGCCCTTTACTACTGATATCGACCTACATATATATGTCCTCATTTCAGGATTTTATGTTGTACTTTAGGTGTCTTAAAACTCGTACAAAAGACAACCTCAAACTGATCAGACAAATAGACACTGCACACAGAAAGTTGACCCAGCTGATCAGACAACCTCAAACTGCAGGCCTAAAATGCCGCCTAACACAGACCACACTCAAAACTGGAACAAACAAAATGCCACTTAACGCAGACCTAAAATGCCGCCTAACACAGACCACACATAATCAATCCTAACTATTTATCCATTTCCTGCAATTAGTAGTTCTTATGAACTTGAAGCAATCACCAATCAGCAATTCAGCAGTTTCATGTCTAATGAAGCTATTTATATGTTCAGTAGTTCCATTACAGAATAATGTTGGAAAATTCAAATCGGGACAGAAAGTTAAATACTGGAACAGGGGATTCTTTTATCAAATAAGATGACAAGTTGTCTACAGTTAAATCAAGGTATAACGAAAATAGACAAACCTCATAAGGTGAGCACATGTGTGTGGCATAGATACTCCCAGATCCCGGTATACCTGTTAGCACAAAAGCTGGATCCTTCGTCGATCCGGCACCAAGCACGTGATCTCTATCTGATGTAGCAACACCCTTCCAAACATCAAAATCATATGGAGGGGACTTAGACCCACTCTCATCAATCTCGGCATTCTCTTCATTCTCCACATGCACTTAAGTCGGCAAATAAGCTCAACAAACGCACCCTGATCTATGTTGTTATCAACTGCTAACCAACTCTACACATTCAAGACTTTTAATAAATCACAAAATTCAAGTATTATCCTAAGGAAAAACAAACACCCCTGATTTTGTCGTTAGAACCACAATCAACCAATCCAAATCCATGTCCAGGAACAAAATTTAACACTTACTTACCATGTGGAGAAGTATTTTAGTCCATTCAGAGCTTGTGATGAATCATGCCCTTCACACAAGCGGCGTACGCACTATACATTTATACAGACAATAATTAAGAACTTGTATGTTAAAATACAAGTTGACAACATGCAGTAGATCATGTGTGTACCTGTAGCACTCGAATCCAATATGGGATAACAGCAATAATAATAAAAATTGTTTATAAATATCGTTGTCGTCATTACAAGTTTGTGCATTCCGCTTCTTGAAATCACCCCAACCATAGTAGCATACATAAAACTGCAAATTCCTCAATAACTGAACCTGTAAACATAAAAAAGAAAATAAATAAATAAATGATATTTGATTCATTGATGAAGTATGATTAATATTTTGCAGCTGGCTGTGAATCTTACCTGACTAGTAAATTGGTCGGCCAAAAAGAAATCAGGTAAAGTGACTGTATAAAAAGGAGCACAAATGCAGTGCCATAAACAGACCAAGAGGAAGTAAAGGTTTGCTCGATAGAAGATGTTAAATGGACAGAATGCTATCAAAAGCACAAGCTGCAAGACATAGTTTACAATTAACTTAGAAACATGAATATGTAAATACTTCTAAGATACAAGGCCAAAAGAGGAAGTTCTTACAATGACCAAACCTATGGGGACTAATTCAGTTAAAGCTTTGTAACTTTGAGTACTCTAATCCATTTGCATTTCAAGGTTTGAGAGTATCCCTGCAAGAGTGAGTACAGATAGCCCAGAACCAAGTATTAGGATTTCATTAAAACCCAATTCTGTACCCGCTTTGTGTCCAAATATAAAGGAGTAATTGACTCGATAACGCGTCCAATAATATACATTTCCAGCATACATCAACAGATGCAACACTAGAAATCCAAACAAACTGTATAGTGGAAATATGGTATCCATGTACTGAGTTCGACCTTCACTATTAAGAAGATCTCTAGCATGTATAATAGAAATAATTGCCACAACAAGTGCTAACGAGCATCCAAAGAAGCAACCTGCTCGAGAATATACATTTGTCAGTTATTCTATACAAGTCAATATGGGTTTATATCTCAGGATGCTCAAAACTTACCCACGAAAAAGGTTACCCTATGTCTTTCTCTTTTAGCTTTAGGCCTTAACATGTCCATTGCCTGATGACGATTCCCATTACAGAAATGCTTTACAAATGCTGCTTCTACCCTATCTATGAGCTTAGCAACCTGAAGCAATTCATGATTAAATATTGAACCCGCCATTATATATTTAAAATGATAAAATAAAATTACTTATAATATGGTAATATACCTCATCAGATTGGCTCAAGTAAGATTCTTCAATCATTTGTAAGTACGCATATGATGCATTTCTTGATGTGATCTGCACGAACAACTCAGGTCAGCAGTTGTAACGCTGTAGGACACATATGAGGAAAAAAAGACAAACCCCTAACCTTATCATACTTCTTCATTATCTTAGAGAAAATAAGCAACAAGATAGTAGAGAAAATTGCCGCGTCTGATCTAGGACACCTACACTTAAGTCGGCAAATAAGCTCAACAAACGCACCCTGATCTATGTTGTTATCAACTGCTAACCAACTCTACACATTCAAGACTTTTAATAAAATCACAAAATTCAAGTATTATCCTAAGGAAAAACAAACACCCCTGATTGTGTCGTTATAACCACAATCAACCAATCCAAATCCATGTCCAGCAACAAAATTTAACACTTACTTAGCAAAAAATAACTTTGAATGAAATAATAATTTACCTTTTAACAGCTGGTGGTGGTGGCTAGGTCGGCGACGGCAGTGGCACTGTGGTGGTCGGGGACGGCACTTAAACACAACAATAAATAAACAATAATTAACAAAATACAAAAATGAACTAATAAAAATTAACAAAACATACATAAAAAAATTAAATGCATACCTTTTATAAAGATGAAAGAAAGGGGAAGATCGAAAGAAAGAAAAAAAGAAAGAGAGAAAAATTGAAATAGAGGAAGAGAAGGTGGTGCTAGTGTGGTGGGGCAGCCGGCGGTGGTGTGAGACGGGATGGAGCAGCGGCGGTGGTGTGGTGGTTTCTGGTAGCAGATTAAATGAGAGGAAGATAAATGAGATTAAGTGTTAAGTGTAGATCCGGGTTTTGGTAAGGAAAGCCAAATAAATGGCGGGCTTCTTTGATTTTTGGTGAAATTTTTGGTAAAGTGAAAAATTTTGTGAAGGATTTAATATAAATATTTTTATTTAATATATAATTATAATTAAAATTAAAATTAAATACTTTTAAAAAATTAACTAATCTAATTTAATATAAATACTTTTATATAATATATCATTAAAATTAAATATTTGTATAAAATTAATTAATTTAATTTAATATTAATATTTTTTTAATATATAATTAAAATTAAAATTAAACAGTTTTAAAAAATTAACTAATTTAACGAATGGGCCGAGATGATATGGTTCTACACGAGATGTTTAGCGAATGAGCTGAGATGGTATGGTTCTACACGAGATGTTTAACGAATGATCCGAGATGATATAGTTCTACACGAGATGTTTAGCGAATGATCCGAGATGGTATGGTTCTGCACGAGATGTTTAACGAATTATCCGAGATGATATGGTTCTACACGAGATGTTTAACAAATGAGCCGAGATGATATGGTTCTACACGATATGTTTAACGAATGAGCCGAGATGATATGGTTCTACACAATATGTTTAACAAAGACTTTGATAGCACTTTTAAGAATTTGAGGTGTCCCAAAAGAATTCTTTTTGAAATTACGAAAAGAAACATTATAAGATACTCAAGGAGTATGTCTTGATCAAGAGATGTTAAACGAATGAGCCGAGTTGACATGGTTCTACATGAGATGTTAAGCGAATGATCCGAGATGGTATGGTTCTACACGAGATGTTTAGCGAATGAGCCGAGATGGTATGGGTTCTACACGAGTGTTTAACGAAAGATCGAGATGATAGGTTCTACACGAGATGTTTAGCGAATGACCCGAGATGGTATGGTTCTACACGAGATGTTTAACGAATTATCCGAGATGATATGGTTCTACACGAGATGTTTAACGAATGCCGAGATGTATGGTTCTACACGATATGTTTAACGAATGAGCCGAGATGATATGGTTCTACACAAATGTTTAACAAAGACTTGATAGCACTTTAAGATTTGAGGTGTCCAAAGATTCTTTGAAATTACAAAAGAAACATTTAAGATACTCAAAGAGTGTGTCTTGTCAAGAGATTTTTAAACGAATGATCCGAGATGGTATGGTTCTACACGAGATGTTAAGCGAATGATCCGAGATGTATGGTTCTACACAGATGTTTAGCGAATGAGCGAGATGGTATGGTTCTACACGAGAGTTTAACGAATGATCGAGATATAGGTTCTACAGAGTGTTTAGCGAATGATCCGAGATGGTATGGTTCTACACGAGATGTTAACGAATTATCCGAGATGTATGGTTCTACACGAGATGTTTAGCGAATGAGCCGAGATGGTATGGTTCTACACGAGATGTTTAACGAATGATCCGAGATGATATGGTTCTACAGAGATGTTTAGCGAATGATCCGAGATGGTATGGTTCTACACGAGATGTTTAACGAATTATCCGAGATGATATGGTTCTACACGAGATGTTTAACGAATGAGCCGAGATGATATGGTTCTACACGATATGTTTAACGAATGAGCCGAGATGATATGGTTCTACCGATATGTTTAACAAATACTTTGATAGCACTTTTAAGATTTGAGGTGTCCCAAAAGAATTCTTTTTGAAATTACGAAAAGAAACATTAGAAGATACTCAAAGAGATGTCTTGATCAACGAGATGTTAAACGAATGAGCCGAGTTGACATGGTTCTACATGAGATGTTAAGCGAATGATCCGAGATGGTATGGTTCTACACGAGATGTTTAGCGAATGAGCCGAGATGGTATGGTTCTACACGAGATGTTTAACGAATAATCCGAGATGATATGGTTCTACAAGAGATGTTTAACGAATGATCCGAGATGATATGGTTCTACACGAGATGTTTAACGAATGAACGAGATGGACATGGTTCTACACGAGATTTAAACGAATGAGCCAAGCAATTATGGAATCGGTCTCAACACAAGTCAGCTATTTGTTTAGTTTGAAAATGAATTCCTACATGGGCAAGGGTTAACCATGTCTCACCAGCGTAAGATTTATCGCCTGTTTCGCTAGATGATCTGAGATGATATGGTTCATAGGGAGATGTTTAAGCGAATGATCCGAGATGATATGGTTCTACACGAGATGTTAACGAATTAGCCGAGAGGGTATGATTCTACACGAGATGTTTAGCGAATGATCCGAGATGGTATGGTTCTACACGATATGTTTACGAATGATCCGAGATGATATGGTTCTACACGGATGTTTAACGAATTTAAATGAGCAATGACATGGTTCAAATACTAGTGTTTAAATACGAATGAGCAAGCAATTAGGAACGGACTCAACAAAAATTCCGATCAGAATGTTCTAGTTGAAAGAGGACATTCCTAAGATAGAAGGGTTAACGACAAGTTCCAACTGAGACTTTACACGTGTGATATTAGCAAATAGTACAATGTATAACTATCACATAAGAATATTTAAACATACTAAAACCATGAAGCATACTTCTAAGTAATGGGATGTTTAAGAATACCAAAAGTTCAATACGAATTTTTGAGACGAGAGGACATGGTTCTACACGAGATATTAAACGAATGAGCCAAGCAATTATGGAACTCGCGCTCAACAACAAAGTTCCAGCTTATCTTGTTCTAGTTTGAAAGATGTAATTCCAAACTATGGGCCAAGGGTTAACAACAATGTCTCACCAGGCGTAAAGCAGTTTATTAACTCGCCTGTTTCGTTTAGCGAATGATCCGAGATGATATGGTTCTACATGAGATGTTAAGCGAATGATCCGAGATGATATGGTTCTACACGAGATGTTAAACGAATGAGCCGAGATGGTATGATTCTACACGAGATGTTTAGCGAATGATCCGAGATGGTATGGTTCTACACGAGATGTTTAACGAATGATCCGAGATGATATGGTTCTACACGGGATGTTTAACGAATTGAATGAGACGAGATGACATGGTTCTACACGAGATGTTAAACGAATGAGCCAAGCAATTATGGAACTCGCGCTCAACAACAAAGTTCCAGCTTATCTTGTTCTAGTTTGAAAGATGCAATTCCTAACTATGGGCCAAGTGTTAACAACAAAGTTCCAACTTAGACATACACTTGTGATACTAGCATAAATAGTTACATTAATAAACAATCACATAAAATATTAAACTACAAACACATATGAAGCCATACTAAGTAATGTGGGAGTGTGTAAGCATACACAAACATCAAAACGGTATTTTTGTGGGAAATTTGTGGGTATTTACACACATATTTCCCACGGATTTAACACATTTGTGGATAATCGGTGGGAAATTACCGACAACTTTCCCACGGGCATAATCATTTTCTTTTACTTTTTAATATAGATACACGTATACACATATACTTACATACAAAACATCTAAAGATACAATGAAGGTCGTAAACGGACATACGAAACATACATGTGTAGATATTCATACATATGCAATGGTTTGTTACATAAATAAGTGATACTCGCATAAATAGTTACATTAATAAATAGACACATATAATATGAAACTACAAATACATATGAATACATACTAACTAATGTGAGAATGTGTAAGTGCACACAAACATAAAAATGATATTTTGTGGGAAATCCGTAGGTATTTACACGCATATTTCCCACGGATTTATCACATTGGTATTTACACACATAGACCGTGTGAAATCCGTGAGTAATGTAGCTAAAATTTGCCACGGACTTTTGGCCGTGGCTAATATGTGTGAAATTTGCGACAAGTTTCCCACTGAAGTTTAATCAACACAAACAGTGTGAATATTGTTGCAAATCTGTGGGAAATTTGCGACGGATTTGCCACAAAAACTTGGTCAACAATTTAGTGTGTAAATAGTGGGAAATCCGTGGGAAAAATATGACATATTTCCCACGGAAATTTGGTCAACAATTTAGTGTGGAATTTGTGTGTATTCCGTGTGAAATTTCCCACAAAATTTTTTCCGTGGGAAAAGTTTGTGGGTAAAACCAGTTTGTGTAGTATTGACCTGGAAAAAGTGTCTGTTATACCGCACCAAGTAAGCACTTTCTTCCACCCCTCCGAAAACCGATTACATCTCAAGAAGCAATGAACAACTGTTTCTTACTCATCCCCAAAATGAGGGCAAAGAGTCGAGTGAAGATCCACGCCTGTATGATGAAGCCACGTAAGGACTGATAATCTTTTTTGACGTAGCCACCACATAAAAATAGAAACTTTCGTTAGTATAATTTAGCACCACATATAATGTTTCTTGAATAATAGAACTAGATAGTGAGTGGGTCCTTCATCAATCAAGTCTCATAAGATTTTTAGCCGTGAAATATTCACTTTCATCAAGTCGCCATTGCCATGAATCCGGATGCAAGATACTTGGAGCAATATTTTATCAGTTTGTCAATTCCAATAAATCACGATAAATGAATAGGAATCACGTCATAAGATTTAGGTTGAAACTTCAAAAGTCTAAGCTTTATACGATTAGCAATGATTATTAAATATCACCATGTTACTCAGTACTCACGTTCTATTTTATGAATATATTATATTATTAAATTATAGGAGAAAATAACAACACAAGTAACCATTTTGCGCCCACTTAACACCTATTTCTAACATATATAACATTTTATTTAATAGCCTGGTAAGCCTGGTACACCTTAACGTCACATATTCAATCATATCTTCTTCACCTCCATTCTTACCTGAAATGACACCATTTTCATCATCGTTTTATTCCGATCAGGATGACACCGGTCTTAGTCATTTTCCAGCATTATACTTGAAGTTGTGAATATATATATATGTTGCCGATGAATGTGAGAGGAAACGTTGACAAGACACTTGTTCACATTTTTAATAATACTTGGGAACGGTGACTTTCAATATTTTTGGATAGGTCACACCTGCCAAACAGCAGGCCCTCATCCACCACGTACCCAGACTATGTTGTCTGAACCGGGTCCACGCTGGCGTAGTGGGGATTAACGGCATCCACCCGGAAACCGTACCGCCTCCACACGAGTTTTACCTCGCTGGAGTAACGGCCGGATGAAAACCGGGGGCGGCTCAGATTCGAAACTGCTGCAACAGCTTCTCCTCTTCATTGCCTAATATCAACGGAGCAATTGTGGTCCTCGTGTGAGGACTTCCCGGCCGGTCACCCAAGCCAGTACTACTCTCACACGAGCACGCTTAACCGACTATGTGATTACCACTAGACCACAAAGCCCTTGATACTTGTTCACATTTTTAATAATACTTGGGAACTACAAATTATCATTAATATTTAGTTTTTTTTTTCTTCCTATAAAAAATTATGTTAAACAGCCGGGTTCGGTTTGATGGGTCAAGATGAGTCCATAAAACCCAGTGGGTCAATGCGAGTTAAGGTCTAGCAAAAACCAGGCCTATGACGGACCACTCAACACTCCAATTCCCGGTTTGACCTGTTAAAACGGCGGGTCAAACCGTGTTTCGAATATTAACTATAATCTTGGCAACTAGTTAGAGATGCCTTGAAAAAATAATGTACTTTAGTTTTGGTTGTAATAATAAATATTTTCAATCTCACAGTAGGACTTGTTATATATTCACAAAAGAGGTAGCAATATACTCAATATGACTCACTATCTTGATCGACTGACCAATGATGGCATACAACAGGATTGTGAAGTGCCCAAAGAATGCTCACTAAAGTAGCAGTCTAGCAGAACATACTAGTAGACAACTAACCAGTGGGTTCTAGCAATACATGCTAACGCAGACCTCGAAGAATACATACCAAAACAACTATGCCACAAATAGCAGCTCTTGAAGAGAGTCATCTTCGTGTACAAACATCCGATTAAATTAGCAAGAAGTTAGAAAAAGAGAAGATTACAATACAGTGTTACAAGAAGATATTGGATCATAAATCCAATCAAACCATCTAGGCTTAAAAGATCTATTCCTAGTTACAATCCAAGAGTGTGAAAAGACCTTAATACCCTCCAAGAGAGTGTCTTTTTGAGGTGGTTTTGGATCGAAACAAATGCGTTCTGCTATCTCTAGATATTCCATGCTGTAATTGTAGTACCACATCGAAACAGATTTTAGGAATTTGGTTTTTAAATCCACAAAAGGGGTAAAATTCTACAAAATGCGTTTCTATAATGTTTATTCTCCATTTTGAAGAAGAAAAGTGGGGGTTGGTTACAAATTTACACTGGAAACAAGGAAAACGGAAAAAACTTTATTTTATAATTTTCTATCTCATAAGTTAGGAAATATGAGTTCAGTTTTGGGTAAAACTTTTTGCGAAATCGTGGGTATTGAAAGTTGTTATTGTCATTGGTCTAGCTTCCCAAAGATTATAACATACATCGAACCCATGATGAAATAATCACTAAACAACCAACTCGACTAACAATGAAAAAGAGTGTCGTTTGCTGGTTCAGTGAGGGCATCATTCATTCACGTCACATCCTAATTCAACATATTGATACCTCTACTTTGCAAAAATATTTAGTAGGTAATCTTCTTTTTAAATAAGTTAAAATTGATCTATCAGTTTAAAGTGCAATTGTATGTCCTTATGAATTCATCAAACATTACATTTCATACATCAAATTCTGCCAGCTGGTTATTGGTATTAAGTTATTAACACTAACATTAAGAACACCATAAGGACTACAGGGCATGTTTGTGTAGCAGAATGATCCATGCCGATTACAACTTTTACATCTTATTATTGAACCAATAGACACCTTTTTTGTTGTCTTCACCTTCATCAGCTTCAACAAAAAAGCACTCGGTAGCTTCTCTCCACATTGCTTTGATTATTGGGGTGTCATCAAAGCTGGGTTGCACGGACACGGACACGGTGTCCGACACGGACACGGACACGGACACGGGGATACGGCAAAATCAAAAAATATAGGACACGACACGGCGTGGACACGGGAATTTATATATTATATATGTATATATATATATATACTTATGTATGTATAAAAACATGTATAAAACATTAAAATCATATGAAGTACCATGTTTCATAGCCAAATTTAAGAGTGCATTACTTGCAAAGTGTTAATTCATAAGTCATAACAAAGCAAAATAGAAAAACATGGTTTCATAGCCAAATAGCCAACTAACTAGCAATCTTCATCATCAACATCAACTGTATCATCGGTTGTGAATAACACGGCTTCAATTTCCGGCTCATCAAGAGAAAGGTCGGCCATTCCAAGTATCCCAACATCATCTAAAGCGTCAAACCCATCTGCTCCCAAATCCCACATGCTACTCTCACCTTTTATGTATTCGGGAGATTGCCTTGATAGAAGACGAAGATTTGAATGCACAAAAACTAAGTCTTCGCCTCTTTGGGGTGTAATCTTGTTCCTAAGCAAAGAGTTTATGAAAGAATATGTACTCCAATTTCTCTCACAACATGAAGATGAACAAGGTTGCCCAAGTAATTTTAATGCTAAATTTTGAAGCAATGGTGTTGAAGATCCATATGTAATCCACCACAAATCAGGATCAAAAGATCCACGATTACTAATCGAATCAGTACATCCAAACTCTCTCACAGCTCCTGAGAATTTGGCAAACTCTGTGCTGATTTCTTTACGCTCAAGTTCAGAGGGAAAATATTTCTTAAAACACTTTAGCCTTTCATCAGAAATCTCTTTATCCTTATGTGGGGGAACCCGATTGGGAGACTCTTTAAGCCATTCATCACTATAATACCTAGGGTTCAAAGAGTGAGCCAAACAATGAAGAGGTGTGTTGCTTTTAGCCCAACGATCCACTAGTATATTGTGCACAATAGAGTAAAAGGGAGAAACATCGTCTTGTTCTTTTCCTTCATGGCGGTAGATAACCCCCTTCACATTCTCTATCATAGAATCCCACCAATCATACACCAAGTGAAGACATGGTTTATCGGTATCCGCCTTCCTTAACATCTCATATATAGGCTCTGTGAAATCAAGAATGTAATCAATCTTATCCCACCACAAATCGTTCAATATCTTCTCCTTGACAAAAGATGCTTTACGAACATCATCCTCCCTATAGTTTGCCCAATTTGGGCTAACTACCATATTCAAAAGCCCTTGCTTGATGAGCTTGAATCTTTTAAGCATGATAATGCTAGAAGCAAAACGAGTCTCTGCAACTGAAAGCAACTTCAACTGTGAATTAGAATTAAACATTGACAATCGCATAGAATGATTCACAATGAAGTTCTTAATAGCCATTACATCTCCAATAACATCTGTAATCCAACTACACTCTTCATATGTTTCTGCATTGGCTTGTGTATTCTTTGCAGCACAAATATTTCTCAAAGCAAGATTCAATGTATGCACCACACACGGAGTCCAAAATATATGAGGAAACTGGTTTTCAATTAACAACCCCGCACTCCTACACACAGGTGCATTGTCCGTAATCACTTGAACTACATTTTGAGGGCCAACTGATAAAATAACTTCTTTGAGTAAGTTGCAAATGAAGTGCTTATCTTTGTATTCACCCTCACAATTGACCGCTTGTAAGAACATTGGACCACCTTCACTAGCCGCCATAAAATTAATCAATGGCCTTCTTTGAGCATCCGTCCACCCATCACTAACAATGCTCACACCTTTTCCCTTCCAAGCCGTCTTAAGAGGTTCAAGCAACCCTTCAATGTGTCGTCTTTCCTTTTGTAAAAGCGTGGTTCTCAAAGCATTATAACCTGGAGGAACATAACCAGCAAGATGTTTGCTATTTGCGGCTCTAGTGTATGAGCGAATGTAGTATGGATTTTTGGCAACAGAAAATGCCAAACCCGATGAATAGAACATTCTTGCAATCTCAGAATCTAAATCTTGTCGAGCTTGTACATTGAAAGCCATCTCAAGTGGGGAGTCACCCGTTACCTTCTTTCTTTTTAATGGGAGTGTATCACGAGTCTCACGACCTTGAAGGCGAGTTCCCATTGAAGTTCCCGTAGAAGCTGATGACGAAAAAGAATTAGTTCGACTATTAGATGGTGGAAGTGGTACTTGTTTAGGTAAGACTTTAGCCGCCCTCGTTTCAAAATCTCCTTGTTGTCTTTGCATCATAACCAAGTCATTAGAAGATACCTTGCAACATTTCGCAATTCCGCTACCACCAATCTTTAGTAAATGATTTTTTACACGTACATAAGAACCCGTATATGATTTAGAGCAATAGTTACATGTAAACCGAACATTTCCTCCTCCACCAATCTTCTCTACCACACTAATATACTTCCAAAGAGGAGGCCGACCATTGTTACTGTTAGAATCTTCCTCAGCGGAGTCGGCGCTCATTGTTTACAATCTAATCGAACAATACAAGTATACAACTATCAATCTTTCATTCCTCAATCAAAATCCCTAATTCCCAAATCAAAACCCTAATTCCTCAATTAGAGAGATTTGAAGATTGAAGAGACAAAGAGATTCAAATTAGAGAAAAAAGATTAGAAGTAAGTAAGTAACAAACCTGATGTGAAGATTGAAGATCGAGCAAATCCGAAGAGATAGAAAGAGAGATTGAAAAGTTTTATCACTTTATGGAAGAGAGAGAAATTATTTTATTTTTTTTCTATAAGTAGCGTGTCCAGCCGTGTCCACCCGTGTCCTACCCGAGTCCGACCCGTGTCCAAAACCGAGTCCGTATCAAATCGCACGTGGGACACGGCACATGCGTGTCCGACACGTGTCCGAGGCGTGTCCGAGGCGTGTCCGTGTCCGACACGTGTCCGACACGGACACTTCGAGGTTTTAGGTGTGTCCGTGCTTCCTAGTCACCAACATCAACATCTTCACTGATAGTATTCTCCTAAAATTGGTTTGATTGCCTTTGTTGCTTCCATGGCATGATAATGAGGAATAGTGAACACCAAATGATGGGCTACATGTGTGTCGGTGATGTGATGAAGAACTGTGTTTTACAGTGTTACAAAGATGCCATAATCTCTGTCGATTGTAGACAGTGCTCCTCTCAACCAGTCCCATTCAGTGGAGTCATAGTGAGGTAGTGATCGGTGAGTGTGGTGCAACCAAGTGATGACAGCCAGGAATGCATAGACAATAACCAAAGGTGCAAAGTATATCAACACTAGCCATGTGAAACCTTGCGCCAAGGCCACTTTGTAGAGCCCATAACTTGTTACAAGAAGTCCAACATCGGTTAGGAGTATTTGGAATCTCTCACGATCGCCATAAATAGGACTCTTTGGGTCAAAATTGTTGGTGTATCTCTCGTACTTCCTGCCCGAAACATTAAAACAAATGTACAGGAGCCAGCCTAAGGTACATAAAATCATAAGCCTGAAAAGACGGCCAGGTGGGGTATTAAGAAGTCTTGCAGAAGCGTTTAGGCTAGACTTCTTTCTTGGGACAAAAGATTGATCTTTCTTGAGTGAAGCAGTGTTTGAATGGTGACGACGGTGACTATATTTCCATGAAAAATAAGGAGCAAGCATACCGGTGTGTAGAAAGTAGCCAATAGTGTCATTCAACCATGGATATTCACTAAAAGCTTGTTGGAAATATCATGCAAACTTCCAAGGGCTGTTTCTGTCATAACAGAATCTTGCCCATTCTCTTACTCTTAACTTTGTCTCTTTTATGTTGTTTGTGTTTGTGCAGGGTCCAAAGGTGTATTCTCTCATTCTTGGGTCTATACATTGAGCCGTTGCCTGTTTTCTCTTTATGGAGCTACCCACCCCATGTGGGTTTGGTGATGTTGAGTGTTTCCCTCACCTTTCTTGTGGCAGTAGAAGTGGTTGAGTGATCTCCCTAATTTCATGAAGCTGTCTCCTTATCTCAGCCTATTTAAACCCTCATTTGGGGTTTGTGATAAGCATCCTCTCAAGTTAATCGATGTCTATCTCTTAAAGAGTAGTCTAGTGTTCTTGTTTGGATCTTTGTTAAACTATCAATCTAATCTTGTAATAGGTGACTGATCATTCTGATTCAGTCATCCTTTTGATCCTTAATCTGATTGACTGTTGTTGTGGTCAATCTTTGGTTATATCTTGTATTGTAATCTGATCTTAATAAATTGAATCAAGGGGAGGTTGGTTGGATTCATACCCTAGTGTATTTCACCATTTTTACATGGTATCAGAGCTACGGCTCTATCGATTGGGTGATTTCAAGATCTAGGGTTTCACCGGTTTTTGGGGTTTTTCGAAATTGGTGATTGTTCTGGGTTTATTGTTGCTGATTCTTCGTTGCTGCTGGGTTAATTGCTGGTTGGTTTAATTTCTGGAAAGATTAGGGTTTGGTCCTTGAAACCCTAATTTTTTTCTAATTTGGGCGTTTGTGGATCTGGGGGTCTCTGACGCCTATTGGGACCTAATTACCTTACAATACGCCTGTAAGGGTATTGTGGAGGTGTCTTTCCGCGATCTTCTTCTCAAAGCACTGTAAGCATTCTTTCTTCCTTTAAGATAATCAAGCCTTTAGTTGATTGGGTGCAAACGGGCTCGGTTAACACCTTGACCCTCCATCTTAGAATGGGGTGGAAACCTGCTCTGGCCAGCCCCAGTCCAATTGACTGAGACTTTGATTCATCTTGGGTGTGAGTTTCTTGTTATGATGTTTTGTGCTTGCTTTGTGCTGAATGTTTTACTGCTTCTGTGTTAACTGCTTTATTTGCTTTGTGCTCATTTTTTGCTTCATTTTGAGCTGCTGTTTGTTGTTTTGCTTGGTTCTCCATTATGTCTGCCTCTAGTAAGGAAGACCTTATTAGTAACTTGGACTTAGGAAACCCTTTGCATCTTCATTCTAATGACATCAGCTCTAGTTCTATTGTGTCTGTTAAACTTGCTGGGACTGAAAACTATAGAGTCTGGGCCACTGCTATGACACTTGCTATTAATACTAGAAATAAAATGGGCTTTATAAATGGAACATGTCTTAAGTCTGCTTATGCTAGTAGTGATGCTTTGTCTAATCAATGGGAAAGATGTAACTCTATTGTTCTGTCTTGGATTTTAAACTCTGTTTGTGAAGACTTGTACCTTGGTCAAATATTTTCTGATAATGCTTGTGAGGTGTGGACTGAACTCAAAGAAACTTATGATAAGCTTGATGGGTCTATTATTCTGAGTCTTATGCAAAAGATTAATAATTTTAAACAAGGAGACCTTACTGTTTCTGAGTATTATCATAAGCTTAACTCTCTGTGGAGAGAATTTGATATTATGACCAAACTGCCTAAGTGTACTTGTACTGCTAGGGAAGATGTGTTAAAACACAATCAACTCATGAAACTTATGCAATTCTTAACTGGGCTTAATGATATGTATCAACCCATCAGGAGTAGCATTCTCTCCAGAGAATCTCTCCCTGATGTCAAAGATGCTTTTGTTGTTGTTTCCAGAGAAGAGTCTCACAGAGGCATTGCCTCTTCTTCCTCTGGTTCTGAATCTAAGAATCAAATTGCTAGTTTTGTGGAAAAGTTGGTCACACTGCTGATAGATGTTTTGAAGTTGTTGGGTATCCCCCTAAGACCCCTGGTTACAGACAGACCAATAGCAGACCTTCCTACAATGCTAATTCTAGTTCTGTGGAAAATGGCTCTAGTTCTATGACCTTCACCAATGATCAGATGTCTAAACTTATGAGTCTTATCAAAGACATGCCTTCTAGCAATGTGCAGGCCAATATTTCAGGTATGGCCAGTTTTTCAAACAACAATGTTTTCTTTAATGTCAATTTTCACAAGTTTTTTAATAACAACACCTCTGTGATTAAAGTGAGTATTGGGTGGATCATTGACTCTGGTGCTAACCAACACATGACTGTTAATACCTTAAACATGTTTAATATCATTGATATATCTGAACTTAATCTCACTGTGGGTCATCCCAATGGTACTCTTGCCAAAATCAAGTTTATTGGAAACCTAAAATTGTCTACTAATGTTATCTTATATGATGTGTTGGTTGTTCCTGAATACTGTGTCAGTTTGCTATCTGTTCACAAACTTATCAAGGATAGTAGAATGTTTGTTGGTTTTGATGAAACTAAATGTTATATTCAGGACATGACTCAAAACAAACTCATGGGGACTGGGAGTGAAAATGGTGGTCTGTATTTGTTTGATTGTCCCTCTCCTCATATTGTGTTAGGTAATCTATCTGTTAAATGTCATGTTTCTAAATCTTTGTGGCATAATAGGCTTGGTCATCCCTCTGACCAAGCTGTCAGCCTTCTTCAAACTGACCTTATGTACACTAAAGGGACCCATGTGTCTCCCTGTGACATCTGTCACAAGGCTAAACAGACAAGGGTGCCCTTCCCTTTGAGTGAACATAAAAGCTCTGCCATTGGTGATCTTGTTCACATTGACCTTTGGGGGCCCTACAAGGTCACTAGCAGAGAAGGTTTTAGATACTTTCTCACCATTGTTGATGACTATTCCAGGGCTGTTTGGACTTATCTGGTTAAAACTAAAGATGAAGTTTATAATCTGTTTGTTAGCTATCTTTATCTGATCCACAACCAATTTAAATGCAGCATTAAAACTGTGAGATCTGATAATGGCACTGAGTTCGTTAATAATAAAATGAGTAACTTGTTTAACAGCCTTGGTATTATTCATCAAACCTCCTGTGCTTACACTCCTCAGCAAAATGGTATTGCTGAGAGAAAGCACAGGCATCTGCTCAATGTTGCTAGAAGTCTGTTGTTTCAAAGTGGTATTCCCCTTAGTATGTCTCCTGAATGTATTATAACTGCTGCCTATCTAATTAACAGGTTGCCGTCTTCTGTTCTGAGTGGGAAATCTCCATTTGAGCTTGTGTATGGTCAGAAACCAAATCTTTCTCATCTGAGAAGTTTTGGTTGTTTATGTTTCTCTTCTGTTTTAACAACTCTGATAAATTCTCTGCTAGGTCTGAGAAATGTGTTCTAATTGGCTTCTCTGGTACTAAAAAGGCTTACAAAGTCTATGGTATTGACTCTAAAATGGTTTTCTACTCTAGAGATGTCCAATTTTATGAAACCATTTTTCCTTTTAAAATGAAATCTAAAGTTCAAACTGCTCAGACCTCAGACTCTTCTTTGAATGACTTAAACTTTTTTGATGAGAAACATCCTGACCAAAATCCCAATGATGAACAGAGAGGGAACAATGTAGCACCCAATGATGATGGTGGTGCCTCTTCTTGCCCTAGAAATATTAATATTTCTATTGATGGTGAGACTACTGGCATCGCAACATCCATGGGTGACAACACTCTATCTGAGGGAAATGCCCCTTCCATTCCTGAACCTGCTCTTTCCAATCCCACTCAGCAACTTAATTTTGAGCAGCCTGCTCTCAGGAGGTCTAGTAGAAATACTAAAGCCCCTGCTAGGCTTAATGATTATGTGGTTAACAGCAGTGTCAAATATGGCCTTGAAAAGTATGTGTGCTATTCCAACTTGAGTCCTGTTAATTATTGTTTCTCCACTACTTTAAACAAATCTACTGAACCCTCTTCTTATAATGAGGCTGCTTGAGACATTAACTGGGTCCAAGCCATGAATAATGAAATCACTACTTTAAAAGAAAATAACACTTGGACTGAATGTGATCTTCCTACAGGAAGAAAACCTGTTGGTAGCAAATGGCTATGGAAAATAAAATACAAATCCA
Source organism: Artemisia tridentata subsp. tridentata (assembly GCA_021014915.2). Taxonomy (NCBI): domain Eukaryota; kingdom Viridiplantae; phylum Streptophyta; class Magnoliopsida; order Asterales; family Asteraceae; genus Artemisia; species Artemisia tridentata. Next base: position 137,242,988 of record CP139509.1, on the reverse strand, counting down.
CAGGTGAAATTGATAAATACAAAGCCAGGCTTGTAGCCAAGGGCTTCAGCCAGAGGGAGGGAATTGATTATTGTGAAATCTTTAGTCCTGTTGTTAAAATGTCTACTGTTAGATGTTTGATTAATGTGGTTATCTGTAATAACTGGACTTTGTTTCAACTAGATGTCAACAATGCCTTTTTGTATGGTGATTTAACTGAGGATGTTTACATGACTCTGCCCCCTGGCTTTGATAACCACAAGTCCACTGTTGTGAAACTCAATAAATCTCTGTATGGCCTTAAACAGGCTCCTAGACAGTGGAATGCCAAATTAACTGCTACCCTAAATGAAAATGGCTTTGTGCAGTCCAAGTTTGACTATTCCTTGTTCACTAAGAACTCTGGGAATGGTTTTTTGGCCCTTCTTGTGTATGTTGATGACATTGTCATCACTGGCAATGATGTCAATGAAATTGAGAAGTTCAAAAAGTTTCTAAAAACTAAATTCCAAATCAAAGACTTGGGAAAGTTAAAATACTTCCTTGGTATTGAAGTTTTGGAAAATGATAATGGTGTTTGTCTTAGTCAAAGGAAGTACTGCTTAGATCTTTTACATGAATATGGTCTGCTTGCCTGTAAACCTATTGACACTCCTTTGCCTGAAAACACCACTCTGAATCATATTGAATCTGCTGATGATGGTGCTTTAAAGAATATTGGTAACTACCAAAAACTGGTTGGTAAGCTAATTTACTTAACTCACACAAGACCTGACATCTCTTATGCTGTTCATTGCTTAAGTCAATACATGCATGCCCTATTGAGTCTCACTTAGATGCTGCATTAAGGGTCTTGAGGTTCTTAAAAGGCTCACCTGGTAATGGTGTGCAAAGTAACAAAAAAGGCAGTCTTAAACTCAAAGCTTATGCTGACTCTGACTGGGCTAGATGCCCTGTTACCAGAAAATCTGTTTCTGGTTATTGTGTGTTTTTGGGTGATTCCTTGGTTACCTGGAAAAGTAAGAAACAAACCACCCTCTCCAGGTCATCTGCTGAGGCAGAATATAGAAGCATGGCTTCCTGTACCTGTGAGATCATTTGGTTAAACAATCTTCTTGGTGATATGGGAGTCAAAAGCTCCTTACCTTGTGGTGTTGTACTGTGACAATAGTTCAGCTCTTCAAATAGCTGGAAATCCTGTTTTTCATGAAAAAACCAAGCATTTTGAAATTGATGTTCACCTTGTTAGAGAAAAGGTGGCTGCTGGTATTATTAAAACTGAGAAGATTCATACTTCTCAGCAAATTGCTGATGTTCTAACAAAGGCTCTTGGCAGTAAAAGCCACTTGTATTTATGTGAGCAGTTGGGAATGCTGGACATGTTTGAAGTGCAAGTTTGAGGGAGGGTGTTGGAAATATCATGCAAACTTCCAAGGGCTGTGTCTGTCATAACAGAATCTTGCCCATTCTCTTACTCTTAACTTTGTCTCTTTTATGTTGTTTATGTTTGTGCAGGGGCCAAAGGTGGATTCTCTCATTCTTGGTTCTATACATTGAGCCGTTGCCTGTTTTCTCTTTATGGAGCTACCCACCCCATGTGGGTTTGGTGATGTTGAGTGTTTCCCTCACCTTTCTTGTGGCAGTAGAAGTGGTTGAGTGCTCTCCCTAATTTCATGAAGCTGTCTCCTTATCTCAGCCTATTTAAACCCTCATTTGGATTTGTGATAAGCATCCTCTCAAGTTAATCGATGTCCATCTCTTAAAGAGTAGTCTAGTGTTCTTGTTTGGATCTTTGTTAAACTATCAATCTAATCTTGTAATAGGTGACTGATCATTCTGATTCAGTCATCCTTTTGTTTCTTAATCTGATTGACTGTTGCTGTGGTCAATCTTTGGTTTTATCTTGTATTGTAATCTGATCTTAATAAATTGAATCAAGGGGAGGTTGGTTGGATTCATACCCTAGTGTATTTCACCATTTTTACATGGTGTCAGAGCTACGGCTCTATCGATTGGGTGATTTCAAGATCTAGGGTTTCACCGGTTTTTGGGGTTTTTCAAAATTGGTGATTGTTCTGGGTTTATTGTTGCTGATTCTTTGTTGCTGCTGGGTTAATTGCTGGTTGGTTTAATTTCTGGAAAGATTAGGATTTGGTCCGTGAAACCCTAATTTTTTTCTAATTTGGGCGTTTGTGGATTTGGGGGTCTCTGACGCCTATTGGGACCTAATTACTCTACAATACGCCTGTAAGGGTATTGTGGAGGTGTCTTTCCGCGATCTTCTTCTCAAAGCACTGTAAGCATTCTTTCTTCCTTTAAGATAATCAAGCCTTTAGTTGATTGGGTGCAAACGGGTTCGGTTAACACCTTGACCCTCCATCTTAGAATGGAGTGGAAACCTGCTCTGGCCAGCCCCAGTCCAATTGACTGAGACTTTGATTCATCTTGGGTGTGAGTTTCTTGTTATGATGTTTTGTGCTTGCTTTGTGCTGAATGTTTTATTGCTTCTGTGTTAACTGCTTTATTTGCTTTGTGCTCATTTTTTGCTTCATTTTGAGCTGCTGTTTGTTGTTTTGCTTGGTTCTCCATTATGTCTGCCTCTAGTAAGGAAGACCTTATTAGTAACTTGGACTTAGGAAACCCTTTGCATCTTCATTCTAATGACATCAACTCTAGTTCTATTGTGTCTGTTAAACTTGCTGGGACTGAAAACTATAGAGTCTGGGCCACTGCTATGACACTTACTATTAACAATAGAAATAAAATGGGCTTTATAAATGGAACATGTCTTAAGTCTGCTTATGCTAGTAGTGATGCTTTGTCTAATCAATGGGAAAGATGTAACTCTATTGTTCTGTCTTGGATTTTAAACTCTGTTTGTGAAGACTTGTACCTTGGTCAAATATTTTCTGATAATGCTTGTGAGGTGTGGACTGAACTTAAAGAAACTTATGATAAGCTTGATGGGTCTATTATTCTAAGTCTTATGCAAAAGATTAATAACTTTAAACAAGGAGACCTTACTGTTTCTGAGTATTATCATAAGCTTAACTCCCTGTGGAGAGAATTTGATATTATGACCAAATTGCCTAAGTGTACTTGTACTGCTAGGGAAGATGTGTTAAAACACAATCAACTCATGAAACTTATGCAATTCTTAACTGGGCTTAATGATATGTATCAACCCATCAGGAGTAGCATTCTCTCCAGAGAATCTCTCCCTGATGTCAAAGATGCCTTTGTTGTTGTTTCCAGAGAAGAGTCTCACAGAGGCATTGCCTCTTCTTCCTCTGGTTCTGAATCTAAGAATCAAATTGCTAGTTTTGTGGCTAAAACTAATTGGTCTAATAATGGGAATAAGAGGTCTGATAACAAAAAAGGTCATGACAATAAAAGGTTTGGAAACAACTACAATAACAGAGGACCTAATCCTAACTGGACTTGTACTCATTGTGGAAAAGTTGGTCACACTGCTGATAGATGTTTTGAAGTTGTTGGGTATCCCCCTAAGACCCCTGGTTACAGACAGACCAATAGCAGACCTTCCTACAATGCTAATTCTAGTTCTGTGGAAAATGGCTCTAGTTCTATGACCTTCACAAATGATCAGATGTCAAAACTTATGAGTCTTATCAAAGACATGCCTTCTAGCAATGTGCAGGCCAACATTTCAGGTATGGCCAGTTTTTTAAACAACAATGTTTTCTTTAATGTTAATTTTCACAAGTTTTTTAATAACAACACCTTTGTGATTAAAGTGAGTATTGGGTGGATCATTGACTCTGGTGCTAACCAACACATGGCTGTGAATACCTTAAACATGTTTAATATCATTGATATATCTGATCTTAATCTCACTGTGGGTCATCCCAATGGTACTCTTGCCAAAATCAAGTTTATTGGAAACCTAAAATTGTCTGCTAATGTTATCTTATATGATGTGTTGGTTGTTCCTGAATACTGTGTCAGTTTGCTATCTGTTCACAAACTTATCAAGGATAGTAGAATGTTTGTTGGTTTTGATGAAACTAAATGTTATATTCAGGACATGACTCAAAACAAACTCATGGGGACTGGGAGTGAAAATGGTGGTCTGTATTTGTTTGATTGTCCCTCTCCTCATACTGTGTTAGGTAATCTATCTGTTAAATGTCATGTTTCTAAATCTTTGTGGCATAACAGGCTTGGTCATCCCTCTGACCAAGCTGTCAGCCTTCTTCAAACTGACCTTATGTACACTAAAGGGACCCATGTGTCTCCCTGTGACATCTGTCACAAGGCTAAACAGACAAGGGTGCCCTTCCCTTTGAGTGAACATAAAAGCTCTGCCATTGGTGATCTTGTTCACATTGACCTTTGGGGGCCCTACAAGGTCACTAGCAGAGAAGGTTTTAGATACTTTCTCACCATTGTTGATGACTATTCCAGGGCTGTTTGGACTTATCTGGTTAAAACTAAAGATGAAGTTTATAATCTGTTTGTTAGCTATCTTTATCTGATCCACAACCAATTTAAATGCAGCATTAAAACTGTGAGATCTGATAATGGCACTGAGTTCGTTAATAATAAAATGAGTAACTTGTTTAACAGCCTTGGTATTATTCATCAAACCTCCTGTGCTTACACTCCTCAGCAAAATGGTATTGCTGAGAGAAAGCACATGCATCTGCTCAATGTTGCTAGAAGTATGTTGTTTCAAAGTGGTATTCCCCTTAGTATGTGGCCTGAATGTATTATAACTGCTGCCTATCTAATTAACAGGTTGCCGTCTTCTGTTCTGAGTGGGAAATCTCCTTTTGAGCTTGTGTATGGTCAGAAACCAAATCTTTCTCATCTGAGAAGTTTTGGTTGTTTATGTTTCTCTTCTGTTTTAACAACTCTGATAAATTCTCTGCTAGGTCTGAGAAATGTGTTCTAATTGGCTTCTCTGGTACTAAAAAGGCTTACAAAGTCTATGGTATTGACTCTAAAATGGTTTTCTACTCTAGAGATGTCCAATTTTATGAAACCATTTTTCCTTTTAAAATGAAATCTAAAGTTCAAACTGCTCAGACCTCAGACTCTTCTTTGAATGACTTAAACTTTTTTGATGAGAAACATCCTGACCAAAATCCCAATGATGAACAGAGAGGGAACAATGTAGCACCCAATGATGATGGTGGTGCCTCTTCTTGCCCTAGAAATATTAATATTTCTATTGATGATGAGACTACTGGCATCGCAACATCCATGGGTGACAACACTCTATCTGAGGGAAATGCCCCTTCCATTCCTGAACCTGCTCTTTCCAATCCCACTCAGCAACTTAATTCTGAGCAGCCTGCTCTCAGGAGGTCTAGTAGAAATACTAAAGCCCCTGCTAGGCTTAATGATTATGTGGTTAACAGCAGTGTCAAATATGGCCTTGAAAAGTATGTGTGCTATTCCAACTTGAGTCCTGTTAACTATTGTTTCTCCACTACTTTAAACAAATCTACTGAACCCTCTTCTTATGATGAGGCTGCTAGAGACATTAACTGGGTCCAAGCCATGAATAATGAAATCACTGCTTTAAAAGAAAATAACACTTGGACTGAATGTGATCTTCCTACAGGAAGAAAACCTGTTGGTAGCAAATGGCTATGGAAAATAAAATACAAATCCACAGGTGAAATTGATAAATACAAAGCCAGGCTTGTAGCCAAGGGCTTCAGCCAGAGGGAGGGAATTGATTATTGTGAAATCTTTAGTCCTGTTGTTAAAATGTCTACTGTTAGATGTTTGATTAAAGTGGCTATCTGTAATAACTGGACTTTGTTTCAACTAGATGTCAACAATGCCTTTTTGTATGGTGATTTAACTGAGGATGTTTACATGACTCTGCCCCCTGGCTTTGATAACCACAAGTCCACTGTTGTGAAACTCAATAAATCTCTGTATGGCCTTAAACAGGCTCCTAGACAGTGGAATGCCAAATTAACTGCTACCCTAAATGAAAATGGCTTTGTGCAGTCCAAGTTTGACTATTCCTTGTTCACTAAGAACTCTGGGAATGTTTTTTTGGCCCTTCTTGTGTATGTTGATGACATTGTCATCACTGGCAATGATGTCAATGAAATTGAGAAGTTCAAAAAGTTTCTAAAAACTAAATTCCAAATCAAAGACTTGGGAAAGTTAAAATACTTCCTTGGTATTGAAGTTTTGGAAAATGATAATGGTGTTTGTCTTAGTCAAAGGAAGTACTGCTTAGATCTTTTACATGAATATGGTCTGCTTGCCTGTAAACCTATTGACACTCCTTTGCCTGAAAACACCACTCTGAATCATATTGAATCTGCTGATGATGGTGCTTTAAAGAATATTGGTAACTACCAAAAACTGGTTGGTAAGCTAATTTACTTAACTCACACAAGACCTGACATCTCTTATGCTGTTCATTGCTTAAGTCAATACATGCATGCCCCCCTTGAGTCTCACTTAGATGCTGCATTAAGGGTCTTGAGGTTCTTGAAAGGCTCACCTGGTAATGGTGTGCAAATTAACAAAAAAGGCAGTCTTAAACTCAAAGCTTATGCTGACTCTGACTGGGCTAGATGCCCTGTTACCAGAAAATCTGTTTCTGGTTATTGTGTGTTTTTGGGTGATTCCTTGGTTACCTGGAAAAGTAAGAAACAAACCACCCTCTCCAGGTCATCTGCTGAGGCAGAATATAGAAGCATGGCTTCTTGTACCTGTGAGATCATTTGGTTAAACAATCTTCTTGGTGATATGGGAGTCAAAAGCTCCTTACCTGTGGTGTTGTACTGTGACAATAGTTCAGCTCTTCAAATAGCTGGAAATCCTGTTTTTCATGAAAAAACCAAGCATTTTGAAATTGATGTTCACCTTGTTAGAGAAAAGGTGGCTGCTGGTATTATTAAAACTGAGAAGATTCATACTTCTCAGCAAATTGCTGATGTTCTAACAAAGGCTCTTGGCAGTAAAAGCCACTTGTATTTATGTGAGCAGTTGGGAATGCTGGACATGTTTGGAGTGCAAGTTTGAGGGAGGGTGTTGGAAATATCATGCAAACTTCCAAGGGCTGTTTCTGTCATAACAGAATCTTGCCCATTCTCTTACTCTTAACTTTGTCTCTTTTATGTTGTTTGTGTTTGTGCAGGGGCCAAAGGTGTATTCTCTCATTCTTGGGTCTATACATTGAGCCGTTGCCTGTTTTCTCTTTATGGAGCTACCCACCCCATGTGGGTTTTGGTGATGTTGAGTGTTTCCCTCACCTTTCTTGTGGCAGTAGAAGTGGTTGAGTGCTCTCCCTAATTTCATGAAGCTGTCTCCTTATCTCAGCCTATTTAAACCCTCATTTGGATTTGTGATAAGCATCCTCTCAAGTTAATCGATGTCCATCTCTTAAAGAGTAGTCTAGTGTTCTTGTTTGGATCTTTGTTAAACTATCAATCTAATCTTGTAATAGGTGACTGATCATTCTGATTCAGTCATCCTTTTGTTTCTTAATCTGATTGACTGTTGCTGTGGTCAATCTTTGGTTTTATCTTGTATTGTAATCTGATCTTAATAAATTGAATCAAGGGGAGGTTGGTTGGATTCATACCCTAGTGTATTTCACCATTTTTACATGGTGTCAGAGCTACGGCTCTATCGATTGGGTGATTTCAAGATCTAGGGTTTCACCGGTTTTTGGGGTTTTTCAAAATTGGTGATTGTTCTGGGTTTATTGTTGCTGATTCTTCGTTGCTGCTGGGTTAATTGCTGGTTGGTTTAATTTCTGGAAAGATTAGGATTTGGTCCGTGAAACCCTAATTTTTTTCTAATTTGGGCGTTTGTGGATCTTGGGGTCTCTGACGCCTATTGGGACCTAATTACTCTACAATACGCCTGTAAGGGTATTGTGGAGGTGTCTTTCCGCGATCTTCTTCTCAAAGCACTGTAAGCATTCTTTCTTCCTTTAAGATAATCAAGCCTTTAGTTGATTGGGTGCAAACGGGCTCGGTTAACACCTTGACCCTCCATCTTAGAATGGAGTGGAAACCTGCTCTAGCCAGCCCCAGTCCAATTGACTGAGACTTTGATTCATCTTGGGTGTGAGTTTCTTGTTATGATGTTTTGTGCTTGCTTTGTGCTGAATGTTTTATTGCTTCTGTGTTAACTGCTTTATTTGCTTTGTGCTCATTTTTTGCTTCATTTTGAGCTGCTGTTTGTTGTTTTGCTTGGTTCTCCATTATGCCTGCCTCTAGTAAGGAAGACCTTATTAGTAACTTGGACTTAGGAAACCCTTTGCATCTTCATTCTAATGACATCAACTCTAGTTCTATTGTGTCTGTTAAACTTGCTGGGACTGAAAACTATAGAGTCTGGGCCACTGCTATGACACTTGCTATTAACACTAGAAATAAAATGGGCTTTATAAATGGAACATGTCTTAAGTCTGCTTATGCTAGTAGTGATGCTTTGTCTAATCAATGGGAAAGATGTAACTCTATTGTTCTGTCTTGGATTTTAATCTCTGTTTGTGAAGACTTGTACCTTGGTCAAATATTTTCTGATAATGCTTGTGAGGTGTGGACTGAACTTAAAGAAACTTATGATAAGCTTGATGGGTCTATTATTCTAAGTCTTATGCAAAAGATTAGTAACTTTAAACAAGGAGACCTTACTGTTTCTGAGTATTATCATAAGCTTAACTCCCTGTGGAGAGAATTTGATATTATGACCAAATTGCCTAAGTGTACTTGTACTGCTAGGGAAGATGTTTTAAAACACAATCAACTCATGAAACTTATGCAATTCTTAACTGGGCTTAATGATATGTATCAACCCATCAGGAGTAGCATTCTCTCCAGAGAATCTCTCCCTGATGTCAAAGATGCCTTTGTTGTTGTTTCCAGAGAAGAGTCTCACAGAGGCATTGCCTCTTCTTCCTCTGGTCCTGAATCTAAGAATCAAATTGCTAGTTTTGTGGCTAAAACTAATTGGTCTAATAATGGGAATAAGAGGTCTGATAACAAAAAAGGTCATGACAATAAAAGGTTTGGAAACAACTACAATAACAGAGGACCTAATCCTAACTGGACTTGTACTCATTGTGGAAAAGTTGGTCACACTGCTGATAGATGTTTTAAAGTTGTTGGGTATCCCCCTAAGACCCCTGGTTACAGACAGACCAATAGCAGACCTTCCTACAATGCTAATTCTAGTTCTGTGGAAAATGGCTCTAGTTCTATGACCTTCACAAATGATCAGATGTCAAAACTTATGAGTCTTATCAAAGACATGCCTTCTAGCAATGTGCAGGCCAACATTTCAGGTATGGCCAGTTTTTTAAACAACAATGTTTTCTTTAATGTTAATTTTCACAAGTTTTTTAATAACAACACCTCTGTGATTAAAGTGAGTATTGGGTGGATCATTGACTCTGGTGCTAACCAACACATGGATTTGAATACCTTAAACATGTTTAATATCATTGATATATCTGATCTTAATCTCACTGTGGGTCATCCCAATGGTACTCTTGCCAAAATCAAGTTTATTGGAAACCTAAAATTGTCTGCTAATGTTATCTTATATGATGTGTTGGTTGTTCCTGAATACTGTGTCAGTTTGCTATCTGTTCACAAACTTATCAAGGATAGTAGAATGTTTGTTGGTTTTGATGAAACTAAATGTTATATTCAGGACATGACTCAAAACAAACTCATGGGGACTGGGAGTGAAAATGGTGGTCTGTATTTGTTTGATTGTCCCTCTCCTCATACTGTGTTAGGTAATCTATCTGTTAAATGTCATGTTTCTAAATCTTTGTGGCATAACAGGCTTGGTCATCCCTCTGACCAAGCTGTCAGCCTTCTTCAAACTGACCTTATGTACACTAAAGGGACCCATGTGTCTCCCTGTGACATCTGTCACAAGGCTAAACAGACAAGGGTGCCCTTCCCTTTGAGTGAACATAAAAGCTCTGCCATTGGTGATCTTGTTCACATTGACCTTTGGGGGCCCTACAAGGTCACTAGCAGAGAAGGTTTTAGATACTTTCTCACCATTGTTGATGACTATTCCAGGGCTGTTTGGACTTATCTGGTTAAAACTAAAGATGAAGTTTATAATCTGTTTGTTAGCTATCTTTATCTGATCCACAACCAATTTAAATGCAACATTAAAACTGTGAGATCTGATAATGGCACTGAGTTCGTTAATAATAAAATGAGTAACTTGTTTAACAGCCTTGGTATTATTCATCAAACCTCCTGTGCTTACACTCCTCAGCAAAATGGTATTGCTGAGAGAAAGCACAGGCATCTGCTCAATGTTGCTAGAAGTATGTTGTTTCAAAGTGGTATTCCCCTTAGTATTTGGCCTGAATGTATTATAACTGCTGCCTATCTAATTAACAGGTTGCCGTCTTCTGTTCTGAGTGGGAAATCTCCTTTTGAGCTTGTGTATGGTCAGAAACCAAATCTTTCTCATCTGAGAAGTTTTGGTTGTTTATGTTTCTCTTCTGTTTTAACAACTCTGATAAATTCTCTGCTAGGTCTGAGAAATGTGTTCTAATTGGCTTCTCTGGTACTAAAAAGGCTTACAAAGTCTATGGTATTGACTCTAAAATGGTTTTCTACTCTAGAGATGTCCAATTTTATGAAACCATTTTTCCTTTTAAAATGAAATCTAAAGTTCAAACTGCTCAGACCTCAGACTCTTCTTTGAATGACTTAAACTTTTTTGATGAGAAACATCCTGACCAAAATCCCAATGATGAACAGAGAGGGAACAATGTAGCACCCAATGATGATGGTGGTGCCTCTTCTTGCCCTAGAAATATTAATATTTCTATTGATGATGAGACTACTGGCATCGCAACATCCATGGGTGACAACACTCTATCTGAGGGAAATGCCCCTTCCATTCCTGAACCTGCTCTTTCCAATCCCACTCAGCAACTTAATTCTGAGCAGCCTGCTCTCAGGAGGTCTAGTAGAAATACTAAAGCCCCTGCTAGGCTTAATGATTATGTGGTTAACAGCAGTGTCAAATATGGCCTTGAAAAATATGTGTGCTATTCCAACTTGAGTCCTGTTAACTATTGTTTCTCCACTACTTTAAACAAATCTACTGAACCCTCTTCTTATGATGAGGCTGCTAGAGACATTAACTGGGTCCAAGCCATGAATAATGAAATCACTGCTTTAAAAGAAAATAACACTTGGAATGAATGTGATCTTCCTACAGGAAGAAAACCTGTTGGTAGCAAATGGCTATGGAAAATAAAATACAAATCCACAGGTGAAATTGATAAATACAAAGCCAGGCTTGTAGCCAAGGGCTTCAGCCAGAGGGAGGGAATTGATTATTGTGAAATCTTTAGTCCTGTTGTTAAAATGTCTACTGTTAGATGTTTGATTAAAGTGGCTATCTGTAATAACTGGACTTTGTTTCAACTAGATGTCAACAATGCCTTTTTGTATGGTGATTTAACTGAGGATGTTTACATGACTCTGCCCCCTGGCTTTGATAACCACAAGTCCACTGTTGTGAAACTCAATAAATCTCTGTATGACCTTAAACAGGCTCCTAGACAGTGGAATGCCAAATTAACTGCTACCCTAAATGAAAATGGCTTTGTGCAGTCCAAGTTTGACTATTCCTTGTTCACTAAGAACTCTGGGAATGGTTTTTTGGCCCTTCTTGTGTATGTTGATGACATTGTCATCACTGGCAATGATGTTAATGAAATTGAGAAGTTCAAAAAGTTTCTAAAAACTAAATTCCAAATCAAAGACTTGGGAAAGTTAAAATACTTCCTTGGTATTGAAGTTTTGGAAAATGATAATGGTGTTTGTCTTAGTCAAAGGAAGTACTGCTTAGATCTTTTACATGAATATGGTCTGCTTGCCTGTAAACCTATTGACACTCCTTTGCCTGAAAACACCACTCTGAATCATATTGAATCTGCTGATGATGGTGCTTTGAAGAATATTGGTAACTACCAAAAACTGGTTGGTAAGCTAATTTACTTAACTCACACAAGACCTGACATCTCTTATGCTGTTCATTGCTTAAGTCAATACATGCATGCCCCCCTTGAGTCTCACTTAGATGCTGCATTAAGGGTCTTGAGGTTCTTGAAAGGCTCACCTGGTAATGGTGTGCAAATTAACAAAAAAGGCAGTCTTAAACTCAAAGCTTATGCTGACTCTGACTGGGCTAGATGCCCTGTTACCAGAAAATCTGTTTCTGGTTATTGTGTGTTTTTGGGTGATTCCTTGGTTACCTGGAAAAGTAAGAAACAAACCACCCTCTCCAGGTCATCTGCTGAGGCAGAATATAGAAGCATGGCTTCCTGTACCTGTGAGATCATTTGGTTAAACAATCTTCTTGGTGATATGGGAGTCAAAAGCTCCTTACCTGTGGTGTTGTACTGTGACAATAGTTCAGCTCTTCAAATAGCTGGAAATCCTGTTTTTCATGAAAAAACCAAGCATTTTGAAATTGATGTTCACCTTGTTAGAGAAAAGGTGGCTGCTGGTATTATAAAAACTGAGAAGATTCATACTTCTCAGCAAATTGCTGATGTTCTAACAAAGGCTCTTGGCAGTAAAAGCCACTTGTATTTATGTGAGCAGTTGGGAATGCTGGACATGTTTAGAGTGCAAGTTTGAGGGAGGGTGTTGGAAATATCATGCAAACTTCCAAGGGCTGTGTCTGTCATAACAGAAACTTGCCCATTCTCTAACTCTTATCTTTGTCTCTTTTATGTTGTTTATGTTTGTGCAGGGGCCAAAGGTGGATTCTCTCATTCTTGGGTCTATACATTGAGCCGTTGCCTGTTTTCTCTTTATGGAGCTACCCACCCCATGTGGGTTTGGTGAGGTTGAGTGTTTCCCTCACTTTTCTTGTGGCAGTAGAAGTGGTTGAGTGCTCTCCCTATTTTCATGAAGCTGTCTCCTTATCTCAGCCTATTTAAACCCTCATTTGGGTTTGTGATAAGCATCCTCTCAAGTTAATCGATGTCTATCTCTTAAAGAGTAGTCTAGTGTTCTTGTTTGGATCTTTGTTAAACTATCAATCTAATCTTGTAATAGGTGACTGATCATTCTGATTCAGTCATCCTTTTGTTTCTTAATCTGATTGACTGTTGCTGTGGTCAATCTTTGGTTTTATCTTGTATTGTAATCTGATCTTAATAAATTGAATCAAGAGGAGGTTGGTTGGATTCATACCCTAGTGTATTTCACCATTTTTACAAAAAGCTTGATGACCACACTCATGGCCGATAACCCACAAGCCCATCTGGACACTACCTTGGAGGATCCAATAAACGGTCCATGCCATGCAGGAAAAAGGTGTCTGAAGGGGGACAATATAGGTTGCAGCAACATAATATAACAAGAAAGAAAAAAATAAGTCGACAAAAAGATAAGATGAAGATTTGATCAGGGATCGATTGAAACAGTGGGGTGGTATGGCGTTCTTTATATCACCGAGGGTGAATGGTGGAATTGACGACGGGGCTCGTTTCACAACTTCACTATCCGAGTTACTTTTTTCTGTAGCACGGCCACCTGAACCCATTTTGCAACTTATTTTTTCTTGCAAATAGTAGACGGTTATAAAACGGTACTTCTATTTAAGTATAAGAACCAAAACTTTATGTGTACTCTATAACTTTATGTGTACTCTATATATTGCAAGATGTCAATATGCTACCACCTATAAAATTATGGTGATAATAACCAAATTAGGAGTATATCATACTATTAAAGTAGCCATATGCAACATACTGGTTGACATCTCTGATTTTGCTTGATTCGGGCCACTTTGAAAGTACAAAAGAGTTATAAAAAATCATATAAGAATCACGTCATGATGAGCTGCATGGGATTGAGATTTCAATAAGTCTACGGTTCATGCTAGCAATGATTTACAAATATCACCATGTTACTCGTGCGTTTAAATAAATGAATTGGAACGTGGCTGGAAGTGCTAGAAACTTATTATTTCTATTTATAGAAAGAATAACAATTAAGAATCTGATGTTAAAACTTAATATTATCAAGCTGATTTGATGAAGCGTGCGCCATAATACACTCTCTCAAACAGATGTTTGACAAATATATTTTCGATTTTTTCATGCTAAAAAGAAGGTCAATATACTATTTTGAGTTGTGGACAATTCTTCTCTGATATATGTCCTATTTATCTTTTTCAAATGAACGGGTGTATAACTGCTACAATATGTGACCATATATAAATATATATAGTATGAAGGGGTATTTCACTACAAGAAATGGGAACGTTTGGCACTACAATGTCGACCCAAAGAATGAAGAAAAGTCGAGACAAACACTTTGGGTCGAAAATATCGACCCTTTTTGGTCGTACCATAACATTTGTCCCAAGTCGATTTGTCTCGACATATTTACAAAGCGTTGGGACGACATTACAAGGGGACCCACAAACCAGTCAAACTTTAGAATTGCAGTTTGGGTCGACATGCTATTTGAAATTTGGCACGATAATATCGTGCCAAATCTTTTTATCTTTTTTTTATTTTCGTAAATCGTTTATTTAATTTCGTAAAATCTTTTTCAGAAATTCACTTTGGCACGACATTGTCGTACCAAAGATTTATTTATTTTTGTTAAATCAGTTATTTAATTTCGTAAAATACATTAGAAAATAAACTTTGGCACGACATTGTCGTGCCATATTTTTAAAATACTAAAAATTTCTTCAAATTTGGTACGATAATGTCGTGCCAAAGTGAATACGTTAAGCACTGTTCATGTGCAATTTCAGCAGAGTGGGACGATACATTGTTTGTACTTTGGGTCGACAATGTCGACCCAAACTGTCAACTATGCAAAAAAAAATGCAGCAGCAGGCTGCATTTAAGGTTTTTTCCGGAAAAAACCTACCATTACACCTGTAAATCAACCAATATCCGCAATACCAATTCGGAAATATGATACAATGCCAAATTACTCATCTATGACTTAAATTCGACAAATACGATACAAATTAAACTAACAAATACGAACTTTATACAAAAACAAACCAAAATTCGGCAATAGATTCTTGTATTACATAACTAATAACAAATACGATACAAATTAAACTACGCCTACTCATACATACTCCTCCTCCTCCTCCTCCTCCCCCTCCTCCTCCTCACCACCACTAGCATTAAAATTATCGGGAATGTGGCTCAAATGAGGATTAGTTTGTCTTATGAATTGGTTAAGGTCGGGTGTCGGCTTGGCATAATTAGGACTAGGACCCGGGTTAGAACTTTCACCCGGGCATGTAGTAGAGTCGGGAAAGGCGAGACGAAAACAATTGTCCAAGGGATTAGGGTTGGGAAATGGGGGAATTGGGGAAATTGGGGGATTGGGGGAAATGTGGAAAAGTTTATGGGAAATGGATTACCTGGGTTGTTGTTGTAGTGGCTGACAAACTGCCCAAACATAGATTCGAAGCTGGTTTGTTGAGAGTGCATCTGTTGCTGCTGAAGTAGGAGCATTTCATTTTGCCTCCTCAACAACTCATTCTCTTGTTGCTTTTGCCTTAACACCGCCGAAATATCCTCTTGAGTAGCAAAGTTTGGTGCAAGCGGCTGATGTGCGGACCTCGATGAAGCTTTGCCGCCGCCCGGCATTAGCCTGCCAACGCCCTTAAAATTTTGCCGGTTGTCACTATGGGCTGTCTTATCGAGTACTTGCTTCTCACTCATCATCGGGGCCGTACCGGCTTTAACTTTATCCCAGAGATCCTTCATCGCCAACTGTGTAAGTCAAAAAAAAAAAAAAAAAAAAGTATGTTAAAAAGAGGTAAGTTAAAAAAAAACAAGTAACTTGATATTAATGACGCATGTTAAGAGATAAATTACTTACATAAGACGTCTCGTTTTCTTTACTTTTAAAGACGCCCCCTTTTGTTGCATGGTATCTCCTCCACGTCTCCACGAGTTCTTCATTCTGCCCGCCATTCCTAACCCGCTATACATACAACATAAAATAAATTAATAACGAGTTATATATAAACATTATATAGACATTTGAAAATCAAAAAATTATAATGAGTCTTACGTGCTCGGTTCGTCCTTGTACGAACGACTTCCTCCATTGGTGGGTTATAACCTTGTTCTTTGCCCGGTTTTCTGCATTTTTTTGCAGATCTCTCTATTCGTTCCGGTGTCGACCACCAGTCAACCAACGACTCCCACTCCGATGGGCTTCTGGTACCCCAATCTGTCGGCGGTGGCGGATTTAGCCTTGCCGTCTCGGGTACCGGTTGTGTGTCAAAGTAGTTTTTCTTCAACCTGTATTTATGTTTGCGCCATAGTATCCGCAGCTGAAGTTGAATCCCAAGAGTTACCCGTTCCCCCACCGTGTAGACACACTGCCCAACTGTCACTTGGCTTTGGCTGTTTAACCAAGGCGCGAGCTGGAAATAAGTCTGCAAATAAATATACGCATTTAAATAAACAAACAATTTAAATATAACACGCATATCTAAACGGTCGATAACGATAAGAATACAAATAAAATAAACAATTAATACCTCGAGAACTGGAAGTATGTGAGCCTTCAAAGGCGCCGGAATATCGTGCCACTCGCAGTCATAGGGAAGTGGACTAACTACTTCCCCCAAAAGACTACTGAACTGCGTGGCATACGTGCCCACAGGCGAAAATGTGCCTAGATCATCAGAGTCAAAGGCGATCGGCAAAGGACGATTACCGTTCGCTTTAAACACCTTCCTTAAGGACCGATTTGAGGTATTACTCGGCATCGAACCTACAAACATAAGTTATTGAGTCGTGAAAATACAAGAAAAAAATTTAGTTTTATCAATAAAAAACTTAATAAACATCACAATTTCTTACCTGCACCGTAGCCCGGCGTAGTAAAATAGGGCCGGCATGGTGGATCACCACCGGCATCCCCGCCGTGTGATTGGGGAGCTACACACTTATTAACTGATAGAAACAAGAACGTGCAAAAAAGCATGTATCTCACATTCACATATAACCAAACACACTCCAATTACTAACCAAACGCATTTTACTAAAAAAACGCAACCATCAAAGGAATTAAATTATATACCTAGTTCACGGCTGAAATAAAGGAAGAGAAGAAAAGAGAAAAAGAGGAAAGGCTGCTGTCCCGACCCAGCTGTGGTGCTACTGCTGTCCCGCGACAATCTCGTAAAATAAACAACCTAAATTAAACAACCAAACTTAAATTAACCAAATTAATTAATAAAAACTTTTGGCGACGACATTGTCGTCTCAAAATACATTAACACAATAAAAAAAACACCTTTAAACTACCTATACGTGGGGCGGCTGTGGTGGTGGAGCTCCTGCGATGATGGTTCACGGCGGTGGTGCCATCTACACCAAAACAATGTTTCGGCCAGTCACTACACCAAAACAAATTTACTTAACAAACCAAAATAAAAATAAAACATAACTTTTAAAACAAACAAAAATTACAAAATATATATATATATATATATATATATATATATATATATATATATATATATATATATATATATGTATATATATATATGTATATATATATATATGTATATATATATATAGGGGAGCTTTATTTTCAGAACCCTGTTAAGTGCGGGAACTGCGAGAACTCCAATTTTGCATTAGAAAACATGCATGTTCATATAAAACATGTATATTTTCTTACATACACCTTAATACGCAAGTATGTGTATTAAGGTGTATGTAAGAAAATATACATGTTTTATATGAACATGCATGTTTTCTAATGCAACATTGGAGTTCTCGCAGTTCCCGCACTTAACAAGGTTCTGAAAATAAAAACCATTTTGCATTGATCTGTTGCACTTAACAGGTTTTATATGAACATGTGTGTTACTCAAGTATGTGTATTAAGGTGTATGTAAGAAAACATACATGTTTTATATGAACATGCATGTTTTCTAATGCAAAATTGGAGTTCTCGCAGTTCCCGCACTTAACAGGGTTCTCAAAATAAAGATACACTATATATATATATATATGTATATATATATATATATATATATATATATATATATATATATATATATATATATATATATATATATATATATATATATATATATATATATACGGTAAAAAAAATTATATATACGGTAAAAAAAAAAAAAACATACCTTTTAATCGAAGAAGAAGAAGAATGTGGTGTTGAAGGTGGTTGTGGTGTTGTCGAATGTGGTGTTGAAGTTGGTTGTTTTGGTGTAGATGGCACCACCGCCGGGTCGAAGGTGTTTGCCGTTTTTTTTTTCTTTGTTAAAGTGTGGAGAAGATGAAGAAGGTGGTGTTGAAGGTGGTTGTGGTGGTGTTGAAGGTGGTTGATTACTCCAATAATTCACAACTTCTTTTTCTTTGCGTTTTTTTTTTGGTAAAGTGTGGGAGAGAAGATCGAAGAGAAGAGCCAGGGATAGTGAATTATTGATCAAAATGGCACGACATTGTTGTGCCATAATGCATCCTATTTTTTTTGTTGACCAAAATGGCACGACTATATCGTGCCATATTGCATCCTTTTTTTTTTTTTTTTTTTGGCGGGTTGTTTTAATTTTGGCGAAATATTTTGGTGATTCCTCGATCCTAACATAACTACACTTATTAACTGATAGAAACAAGAACGTGCAAAAAAGCATGTATCTCACATTCACATATAACCAAACACACTCCAATTACTAACCAAACGCATTTTACTAAAAAAACGCAACCATCAAAGGAATTAAATTATATACCTAGTTCACGGCTGAAATAAAGGAAGAGAAGAAAAGAGAAAAAGAGGAAAGGCTGCTGTCCCGACCCGGCTATGGTGCTACTGCTGTCCCGACTCCCCCGGCTGTCCCGCGACAATCTCGTAAAATAAACAACCTAAATTAAACAACCAAACTTAAATTAACCAAATTAATTAATAAAAACTTTTGGCGACGACATTGTCGTCCAAAAATACATTAACACAATAAAAAAAACACCTTTAAACTACCTATACGTGGGGCGGCTGTGGTGGTGGAGCTCCTGCGATGATGGTTCACGGCGGTGGTGCCATCTACACCAAAACAATGTTTCGGCCAGTCACTACACCAAAACAAATTTACTTAACAAACAAAATAAAAATAAAACATAACTTTTAAAACAAACAAAAATTAAAAAATATATATATATATATATATATATATATATATATATATATATATATATATATACGGTAAATTTTTTTTTATATATACGGTAAAAAAAAACATACATTTTAATCGAAGAAGAAGAAGAATGTGGTGTTGAAGGTGGTTGTTTTGGTGTAGATGGCACCACCGCCGGGTCGAAGGTGTTTGCCTCTTTTTTTTTTTTTTTTCTTTGTTAAAGTGTGGAGAAGATGAAGAAGGTGGTGTTGAAGGTGGTTGTGGTGGTGTTGAAGGTGGTTGATTACTCCAATAATTCACAGTTCTTCTTCTTTGCGTTTTTTTTTTGGTAAAGTGTGAGAGAGAAGATCGAAGAGAAGAGCCAGGGATAGTGAATTATTGATCAAAATGGCACGACATTGTCGTGCCATAATGCATCCTATTATTTTTTTTTGTTGACCAAAATGGCACGACAATGTCGTGCCATATTGCATCATTTTTTTTTGGCGGGTTGTTTTAATTTTGGCGAAATATTTTGGTGGTAAATTATGGCACGACATTGTCGTGCCATATTGCTGCCTGTATTTTTTTTTTAATTCTTTTCCCTTTATCTTATATGTATAAAAATAATTTAAATTATTTAATTAATATTAAATAAATTAAAAATAATTTAAATTAGTTATAAATTATTTAAATAAATTAAAAATGATTTAAATTAATTATAAATGAATACATTAAAAATGATTTAAATTAGTTCATAATAGTCGAGATCACGGCTATCATTTGTTCCTCAGTCCGATCAACATCCATTTCATCAATATTCAAATCTAAAACGTCTTTAAATACAGGTTATAACCTTTATACATGAGATGTTAAACAAACGAATGAACCATTATACAAAAGATGAGGCAACGTATGGCCATCAGCAACAACTCATTAATTCCCACAAATGAGCCGGAGAGGATATGGTTGTACACAAGATGTTTAACGAATGAGCCGAGCAATTATGGAACTCGTGCTCAACAACAAAGTTTCAGCTTATCTTGTTCAAGTTTTAAAGATGCAATTTATATGGCCTAAGTGTAGAGAGAAGATTGAAGAGAAGAGCCACGGATAGTGAATTATTGATCAAAATGGCACGACATTGTCGTGCCATCAATGCATCCTATTATTTTTTTTTGTTGACCAAAATGGCACGACAATGTCTGCCATATTGCATCATTTTTTTTTTGGCGGGTTGTTTTAATTTTGGCGAAATATTTTGGTGGTAAATTATGGCACGACATTGTCGTGCCATATTGCTTCCTGTTTTTTTTTTATAATTCTTTTCCCTTTATCTTATATGTATAAAAAATAATTTAAATTATTTAATTAATATTAAATAAATTAAAAATAATTTAAATTAGTTATAAATTATTTAAATAAATTAAAAATGATTTAAATTAATTATAAATGAATACATTAAAAATGATTTAAATTAGTTCATAATAGTCGAGATCACGGCTATCATTTGTTCCTCAGTCCGATCAACATCCATTTCATCAATATTCAAATCTAAAACGTCTTTAAATAAAGGTTTATAACCTTTATACATTAGATGTTAAACAAACGAATGAACCATTATACAAAAGATGAGCAACGAATGGCCATCAGCAACAACTCATTAATTCCCACAAATGAGCCGAGATGATATGGTTGTACACAAGATGTTAAACGAATGAGCCGAGCAATTATGGAACTCGTGCTCAACAACAAAGTTTCAGCTTATCTTGTTCAAGTTTGAAAGATGCAATTCCTAACTATGGGCCAAGTGAGAGAGAAGATTGAAGAGAAGAGCCACGGATAGTGAATTATTGATCAAAATGGCACGACATTGTCGTGCCACAATGCATCCTATTATTTTTTTTGTTGACCAAAATGGCACGACAATGTCATGCCATATTGCATCATTTTTTTTTGGCGGGTTGTTTTAATTTTGGCGAAATATTTTGGTGGTAAATTATGGCACGACATTGTCGTGCCATATTGCTTCCTGTTTTTTTTTTATAATTCTTTTCCCTTTATCTTTATATGTATAAAAATAATTTAAATTATTTAATTAATATTAAATAAATTAAAAATAATTTAAATTAGTTATAAATTATTTAAATAAATTAAAAATGATTTAAATTAATTATAAATGAATACATTAAAAATGATTTAAATTAGTTCATAATAGTCGAGATCACGGCTATCATTTGTTCCTCAGTCCGATCAACATCCATTTCATCAATATTCAAATCTAAAACGTCTTTAAATAAAGGTTTATAACCTTTATACATTAGATGTTAAACAAACGAATGAACCATTATACAAAAGATGAGCAACGAATGGCCATCAGCAGCAACTCATTAATTCCCACAAATGAGCCGAGATGATATGGTTGTACACAAGATGTTAAACGAATGAGCCGAGCAATTATGGAACTCGTGCTCAACAACAAAGTTTCAGCTTATCTTGTTCAAGTTTGAAAGATGCAATTCCTAACTATGGGCCAAGTGAGAGAGAAGATTGAAGAGAAGAGCCACGGATAGTGAATTATTGATCAAAATGGCAAGACATTGTCGTGCCACAATGCATCCTATTATTTTTTTTGTTGACCAAAATGGCACGACAATGTCGTGCCATATTGCATCATTTTTTTTTTGGCGGGTTGTTTTAATTTTGGCGAAATATTTTGGTGGTAAATTATGGCACGACATTGTCGTGCCATATTGCTGCCTGTATTTTTTTTTATAATTCTTTTCCCTTTATCTTATATGTATAAAAATAATTTAAATTATTTAATTAATATTAAATAAATTAAAAATAATTTAAATTAGTTATAAATTATTTAAATAAATTAAAAATGATTTAAATTAATTATAAATGAATACATTAAAAATGATTTAAATTAGTTCATAATAGTCGAGATCACGGCTATCATTTGTTCCTCAGTCCGATCAACATCCATTTCATCAATATTCAAATCTAAAACGTCTTTAAATACAGGTTTATAACCTTTATGATGTTAACAACGAATGAACATTATACAAAAGAGCAAACGAATGCATCAGCAACTCATTATTCACAAGACAGTATATGGTGCAAGAGAATGGCGCAATCAGCGTGCAACTAACAATTTAATATCTGTTCAAAATGAGTCAGATTTAATATGGTCACAAGTGTTAAACGATGAGTTCTAACGAATAAGGGAATGTGATTACAACGAAGTTCATTACAATGTAAGCGAACAGATGCAATCCAACTATGGGATATGATTCACAATGTTAACGAAAGCCAGTATAGAGTTAATACGCCACAGAATGTCTCCTCGGACCAAGGCGTAAAGCAGTTTATTAACTCGCTTGTTTCGTTTGAGTCTGTATGAAATGAGCCGAGATGTTTAACGAATGAGCCGAGATGATATGGTTATACACGAGATGTTTAACGAATAAGCCGAGATGACTATAGAGCTCTATACAATGCTAATGGTCTATACAAAGTAATCTATGGTCTAAATCTCATCCACCCTTGAATTGTTATGGCATAGTACACATTCATAAGAAGGTGAGGGCCTCATACTTATCTCAATGCTAACGACATCAACAACGCACATCAGATGCAATTCCTAACTATGGGCCAAGTGTTAACCACAATGTCTCACCAGGCGTAAAGCAGTTTATTAACTCGCTTGTTTCGTTTGAGTCTGTATGAAATGAGCCGAGATGTTTAACGAATGAGCCGAGATGATATGGTTATACACGAGATGTTTAACGAATAAGCCGAGATGACTATAGAGCTCTATACAATGCTAACGACATCAACAACGCACATCAGATGCAATTCCTAACTATGGGCCAAGTGTTAACCACAATGTCTCACCAGGCGTAAAGCAGTTTATTAACTCGCTTGTTTCGTTTGAGTCTGTATGAAATGAGCCGAGATGTTTAACGAATGAGCCGAGATGATATGGTTATACACGAGATGTTTAACGAATAAGCCGAGATGACTATAGAGCTATATACAAAGTAATCTATGGTCTAAATCTCATCCACCCTTGAATTGTTATGGCATAGTACACATTCATAAGAAGATGAGGGCCTCATACTTATCTCAATGTTGAAAGCAACCCTAGAACCAATCACATGGACTTTGAATGTATTTGTCGACTACAACTTTCAAGAAATTGTAGCAGGTAATACTCTCTCGTCCTAAAATTATTATCCCCTTTTTACTTTTTCGGTATTTACTTTTCAACTTTAACCTTAAGTATATATTAAATAAAAGTACTTAAATTAAATATATCTATTTTTTCATTTTATAAAAGTATTTAATTTTAAATCAAAAGTTTTTAATTTTAATTATATATTAGAAAAGTTTTAATATTTATTTTAAAATAAAAACTAACTTAAAAAGTTATTTAAAAAGTTTTTAAATAAAAAAAATACTCGCAGTTTGGGTCGACATTGTCGACCCATTCTGCATTTTAAAAATCCTTTTAAGATAAAACCTTATTTAAAAAGTTTTTAAATTAAAAAAAAATATACTCGCAGTTTGGGTCGACATTGTCGACCCATTCTGCTTTTTAAAATGTTTTAATATTTTTTTTAAATTAAAAACTAATTTAAAAAGTTTTTAAATTAAAAAAAAAAAGTAAACACAATTTGGGTCGACATGCACACTTCTTTGACTGACTTTTTCGTTGAAAGTTGAGTGGGCCATGGTCAATGTTGTCGACCCAAATATATTGCTGGTGCCAAACATAAGCTTTTGGTGTAGTGTTTGTGTCGTATGCATTAGTATAGATTTGTGTTATAACACATAATCTAACAAACAAACGTACCTGCGTTTTAGATACTGGTAGATAACTAATCCAAGAGTCCAATTTTAACGCTCAAGTATTATTCAAAACATTCTCTGCCACCCAGAAAATTGGTAACACTTGAAGTTTATCACAAATCGTAGCGAGATTTGTTACATTGTTTTCAACCACTCTTTGTTTCTAGCCACACAAATTAAATAGAACATAAGAAACACAAAATAAGCGTTCACCAAACTGTCATTTGTTTGTTGTTAAAGTTCAATCTACTTTTATGATTTATTATCTCCTTCATTGACCTGGAAAAAGTGTCTGTTATACGCACCAAGTAAGCACTTTCTTCCACCCCTCCGAAAACCGATTACATCTCAAGAAGCAATGAACAACTGTTTCTTACTCATCCCCAAAATGAGGGCAAAGAGTCGAGTGAAGATCCACGCCTGTATGATGAAGCCACGTAAGGACTGATAATCTTTTTTGACGTAGCCACCACATAAAAATAGAAACTTTCGTTAGTATAATTTAGCACCACATATAATGTTTCTTGAATAATAGAATTACACGGTTGGTCCTTGTGGTTTGCGTTGACTGACGGATATGGTCCTTTGACCAAAAAAATTGCGCCGGTGGTCCTTAAGTCAGAAACGTTATGCGCCGTTAGTCCCTCATTCCAAGTGGCCCCACAAACTAGTACTAACGCCCGTTATCTATTGGAAATTAAGGGGCATTTACGTCAATTCAGGTTACACTCTTGCATTTAAAACATACCAACCACGGTCAAATCACCAGTCATCCCCCAAACTCCAAACTATTCACACACACAAACCTTTTTCATCTTCTTCTTCCCCAAATCAATTACCCTGTTAATTTCTGAGGTTAAACTTCGCAAACCGTTCAGATGGTGTCCCCATTGTACGAAATTAGGGCAAATGATGTTCATGATCGCGATCCATATGCCATGTATCGTAAGTATATTGTTTTATAATTTTTTGACAATGTTGACAATTTAGAAGTTTTTTAATCGTTATTATTGAAGTATAGTATGATTTTTTTGGGTTTGCAAAACTTTGATTGATGTTTTGATGTGTAAAACCCTAGTCTGATTGTTGCTTATAATTTTTTGCAGACATTAAGTCTACTCTGTTTTTCATCAAGCTTAATCATGGTGGTCTTTTCACGAATGCACCTAACAGGATATACAAGAATGGTAAGAGTACTTTTGTGGATTTAATAGACAGTGACCAGTTTTCTATCCATGAAATTGATTCAATGCTAGAAGACTTAGAGTATGATGGGAGGAGGGTGATGTTTTACCATTTCTTGAAACCTGGTTATGATTTAGACAATGGACTAGAACCTTTAGCATGTGACAAAGATATTCAGTTATTATGTAAGTATGTGATAGAAGGTCTTAAGCTTGTTGAGGTATATGTTGAGTATGAAAAGACCAACCCTGACATTTACACACCATCAAAGCCTAAAAAACTTGTAATAGAAGAGTTAGATGATGCACCAAGAACATCAAGGGCAGGGATTACCCCAGTGGCTAAGAAACTAGTGTTGGATGTGAATGAAGGTAGTGGTAAAGACCCTAGTCAGTTTGTAAATTTAGAAGCAGGGCAAAGTAGTGCAGTTGCTAATGATGGGTCTTCTCAAGTCCCAAGTCAGTTTGTAAATGACTTTTACTCATCTTATGATCCTTATGTAGAGTCACAAGATCCTAACTTTGACCCATTTGCTGACTTGGAGCTTATATCTCCCACAAACCCTGAGGTTGAGGTTCAAACTGAGACTATGAATGAAACTGAAGGTGACAATGAAACAGAGGTTGAGATTCAAACTGAGGGAGAGCTTTTCAAGATCAACTACAAAAAAAACATGAACTAAGTGTCTTAGAAAGTAAGGCATTTAGAGCAAAACAAGCCGCTAAAAGAAAATTAAGGGGTGATTACACACATCAATACAAGATGCTCAGAGATTATGTGTTGGAATTGCAACAAGCTAATCCAAACACAACTGTCAAAATCCATGTTCAGTCTGAACCAGATCATACAGTACCAACAAGAGTTTTTAAGAGAATCTATATATGTTTGGGGCCTTTGAAAGCTGGATTCAGAGCTGGGATGAGGGAATTGCTTGGATTAGATGGGGCATTCATGAAGGTGTTGGAGTATGCTCGTGTCATAATCACTAATTATATGGCTAGACATATGTGAGCTTATGGTGTCACACACTTATACACTGAGACATCATTTATAGATTATAATTATCGTATTTATAATATATAAACGGCTATGTAACAAGGAATCTATAACAGGCCATAAAATACTAAGTTAGACTTAGTGTTTTTGGATTGGACCAACAATGGGCAAGCCCATTATTGGCCCTCACCATGGCCGGCCTTATGGATGGGTAGGAGAGGCTTATTGTGGTTTTTATAAGGGTGCAAAGTGTAACTAAATGTTGATAAGTTCAATCAAATATTGAATGAATCAATCATCTAATTAACTTGCAACTATCAAGGAGGATTTCTCTCCTCCCTCTCCTATACCCTACGGCACAAACAAAACACCCTCTAGGGTTTTTGTGTTTTTTCCATCTAAATTAACAATTCATATTGTATGCATTGTTCTTGATTTGTTACACCGGTTAGACTAGCATCATTGTGGTGTTCAAGGAAGTGTAGTGTGGATACACATAGAGGTGATCTCCATTTGATCACTTGGGTTTCTCATTCCATTCGTGTGGTGATATTGGTGGTGTTACCCGGATCACGCTACAAAGGTATAAAACATGTTTGCTTTATTTGTTTTATTTAGATTGATCATATGGCTATATGGATCCTTGTATGGTGATGTTTTCCGCTGTGCTCATTTGTTTAACATGTTATTTTATCCTACATCACCTATAGTGGTATCAAAGCCATCATATGTTGTCATATGATCATCTTGTATGCGTAAAAATGGCTAAAAACGTGGTTTTTTAATGGATTTAAAAGTGTAATTTTAAAACAGCCCCTAGGGCTTATATATTCTGAATATGTCGACCTATATGAGGTCTTAAGATCTGGACTTTTTGATCCTATGGCCATTTTTTATGCATACATCAATTGTTTACTTGATCGGTACCCGTAAAATGGTCTAAAAACGTGTTTTTTAAGAGATTTTTTAACCCGATTTCTAATCAGCCCATGAGGCTTATTTTTCTGTGGTAAAATGGTGTTAAGAAGGTCCTAATATCAGTGGGTTATGAGTCTATGGCCATTTGTCACGCGTACCATTCGGGGTTTTAATTCTTGTTAATTATTTCTTCGATTCGTTGGCTAACAATTTAATTCTTGTTATTTATTTTGTTATCCATGGCAAATACATGCATGTTTGTCCATGGAGTTAGCCAACACCTTGTCATGATCATAATTTTAATGTATTATTATGTGTATATGCAAAGCCGATGAAAACCTAGACCACTTGTGCGTTGTGATTGTGATTGTTGGTTGATTTTCTTGTTTTTGGGGTTTGCCATTGTTTCGGCACTTTTGTAATGTATTTCATTTGGTTTTGCCATTGTTTGGGCATTTTTACAGTAGATAGAAAGTAGATTAGATGTATTTTACTTTATATATATTGTAACAAAAGGCTTGGAAGCAAGTGGCGAAAGAATGAAGAGTTTTGAACCAAAAGTAGCTGCTGGACACCTGATGGGAAAACGCGATTTCCAGGAGATTGGTAAGGTATTTTTGGCTAAATTTTTTCGTGCAGGTTCACATGACATGGGCCTACAACTCTCTAGTTTGGGCCGAAGCAAGAGGAGGACTCCTTCTAGGCCGTTTGGGCCTCGCAAGACAGGAAAACTGGGCTGACAGAATCATGTTTTCATGTGCATTATGGGCCTTTACTTGCCCATGATTGTCTTGGGGCAAGTGGGAGCCCTCCGTGTGGTTGTGATATTTGTCCCTAGTTGACTCTTGGTTCTCGTGATGGCTCACGAGACCAAGCATAGGATTTTCATCGGTTGAGGCTTTGCATATTGTGGTTGTGTGTTTGTTTGGTTGTTTTATATATGTTGTGACTATATGTAAAACGGAAAATTGTTTTCTTAAAAACTTGAAACGAAACTCAAACCATTTTGAACTAAGTCTTATGATTTAGTTTAACTAAGTTTAAATATGATTTGAAACTTAAAATCATTGTTTTATAAATAACACTTAAACCAGTTGAGATTGTTTATTTATTTATTTATTTGTATTGTCCAAACTAAATAATAATCCACTTAGGATATATATTAGTCTTGAAAATGGACAACTTGACACACGTAAATAAAACAATGATTAGAATTAAGTTAAGAAACGTTTTTAACTTGTGTTACGAAGAATGAATGCATGCTTCTTTCGTACACGTTTTTGATCCACATCAAAATATTTTACCAGTAAAAAAAAATTTAAGTCATGCCGTCCAATTGTTGAGAGCACTTGCAATTACTTTTTGCCTATGCATAGGACCTAGGTTGAATTGTAACCCAAGGTGACTATTCTCTATGCGTGGGACCTAGATATATTCTTACTCGTTTTCAAATTGGATGACTTAATCGAGTTAAGTGGTTAGACCTTGACCTGAGGCAAAAATGGGACTAAACATGCCAACTTGACACTAGTTGCTTGTTCACTAGTGCCATGAGTCCCATAAAGATCTAATAGTTGCACATGTAATGCAATTGGTCGACATTACCTACCTATTGAATTCACCATTGCTAGCAGATCAACTGATGTGGTGGTGGAACCTCAATGAGGATCTTAGCCTTTTCGTAAAATTAATTGTTTTAATATGCTTAAACTTGGGTAGTTAATTTTAAAAAGGATTAATTATTGAAACTTACTAAAATTTGAACTTTGTTTATTTTGTAGATGACAACTCCTAATCAAACTATAAACAACTCGTACATCAGATCGATTCTTGAAAAAGAAAAACTGAATGGTAATAACTTTTTGGACTGGTATCGCAACCTGAGGATTGTCCTCAGGGCTGAGCAAAAGTTTTACCATCTGGAAGAACCTTTACCTGAAGCACCCCCTGCTAATGCCTCCGCTACTGTTCGTAATGCCCACACTCGTAGGGTTAATAAGCAGCAAGAGGTTGCTTGTCTTATGCTTGCAAGCATGATCCCTGAGCTCCAAAAGAACTTAGAGAACCTTGCAGCATTTGACATGCTGACCGAACTGAAAACCATGTTCGAGCAGCAAGCTGAGCAAGAATTGTTTGACACTGTCAAAGCTTTTCATGCGTGCAAGCAGGAGGAGGGCCAATCGGTCAGTAGCTACGTCATGAAAATGAAGGGCTACCTTGACCAAATGGAGCGTCTTGGATACCCCATGCCTCAGATCCTTGGAGTGAGCTTGATACTTACCTCACTGTCAAAGGATTATGATCAGTTTGTGCAGAACTACAACATGCACAGCATGGGCAAGACCATTCCTGAGCTGCATAACATGCTGAAACTTGCAGAGAAAGGAATGCCCAAGAAGGCTCCTATGGTCCTAGCTATAAAGGAAGGACGAATCCAGAAGAAGAAGCCGAAGGCAAATGGCAAGGGAAATGGTAAGGGCAAGGGTAAGCTTGCTTACGCCCCCAAACCAAAGATCCCCCCACCTACCAAGAAGGAGCACCCGGCAAAGGACTCTCCCTATCACCATTGTGGAGTGAAGGGGCATTGGAGGCGGAACTGTCCGTCCTACCTAGAAGGGTTGAAGAAGAACAAAGCTAGCGGAGCTAGCACATCAGGTATCTTCACTATAGAGCTCTACACTCTTCCTAACAAATCCTGGGTATATGATACTGGTTGTGGTACTCACATTTGTAATAATGTGCAGGGGCTTAGGGGAAGCAGAAAGTTGAATCAAAGAGCTTTAAACCTGTACGTTGGTAATGGCAACCGTGCAGCTGTCGAAGTGATAGGGAGCTTTGATCTCATCCTCCCTAATGGTTTAGTTATTGTTTTAAATAATTGCCATTTTGCACCTACTATCACTAGAGGTGTTGTTTCACTTTCACGTTTGAAAGATGATGGTTTTATTCATACTTTTACGGATTATGGTATTGCAGTTTCTAAGGATAATGTATTTTATTTTAATGCTATTCCTCGTGATGGCATTTTTGAAATTGATATGCATGATTCTGTTTCAAACGTTAGTTCTATATATAATGTTAGCAATAAGAAATCTAAACGTAACTTAGATTCCACTTTTCTATGGCATTGCCGTCTTTGCCACATAAACAAGAAACGCATTACGAAGCTGCAACACGATGGGCTTTTAGAGTCAACCGACCATGAGTCGTTTGATAAATGCATTTCTTGTATATCTGGTAAAATGGCACGAAAGCCTTTCTCCCATGTAGGAGAAAGAGCTAAAGATCTACTTGGACTCATACATACTGATGTATGTGGCCCATTTAGAACAACGTCTAGGGAAGGAGCTAACTACTTCATTACTTTTACTGATGATTACAGTAGATATGGTTATGTTTACTTGATTAAACATAAACATGAAGTCTTTGAAATGTTCAAAGTCTTTCAAAATGAAGTAGAAAATCAACTCGGCAAGACCATAAAGGCCCTCCGATCCGATCGAGGAGGTGAATATATGAGTCAAGAGTTTTTAGATCATCTAAAAAGGTGTGGGATCGTCTCACAATTCACTCCTCCATATACACCACAACGAAATGGTGTATCTGAAAGGAGAAATCGAACCTTGCTTGACATGGTTCGATCTATGATGAGTCTAACAACGTTGCCAATGTCCTTTTGGAGTTATGCTCTAGAGTCTGCTGCACGCATTCTCAATATGGTTCCAACCAAGAAGGTAGACAAGACACCATACGAAATATGGCATGGGAAGGTCCCTAATTTGTCTTACTTGAAAGTCTGGGGTTGTGAGGCTCTCGTGAAACGAGACACACCTAACAAACTTGAGCCCAGAGCTATCAAATGTATCTTTGTAGGATACCCAAAGGAAACGAAGGGTTACTACTTCTACTACCCACCCGAGAACAAAATATTTGTTGCTCGGTATGCTGAGTTTCTTGAGAATAGTCTCATTTCACAAGAGGAAAGTGGGAGCAATGTAGACCTTGATGAAATTCAAGAGGAAGATGCACAACCTTCTGGTAACACTAGTGAACATCAAAATGAGATTGAACATGAAAATGTTGAACCACATCAAGATGTTGCTCCTATTCGTAGATCCGCAAGGATACCTCAAGCACCTGAACGATATGGTTTTTATGTCGATGCTGAGGAACATGAGTTAGGGGATCATGGTGAACCCGCTAACTATCGAGATGCATTATCGAGTCCTGAACACGATAAATGGATCGAAGCTATGAATACGGAGATGAAATCCATGAAAGACAATGATGTCTGGGTCGAAGTTGACCTACCTCCTAACGCTAAAACCGTTGGGAGAAAGTGGCTCTTCAAAAAGAAGACCGACATGGATGGAAATGTACACACCTACAAGGCTCGTTTGGTAGCAAAAGGTGTCACTCAAACCTACGGGGTTGACTATGAAGAAACCTTCTCGCCTGTTGCAGACGTTAAAGCAATTAGGATTCTTATAGCCATAGCAGCGTACTATGACTATGAGATTTGGCAAATGGATGTCAAGACAGCTTTCTTGAACGGCCACCTAAACGAAGACGTTTATATGGTGCAACTCGAGGGCTTCGTGAATCCCAAACATCCAACTAAAGTATGCAAGCTTCAAAGATCCATTTATGGATTAAAGCAAGCATCCAGAAGTTGGAATAAGAGATTTGATGAGGAAATCAAGAAAATTGGTTTCACTCAAAATCTCGATGAGCCATGTGTATACATGAAAACTAGTGGAAGTATAGTCGTGTTCCTAATCTTATATGTCGATGACATATTGCTCATGGGAAACAACATTCCAATGCTACAAGATGTAAAATCCTGGCTTGGAAATTGCTTTGCCATGAAAGATCTAGGAGAAGCCGCGTACATACTTGGAGTCAAAATCTATCGTGATAGATCAAAACGATTAATCGGCTTATGTCAAAGTGCATACATTGACAAAATCCTGAAGCGATTTAGGATGCAAGATTCCAAACGTGGAAATCTTCCAATGCAACCAAATACAGTATTGAGTAAAGCTCAAGGACCCTCCACACCTGCAGAATGTATGC
The DNA here is from genome assembly GCA_021014915.2 of Artemisia tridentata subsp. tridentata. Lineage (NCBI taxonomy): Eukaryota > Viridiplantae > Streptophyta > Magnoliopsida > Asterales > Asteraceae > Artemisia > Artemisia tridentata. Next base: position 137,210,816 of record CP139509.1, on the reverse strand, counting down.
GGTTAGATGCACTAGACCTGATGTAGCGTTCTCTCAGAACCTAACGAGTAGATTTCAACAGGATCCAGGAGAATGTCACTGGACTGCTGTTAAGAACATATTAAAGTATCTACGAAATACTAAAGATATGTTTCTTGTTTATGGTGGTGATGTCAAGCGTGAGCTCAGTGTTACTTGTTACACTGATGCAGGCTGGGAGACGGATCGTGATGACACCAAATCCCAAACGGGATATGTTTTCATCATGAACGGAGGTGCTGTTGACTGGAAGAGTGCCAAACAAAGCACTATCGCGATGTCCTCTACAGAAGCTGAATACATAGCTGCTTCTGAAGCTGCAATGGAGGTGATTTGGATACGTAAATTCATTTCTGGGCTTGGCGTTGTCCCCAGCAATGAACGACCTATGGATATGTACTGTGACAATACAGGTGCCATTATCATAGCCAATGAACCAGGTGTTCAAAAGGGTGCTAAACATTTTCGTCAGAAAGTTCACTACATTCGAGAAGTAATCGAAAGTGGTGATATTCGTCTTCTCAAAGTTCACACAGATGACAACATAGCTGATCCTTTTACTAAACCAATGCCTTGTGCCAAACATGTCGAACATGCTAGGAGCATTGGACTTAGACCAGCTGGTGGTCTCATGTAGATCTGTATTTTTAGTATTTTAATAATTGGAACATTGAACAGTTTATATTTTTGATGAATTGATGTAATGGTTATGATTGTTTTCATTTCATATAAACTGTGTTCTATATTTGCATGTTTAATCCATGAATAATTTATTTATTCTAAAATTATCCATTGTCGGTTGACGATACGGGAGTATCATCAAATTAAGGCAAATGTGAGCGTGTTGGTGATTCATTTGCCAAACTCACATGTTGTTCATTATGATGAACATTGGATTGACCCAACCTACGAGTCTTCACTACATGGATCGTCATCAATAGTGAAACTCGCTAGAGGTTATGTCTCTTATCCTTAGACTTGAGATGCAAGCAGGTCTTGCATATGTGGAATTTCATTCTTTGATATGGTTAAACGCTGTCATGAATAAGGTAGTTATAAAAGCCATTATCAGGAGTGATATGAAGCATGTGAATGACACGTGCAGTCAAAATAGGATTTGTTCCTCCACATGTTATGGAGTTAGATACTATTGGGCCCCTCGATGAATTGAACAGATGTTTGTATGGCCATACCCAAATGAGATTAAGATGAATCTTAATTCACTTGGTAATCTTGTTCAATATCTATATCGAGAAACAGAATAGTTGAACTATTAGAATGACATTTGATCCATGTCTAATGTTCAACACGGTATCTGTAACAAAAGGATAGATGACATATAAACCATCTGAAATGAGACGTTTAAGAAACTAACCTCACATATTTCTAGGGGCATTGGCGTGTTGCTAGATGCTAACCATTGCTTGTATAATTACTTGATTATTATGACGTCGCAAGTGGGAGCTGTTGGAGTATGCTCGTGTCATAATCACTAATTATATGGCTAGACATATGTGAGCCTATGGGGTCACACACTTATACACTGAGACATCATTTATAGATTATAATTATCGTATTTATAATATATAAACGGCTATGTAACAAGGAATCTATAACGGGCCATAAAATACTAAGTTAGACTTAGTGTTTTTGGATTGGACCAACAATGGGCAAGCCCATTATTGGCCCTCACCATGGCCGGCCTTATGGATGGGTAGGAGAGGCTTATTGTGGTTTTTATAAGGGTGCAAAGTGTAACTAAATGTTGATAAGTTCAATCAAATATTGAATGAATCAATCATCTAATTAACTTGCAACTATCAAGGAGGATTTCTCTCCTCCCTCTCCTATACCCTACGGCACAAACAAAACACCCTCTAGGGTTTTTGTGTTTTTTCCATCTAAATTAACAATTCATATTGTATGCATTGTTCTTGATTTGTTACACCGGTTAGACTAGCATCATTGTGGTGTTCAAGGAAGTGTAGTGTGGATACACATAGAGGTGATCTCCATTTGATCACTTGGGTTTCTCATTCCATTCGTGTGGTGATATTGGTGGTGTTACCCGGATCACGCTACAAAGGTATAAAACATGTTTGCTTTATTTGTTTTATTTAGATTGATCATATGGCTATATGGATCCTTGTATGGTGATGTTTTCCGCTGTGCTCATTTGTTTAACATGTTATTTTATCATACATCACCTATAGAAGGGGCCATACCCAGGTCAACTATTGACAGCTGTGAGTATAGATCCGAACAATGGTATCTATCCATTGGCTTATGGACTTGTTGAGACTGAAAACAAAGAGTCATGGACATGGTTTCTAACTCAACTTGGAGATGACCTTGATCTATATAGGAATTCCAATTTCACTTTCATAAGTGACAGGCAAAAGGTACTTACTTCAGTCTAATTTCAATTTACTTTTATAAGTTTTGTTTTTGCTAATTAATCTACTTTGTATGTTAAAACAGGGTATTATTCCAGCAATTGCAAAACTGTTTCCAAGTGCAGAGCACAGATTCTGTGTGAAACATATTCATGAGAATATGAAGTTGCAGTGGAATTACGATAGGTGTCGCATTTGGCCTTATCGCATTTGGCATCGCTGTTTAGCTCTATCGCATTTGACCATATCGCAGTTGCAACTCAGAGACTTATCGCAATTGAGGATTATCGCATTTGAAGTCTGAGCAGGTTATCGCAGTTCTGTCCGAGATACATTGCCCAATTGCGATATCGGACAACCTTTGGCAAAAAAAAAAAAAAAAAAAAAAATTGTAAAACTCAAATTTTCCCAGCATCATTATAATGTCATTTTATGGCATATTTCACATCAAAATCACAATTGAAATTATCAGACTGCACCTTCAACATCACCACGTATAGCCGAAAAGATCCTGATCAAGATTCACAATCAGATGACAATGGTCAAATTATCAGCTGTGGCTACAAGGATGATGATTCATTATTACTTATTTGAAGTTGAAGTGGAATATCTCGGGTACGTGTACTTAGTATCTTGAAGATATCGCAAATCTGACCCTTTCACAATTGGTTGAACTCTTTTGCAATTGGTTGAACTTTTTCGCAATTGGTCCCTTTCGCAATTGGTCCCTTTTCGCAGTTGGTTGGTTGCATGTTTCTTCGAGATCCTTGTTTGAGCTAACAGATCATTGAATGATTAAGTCTTGATTTATCTAGTTTTCATAGGTCAAGGGGTGGACGGACGAAGACCTAGTTAACTATCACTTAAAGGAGATACGTTGTAGTACTCAGTGTCACACAAAGATGTGGATGATTCAAGAGATGTTCATATACTATTAAGGAAGGATGGATGGGTATATGAAACGACCTATGCTATAAGGAGTTACATTGTAGTGCTCAGTATAGGTACTTAGTCATACAACAGTGCAAGTTTAAGACACAAGTTTGGGTTATTCTACTTTAGTCTCAAGTTCGTCATAGTGGGTTTTCTCCATCAGTAGTCACTACATGAAGCCGTTGTTTTTGATACAGGAGGTTAGATTGGGTATATCGACATCTTCTCACGGGCTGATATGATTCCTGATAAAGGGCTTCCAGTTTGTATTTCACGTACACATCAGTATGCTGATTCCGATTAATCGTAACCAGCAGGGGAGAGAAATGTACGAGCTGATCTCTCATGGGAAAAATAACTGGGATGCATTTGGTGAGATAAAGATGTTGATACCTTATTCCCCCGAACTGCAGGGCACTCAGGGCATTCAAAATATGAGGTTGTCAGTTTGGGGGAGAGCACTAATTAGGGGAGAGCACACAGGGCACTCTGAATTAAACCCTAATTAGATTTGCTCACATGGTTCGTCTGCAAGTAAAGAAATGGCGGCTGAGAAGATTATGCAAGCTGAACGAAGTAATGAAGTTTGAAGATCTTTCTCATGTATTTGTATTGAATTTTACTTGTAGGGAACATTGTAAGCAATTCCCATATGACTTCACTTTGGGGAGAGATTGTTAGCTTTAAAGTTTTGTCATTTGTGGGAATTGCAGTAGCATGTAAAGTACAAGGACTAGTTTAGTCATATTGCTAAGTTAGACTTGTAGCTTTGTAATAAATACCCTCCTATGTCAATACTAGGAGGGTTGAGGATTCATTTGTAACACATGAGGTGTGTGTGTTGTCTTTACTTCTCTCTTTAGACAACATACACACCTCGGCAATCAATAAACCGAAAATTCAAAGTTTAATCTTTAGTTCGAGTTTATGGTGTTTCCTCCACCTCCAAACGTGATTCTTGGTCATAATATACAAGGATATGTTATGGAAAGCAGCAACTGCAACAACAGTCCCAGAGTTTCAAGTTGCAATAGAAGAGTTGAAGGCAATCAAGAAAGAGGCTTATGATTGGATTTGTAAAATTCCTCCCCAACACTGGACCAGATCACATTTCTCAGGTATTTGTTAAACAAACCACATTTCTCATGTATTGATTAACTACTTTCTAAAAAACAACATTCTTATACAGAGAGAGCCAAGTCATATGTGTTATTGAACAATATGTGTGAAGTTTTGAATGGGAAGCTAGTTGGTGGAAGAGACAAACCAATAATTGCCACATTGGAGTTTTCCAGGGAGTATCTAATGAGAAGGTAATAGATTGCAGACCCTAATTGTCATTCAATTTAATGTATATTCTTAGGAGGCAGACCCTAATTGTGATTCAATGTAAATACTTAGGATTGTCAATGTGAACAAAGTTATTGCAAGATGTGATGGACCACTCACACCAACTGCTACAAGGATTTTGAAAGCAAATGCAGTTGAAGCTAACAAGTACACTGTCCAATGGAATGGAGGTGAGTTATACCAGGTAAGTGGTCCATGGAATGACCAGTGTGTGGTCAATGCTGTTGCTAGAACCTGCACTTGTAGAAGATGGGAATTGACGGGTATTCCTTGCAAGCATGCTGTTGCAACAAATTGGAACATGTCACTTAACCATCAGGATGTTGGCTTACCAGAAGATTGGGTGCATCCATGCTATAGGTTAGATACTTGGAAGAAAGTATATTCTTTTCATATCACACCTATTAGAGGTCCTGTCCATTGGCCCAAGTGCAATGTTCCAACCACATTGTTGCCACCAAAACATCAGCCACAAGTAGGCAGACCTAGGAAAGCAAGGAAAAAATCAAAGACTGAAAAGGATATAAGTATAGTTAAGGATGGTAAGCTTTCAAGGCAACACAAGACTGTAACTTGTGACAAATGTGGGAGCAAAGGTCACAACCAAAGAAGCTGCACTGGACCAAGAGTTTCAAAGTCAAGTAAGAGGAAAGCTTCAAGCAAAGGTGTGGATTTAGATGGTGATAACCCTGCAACCACTGCAAGTGCACAAGATAAAGGAAAATTTGTGGCAACAGAAGATGCTGCAAAAAAGAATAAAGCACCAAGGAAGAAAAATATTGTGTTAGGTTGAACTTTGTTTGTTTTTAGGTCTGTTATGTTTTGTATGGGTCAAAACAGTTGGTTGTTAGGTCTGTTGTGTATGGTATGGGTCAAAACAGTTATGTTTAGTATGCAGAATATAAATTAAGTTGTTTTTGATGTTTATGGCATTCTATGCCTTTAAACTTGATTGATTAATGATGATTATGTTTAGTATATTGGTTTTCTTTGTTTAATGGTGATTATGTTTAGTGTAATTGGTTTTCTTTGTTTAATGCTTGACTTTTGACTATAATGGTCAAAACATCAGGTAATTGGTTTTCTTTGTTAATGCTTGACATTTGAGTATAATGGTCAAAACAGATGGGTATATTGGTTTTCTTTGTTTAATGCTTCACATTTACTCCACATCCTGCACTTTACCAAACCAGCATTGAATGACATTAAGACTATCCTTTACCAGCATTGAATGGCATTTGAGTATAATGGTCTTTATATTGGATTCTCGTTACCAAAAACTGTATTCAGCAAAAAAAAAACCTTTACTCAACCAAAACTTTACCAAACAAGTCAACCATGACTTCGAATCCACCCCCAATTGAAATTTCCTCAGATTCAACTTCATCTGAGGATCTCAAGTCTCCACAACCATGGAACCTACCATATACTTATTCTACATCATTTAACAAAAAAACCATCTCTAAAGACCTTTCCTCTGAACTCAGCTCTTTGCCTAGTTGGATTTCCAGTTATCACTCAACATCAGAGGATGAACAAGCTGTTTCCAAACCTCCTACAAAGTCTACAATGTTGGTCAGCCGTCATGTTGAAACACAATCTACTTCTATACCAGGTAAGAGGGTTCAGGTGCTAGGGCTATGCAATCAGCCCACTTGGGAAGGAATAAAACTGGGAAAGGGAAGCAGAAGATGTGGTAGGTTTTCATGGTACTTGTGGTAGCTTTTGTGGTAGGTTTCATGGTACTTGTAATATGCATCTATGGCTTTTGTAACTACTTTCTAATTTATGAAAGTTAAATGCTACTAGTTTACTTCAAGTACAAAATGCTTTTTTTTCATTAATCACAAACCCAAAATACAACTTCAAACTTCTTTTTTACATTAAACCCCAAACATACTGACCTAACCATCTAACTAATGTTGTACATTACAGACACAAAAAGCAAAACCCATGACACAATCAGATATTTCTTCATTCTTGATCTTTCTTGCTCAAGATCTTGTACCATTGCTTGATGATTGTTCAGGGACTTTAATAACCCAGGAATAATTGCCATAGAATGTTGACACATTTCGGGGTCAAACCAATCAACAAACTTGTTACAATCCTGTGAAACAAAATAAACCAACAACTAATTATTTGATTTTAAGATCAACACAATATTTTGTGCAATTACATATTAAAACCATAAATACATACCATTTGGGGACAACCATAAAACCTTCGACCTGGGTTTCGATTAGTCCATGATGTTTTGATAACAGCAACTGAATGACAACGAGGACATGTGGGCATTTTCTTGTTTTGATTTGCGAGTAACTGTGATTAGAAAATGGTGGTGGAATTAAAGAATCTAGGTGGGTTGGGGATGACTGGGTGGGTGGTAAAGAAATAGGGGGAAAAGAAACTAGGGTTAGATATTTAAGCGGGAAAAGAGTGGTACCTGAATTGACGTAAATGCTCCTTAATTTCCAATAGATAATGGGCGTTAGTATTAGTTTGTGGGGCCACTTGGAATGAGGGACTAACGGCGCATAACGTTTCTGACTTAAGGACCACCGGCGCAATTTTTATGGTCAAAGGACCATATCCGTCAGTCAACGCAAACCACAATTACCAACGGTGTAATTTACTCTTGTTTCTTGAATAATAGAACTAGATAGTGAGTGGGTCCTTCATCAATCATGTCTCATAAGATTTTTAGCCGTGAAATATTCACTTTCATCAAGTCGCCATTGCCGTGAATCCTGATGCAAGATACTTGGAGCAATATTTTATCAGTTTGTCAATTCCAATAAATCACGATAAATGAATAAGAATCACGTCATAAGATTTAGGTTGAAACTTCAAAAGTCTAAGCTTTATACGATTAGCAATGATTATTAAATATCACCATGTTACTCAGTACTCACGTTCTATTTTATGAATATATTATATTATTAAATTATAGGAGAAAATAACAACACAAGTAACCATTTTGCGCCCACTTAACATTTTATTCTGATCAGGATGACACCGGTCTTAGTCATTTTCGTGCACACCGGATCTTAGGACGACGGCGAAGACACAACAATTCGTTTGAGAAGTGAGGGTCAAGTGATTTCAAACGGACCCCGTTTACCCCCCAACAGTTCCTCAAGTGCGACACTCTGCGAAACTGCAGCGAAATATTCACGAGGACGCAGTGGGCCCAACCGCATTTGACAACAACACAAGTTGCATTATACTTGAAGTTGTGAATTTGTTGCCAATGAATGTGAGAGGAAACGTTGACAAGACACTTGTTCACATTTTTAATAAAACTTGGGAACTACAAATTATCATTAATATTTAGTGTTTTTTTTCTTCCTATTAACACAACCTATGTAACCACTCAGAAGTGGCCTTTTGGCAAAAATACTTGTAATTATCATTACTATAATGTGTGAGGTCTCCGGTTCAATTCCTATAGGTGGAAACCACCCTGAAATGGCCATGCAAACCTCTTGAAATTAGTCGGCAAAAATGTCAGAAACAATGAATATATAAAAGCTAGATTTTGTTCTTCTCCATATCCACCACCTTACCAATAAACCACCATAATCATCATTTTAAACTCTTATTATGATATTAACAGCTACTTTATAATTACAATCTTTACAGAGGTTAACAACAAAGTTCAATGGAAATTGAGGACTTTGATGAAATGTCAGAGATTAATGTTATTGCCATTGGTCTAGCTTCCCAAAGATTATAACATACATCGAACCCATGATGAAATAATCACTAAACAACCAACTCGACTAACAATGAAAAAGAGTGTCGTTTGCTGGTTCAGTGAGGGCATCATTCATTCACGTCACATCCTAATTCAACATATTGATACCTCTACTTAGCAAAAATATTTAGTAGGTAATCTTCTTTTTAAATAAGTTAAAATTGATCTATCAGTTTAAAGTGCAATTGCATGTCCTTATAAATTTATCAAACATTACATTTCATACATCAAATTCTGCCAGCTGGTTATTGGTACCATAAGGACTACAGGGCATGTTTGTGTAGCAGAATGATCCATGCCGATTATAACGTTTGTATTTTAGTGTAAACTAAATTGTGTTTAATATGCAATAAGGATCGACACTTAGTTGCAAATGAGGGTCGATACTTAGTTACATATTAATGGGACTAACGAGGGGTCAATAGGGAGATGGTACGGCTAGTTATAGCAGTTAGTACGGCTAGTTATGCTAAGGTACTGCTAGTGTTTATGCTAAGGTACTGCTAGTTATGCAAAGGTGCTGCTAGTTGATCACAACCTGCTGCTAGTTGGTTTAATCTGCTGTTAGTGGATTTAGCCTGCTTCTAACTTTAAGAGACTGCTGCTAGCTTTAAGAGCCTGCTGCTAGTGCAGACTTTATATAACTGTCATACAGTTATTTTCCCTTGAAAAACCGTTTTTAATAACTGTTTTAGACCCTATAAATTGTCTTGTTGATTCTCAATTCGATATAGAGAAAAACACAGAGACAAATACACACATATATACCGAAAAGTGGGATTGATCAAAACACCCTTTGATCATGATTTTCTGCAAACATACATACATACTTATCTTGAATCGAATTCGATTTTATCCGATCATAACTTGGTAGCCACTCTATTTTATTGATCTGAAAGTGTTCTCACACGACTTCGGATTTCTATCGGGTTACAATATATTCACCACAAACTACCCATATAAACAACATGCCGATTACAACTTTTACATCTTATTATTGAACCAATAGACACCTTTTTTGTTGTCTTCACCTTCATCAGCTTCAACAAAAAAGCACTCGGTAGCTTCTCTCCACATTGCTTTGATTATTGGGGTGCATGTCATCAAACTGATAGTAGCCATAGAGTTTTTCCTTTAGACTTAAGGGATTAATGCACATTATGGTTGAAGTCTTTCTACGTGAATGTGTATAAATAAGTGTGTTTGGGTGAATGCTTAGGTCAACATAACTAATTCTACTCGCAATCTAATCGCAACATAATAAATCGCAACTGAGAAAAAAAAATAATTTTTTTTTTTTTTTTTTTTTTTTTTTTTTTTTTTTTTGAGAAAAAAAAAATAAGTTTTTTTGCGTTGGTTACCGGACTCTACATTTTGGTGTTTGACATGCTGGTTAATTAAAGATGATGAAACCAATTTCCGTAAAAACTTGCCTTGTTTCTCAACGAATCAAGATTATAATGTAGAACGCAATTCGTTTACTGGAAAACGGTTGCGAAAGTGTTACGAAATAAACTCTATATAAACCAGCGTATTAACGGTATCTAGTTCTCTAAAAAGGATTAATATACTTTCTTTATGATAAAAAATGGAACCAACTACGAACGTTTAGCCATTCTATTTCTAACTGTATTCGAATTTTCTATTTTTTTATAAATATATTAATAAAACTGAATAGACATAAAAAGTAATATTGACTTGTGTACATTAGAAATAGAAATAGAGAAGATCATATAAAGTTGAAGAATAAAGGATCGACTATTTAATCCTAGTTGATGTAAATATCTTCCAAAAAATTTCGTTTTGCAATAATGGCTTCGTTGAGTCTTTTCAATTGTTTAAGACAATCTTTTAAGATTGACGCTTCACGACTCGTATTATCATAGAAAAATGTGACAGCTTCCCAAAAATATTTTGGCAGGCAATAGCCGAGTTGTTCGACGTCCTTGATTTTATAATATTTCTCATCTATAGACGCATTCAGAAGAGAAACTTTGTTAAGTAGTTCTTCTCCAAAGCTACTATCCTTTACAAGAAATTTTATAACAAACTTGCATTGTTTCTCAACAAAATGATACCCTGTTATAGAATCTAATTCATCCATGTTATTTTTGTTTTTTTAATTTATTTTTAATTATTTGACGGGAGGGAAGATATTGGCCCTCTTTTAGGGTTCAAACTTAGTGAGTTGGAAAAAGTCAAAAAGTCATCATTGCTTATACGAAACATAAAATTATGATACAAGTTCGACAGTGCAACCGAACTTATATTTCCCTATATAAATTAACCTATTTTCTATTCAAAGGATGTTTGTGATTTTATTATGCTTAAAAAGAGTGCTTTTAAGCTGACTAAAAGTAACTGCTTATGAATTGAGTGTTTGAATTTGATTCTGATTAAAAATAAGAAGATAAGCATTATTTTTGGTGTTTGGCAAATTCTGCTTATTCAATTGATAAATGGTTAAATGACAAACGTTTCTCATTTGTTACATATTGTTAAGTTAGTTAAAAAAACATAAAAGCAGAAAAAAATGATTTTTCTGTTAAAAAAACAAAAAAGCAGAAAAAATAAGCAATATGAAACACCCTCTCAGTACATATGGATACATTCACCAAAAAATGATTCCTTCTTATAACACTAACTACTTTTATCCCTGTTTTTTTTTTTACTATATAAACCCTATTATATTCTTACACATGAATCCATAAAAAAAGGTTTTCTGTGGACTTTAGGATGAATTTTCCCATGTTATACACGAAGGTTAAAAGCAAAATTTAGCGTCAACATCTTGTTTCACTGATAGTGTATTGAGCTCTCATTGAGACCGTATGTTAGTAATTTGGGAATGGAATTACTTGCATTTAACCATTATGTAGATACGTGATATGAGACTCCCATCTGCTATAACCCATTCACATTTAGATATGAATTTATGGGTTGATCGCATTGACATCCGAAAAGGTTCACAAGTAACTCCATCCCTATGGTGTCATCCTTATTTGACAACAACTATGCCACTGTTATTCTGCATTTATTCGTACGGCTGGAAGACGTTTTGTTGAAAAATAAAGAAAAAGAAATTAATATGAAGTATGTTTCATACTTAGGACAATAACATGGGACTGTTTTCTCTCTTTTTTGGTTATAAATAGATAATGATCAAATGCATGGAAACCTTCATATTATAAAAAAGCATGAAAACAATGGGCGACACCAAAGTAAATGAAACACAACATGAGAAGAGGGGATAATCGTTGTCGATGAATCTTGGCTCTTGCGCTGCATTTTTTTCTAGAATGTTAATTGTAAATTCATTTTGTTGCGATATTGGCATTTATTAAATTTACAATTTGATTACGATTGTCATTGCGAATTTCAATATCGTACTCGTGACGTTTTACATAGGTTTACAACTTAAATTGTTACAACAACATAGATTTATCTTGGGGAATTGGATGAAGCTGACCAGATATGTGTTGAAACCATGAATATGTCAATAAGTCACCAAAATAACCATTCCGAATATGTAGTTAAGAGTTACTTAACATCCCAAAGATGCATCTTGCTTTAACTCGAAGAATCATGCTGGACTTCAACGCAACTTACTTTTAATTATTGCGACAAAGTCTATGAATCAACCAATGTGTCTTGATGAAGTCTGAGTTTGTAATCTCTTGTAGTGACACCAAGGCTTCGCTTTAAAAACTTTTAGGATCCGTTCGTTTTGTTTATGGGTTTGGAATGAGATTAGGATTTGGTATTGAAAGAAAGAAAATCACGATAGAAAAAATAAATAATAATGTAAAATATTATTTTTTCTTAAAAACAAATATGAACGAAATTCAAATTGTTTATACAATTAACTCATGGTATTAAAGTTTCTTATGACTGACCTATGTCCTCTGATGTATTTAATGGGGATCTCTGTTACTTATAAGGAGTCATCAGGGATGTTTTTTTCTCAGAAGAAGTATGATATGGAGATTTTGGAATGTGCTGGTATGCTTTTGGTGTATTGCCATCCGTGTCATACACTAGTTGATATTGAGCCCAAGCTAAGTGCGGATGGTTTTTTTATATCTGATCTGACCTTTTATCAGAGTCTTGTAGCATCTCTTCAGTATCATACATTCGCACGACCCTACCTTTCATATGTCGTTTAACATATCTGTTTGTTTTTGCATGATCCTTGAGAGCCTCATCATGCAGATCTTAAGCAAATTCTACGTTATGTTCGTGGTACTATTAATCATGGGCTACAGTTGTATGTTTCATCTCCATTGTCTTTAGTTACTTATTCTGATGCGGATTTGGCAGGTTGTCCTACAACTTGTCTGACGACCTCCGGCTATTTTGTGTTTCTTGGCAATAGTTTGTCGTCATGGTGTTCTATGTGATAGTTTACTCTTTCTCGCTCTAGTGTCGAGGCAGAGTTTCGTGGGGTCGCTAATGCTATTGTTGAGACCGCTTGGTTGCAGAATTTGATTGGGGAACTTCACTCCCCCTCTCCACTGTTATTTTGGTATATTGTGCTAACATTAGTCCGATGTACATGTCTGCTAACCCTATTCAATATCTACGAATGAAGCATATTGAGCTTGATATCCACTTTGTTTGTGATCATGTTGCGGCAGGTCATGTTCCTGTTTTACATGTTCCTTCATGCTATCAGTTTGCAGACATCTTCACCAAGGGTCTGCCAATTGCTTTATTTAATGAGTTTTCAGCCAGTTTAAGCGTCCACTCCTCTTCCGTTCTAATTGCGAGTGGCCTTTAGCAGACTATTATATGAGACCCATGATTATTGTTTACTATATTTGGGCTTAGGTAATGTTTGATATTAACTTAATTGACTTAGGTGGTCTTTGAATTAGACTTAATAGACTTAATATGAAAAAAATTGAATTCATTAAATCATATGAAAACTATTTGTTTGTGACTTAATAGAGAAAGATGACTGAAAATATTAAGTAATAAAACTGAGGATGTATGTATTAAGTTTTCTCTTAATTAAATATGACTTAATATAAAAGTTTAACAAAAAAATCCTTAATATGATAATAATTAAAAAAAAAAATCCAGAAAGTCATATAGAAGTCGTTTGTTTATGAGTTAATATAAAAAGGTGACTGAAAATATAAAGTGATAAAACCGAGGTTGTCTGCATTAAGTCATCTCTTATATATTTAAACATGTCTTAACGTAGAATTTAAACGAACAAGCCCTTATATAGTCCGTTTATTATGTATTTATGGGTTTGTGTATTTATTCAGATTATGGGAAATACATAATTCTACATTTAAGTCATGTAACCTTTCTTTTTGCATGGTGGATGCCGTCAATAAAGTACAGTTTACGTGACTTGTAAACTTTCCTTATATTTTAAGAATATAGGGTGTGAACGGGTTTTTTTAAACGGCGTTAGCAGATCCTAAAAATAGTAATTTTTGATCCGCTAGTTCATCTTTTATAGATAATATATAATAAAATTTCACGTGGAAAGCTTGCAGAATTGATTAATGCCAATACATGCCACGGGAAGTAAACTTCTGGAAAATGTTTATGTTATAAAAGCATGAGAAACCATAAAGAGAATCATCAGCACAAGATCGAAAACTAGTTCACGTGGTCACTTCTCTCTGAGGTCTTCTTTCTTTCCTTGAAGTTTATATTTTTGTATTACATTCTCACTCTAATTATAGTTTACAAATATCATATATTGATCTAGATATATTTGCAGGTAAATCAGATATAAAAAACATGGGTGCAGATGGTCGGATGTCGGATCCATCTGAGGGGGATAATATCCTCCAACGTGTCCCAGTTGATCCACCATTCTTGTTGAGTGATCTAAAGAGAGCAATCCCGGCCCATTGCTTCGAGCGATCTGTCATACATTCATCTTACTATGTCGTTCATGATCTCATTATTGCCTATGTCTTCTACTTCCTTGCCAACACATACATTCCTGTCCTTCCTACTTCTCTAGTTTACTTAGCATGGCCGGTTTACTGGTTTTGCCAAGCTAGCATTCTAACAGGCCTATGGGTTATTGGACATGAATGTGGTCACCACGCCTTTAGTGAGTACCAGTGGATTGATGACACTATTGGATTCATTCTCCATACTGCCCTCTTCACTCCTTATTTCTCTTGGAAATACAGCCATAGAAATCATCATGCCAACACAAATTCACTTGATAACGATGAAGTTTACATTCCTAAACGTAAGTCAAAAGTTAGGATCTACTCAAAGATTCTTAATAATCCACCTGGTCGAGTGTTCACATTAATATTTAGGTTCACCCTTGGATTTCCTTTATACCTTTTAACTAATATATCTGGAAAGAAGTACACGAGGTTCGCAAACCACTTTGATCCACTAAGTCCAATTTTCACGGATCGTGAAAGGATTATGGTTATTGTATCGGATATTGGTTTTATTGGCCTTTTTTATGCAATTAAATTTCTTGTAGCAGCAAAAGGTGCTGCTTGGTTAACGTGCATGTATCTACTACCGGTGCTAGGCGTACATATCTTTTTTGTTTTGATCACGTATTTGCACCACACCCACCTCTCTTTGCCTCATTATGATTCCACAGAATGGAACTGGATCAGAGGGGCATTATCAACAATCGACAGGGACTTTGGATTTCTCAATAGGGCTTTCCATGACGTTACCCACACTCACGTCTTGCATCATTTGATCTCGTACATTCCACATTATCATGCAAAGGAGGCAAGAGATGCGATCAAGCCTGTCTTGGGTGAGTATTATAAGATCGACCGGACTCCAATTTTCAAGGCAATGTGGAGAGAAGCCAAGGAATGCATCTACATTGAGCCAGATGAAAATAGCAAGCACGAAGGTGTATATTGGTACCATAAATTGTGATCACTCATCTCAGTGCACATGTATGTTTAAATTGTTCAAGTTTGTAGTCTGTATAATAAGTTGTCCCGAAGATTTTACGGGTTGTTCTTTGGCTGAACCATCCATATTTTAATTATGTTGTGGGATATATATGTAAATTTGCTAATAAATTGTCCTAGTAACTTTTAATTCTGTCTACCTACTTTTGTTCAATTAGCAAACGAGTGACTAGTACCACCTAAATGGGTATGAAAGGATCAAGTTGATAGTAAGTGCAATGTTGTCTTTTCTTCCTTCACCATAGTGAGTATAAAAAATTGCCGTTCAAAATAAAATAGAGGTAAAAAAAATGCGGGAGAGAGAAAAAAGATGCAGGGTAATTTGTCTGCTTGGCTAGTTAAGCATGGGCTAATTCATAGATCTTTGGGCTTTGATTACCAAGGAATAGAGACTTTACAAATAAAACCCGGGGATTGGCATTCCATTGCTGTCATTTTATATGTATATGGTTACAATTATCTCCGCTCCCAATGTGCCTATGATGTAGCACCCGGCGGACTATTAGCTAGTGTCTGACCCAACTAGATTTGTTTTTCTTCTTTGTTAGCATTACTCATTAGTAGTTCTAGATGTCATATTTCCCATATCGAACAACCTAAATGCCTAATTGGTTAAAATCTATAGAAGTAAGCCTACAAATTATTTCATGGATACTTATTTATTTATTTATTTTTTGAACGGCAGCAAGGGAATTATTTCATGGATACTTGCTAATGTTTTGTGAGATGAATGTGGTAATAAGGCAATTAATCAGAATTTCGCCATGTCACATGAACGAGCCGAGATATTTAATTAGAAAGTAATGTCAAGTTTGTCATATACAATTATAGTCAATGATATACCTCCTTCAGAAACACAGAGACGATGTTTGATCGACTTGATTAAGCCGTTAAATCTCAGGGACATGACTAAAAATCAGTGAAGCTATGATTGTGACGGATATGTGGTTGTTAGACCATGTATAGTGGTGTGTAAGAGAGGATGGGGCGTTTTGCGCCATGTGGCAGTGTGGGCCACCATGGGTCTTGGAAGAAAAAGTGGTGTAGTGGTAGATGGTGCATGGTGGGGCACTATGCAGGCAAAAAAGTGGGGTTTTTTCGAATGAAAGCAAAGGGCGCGGGCGCTATGCAGAAAACGCTCCAGCCCTTTTTTGCTTCTTCCACGCCCTTCGATTATGGAAGATGGGGCGTTATGGGCTTATTCGGGGCGCTATAGGGGCTAAACACGCCCCAGTGGTCTTATGGAGTTCAACAGTTATTTCTCTTTCAACTCAAAAAGTTCAAGTCGAGTCAACTTCTTATGATTTCTGGCATTTGCTAGCAGTTTCTTTCATTTTTTCGATGAAATCGTCTTGGCCGGTCGTATGCAAAATAATATCCGAGTCCTTCGAAAAATTAATCTTTTGTTAAAATGAAGTCGAATCCATCTACTGGTAACTTGATTAGTATGGACGAATGTAGGATCTAAAAGATTGATGATTTATGTGTTTCGGGGGATCGTGGAAGCTCGAAGTAAAGGAAAGACATGGTATTATTAGATTGAAGAAAGGGGAAGATGTGTGTTTCTAGAGAGAGAAAGAAGAAAAAACACACGCACCTTAATGATACAAATGAGACATCCACCCTCCTAATTGTAACTAGGACGGTATTTATAGGAAACTAAGTGCCACACTTTACATTGTTGACACATTTAGTCCCTGTAGTAGAAGAAATAAGAAACTAATTCAATTCCCGAATGTGGCTTCACTTTTAAGGCTAACAACGAAACAATAAGATATTAGTATACTTGAGTCTCCATCTCAATTTCGACAAAAGTATAAGGCAGACAAAATCTAGTCGATCAAATGTGAAACATTTTATTCATGTAAACCAACAAAAAGCACAAATGTACATGAGATGAATACATACATCATACCAAAAAATTCCAACCATACAAAACAACATATATACAAACATAACAAGAATGCAAAATAAGGTTGAAAGGGCAAATTTGTAATCTAAATTATATGACAAGAGTAAAATTGCCACTAATTTTCTGAAAGGCTTAGATTTTCCACTTAGCTATAGACGCTGCGCTAGAACAAGTGTTCCATCCATCCATTTAGTGCATCGACCCAGACCAGGTTTGTATGGGTTCACATCGTCAGATGTGGCATCTGTGTACCATATTACCTGTGGGTAATTTCCAACATATGTGATTGCTAATTGTTGGTGATACCTTCTATCTGTTTTATGAAAATTTAATCTACCCGATTGCTCAATGTTTTGAGCTGGGCTGATCCTTTGATTTCAACTCTATTTACTCATGATTTGACTTTGTATGATCAGGCTTGGTTAATTTTATTTTCTTTCGTTGATCTGCAATTTTCTGATAGCCCATCGGTGGTGCTTTGTGCTATTGTTGGTTTCATGTCGAATATTTTTCTTTAGCTGTAGAAATTTTAGCAGTTTGGTTAAGTGCATCAAGACCTTATATACCTGCGCGCCCACAATGACTATTGTGAATGTAACAGTGGTAGAAAAAAGATTTTATTTTCATAAAAGCTGATTTACAAAGATTTTTCATCATGACATTGTTATAGTACGTTGTGTGAACCAAAGATAATCTCGATATAGCTTTGAAGGAAACTTGAAGGACCAAACTTGTAGAAACGAAACTCTACAACCGCTAGTTAGTTAATATTGTTAGAAATCTGTAGGATTTAGTGAAAGGACATGTCGGTTCATTCATACCGATTGGAATACTATATATACTTGATACTTTGTAACATTTACCGGTTAGACAAATAATATAAGTTATCTAGTTTGTTTATCGTTTGCAAATCGTATTTGACTCAACCAAAGATCCGAACACTTGGGACAACATTTGGCATCAAGAGCCTTGTTTGTACCACTCTCGTTACACCATCAAACAGAAACCAGAAACCTTGGTAACGAGACACATAAAACAGAAAACCAAAACAGAAAAAAAACCCCACGCTGAAATCTTTTTCAGGGACAACGCAACACTCTTGAACCTTGTTAACGTAAGAAGAGGTTGCCTAGATAACTTAGGGACAAAAGAAAGTCGTATACAACTTTCGTTGTGTCGAAATTTGCAAACAGGAAGGACACCGAACACGAAGTGGTGCCTTGTTTTGTTGTGATCATTTGTACGCGGCAACAAAACCAGAAAAAGGAAGAAACAAATTTGTTTAGAAGAATTTCTTGTTAACGACAACAAGAACGCACTTGTTGGTTCACTACAACGCAACAAGGGAAAAGGAAGGACGTCGAAAAGGATTGTGTATCTTTACCGAGATACACAAGAAAGAAAAGGAAGCGCAGAAACATTGAAAAGCGTTGCTTGGAAATTTGAAAGATACCGGTATAACAAAACAATTCAAGGATTGTTAGGACGTTGGCAATACAAGAACAACAACAAAATTTGAAAGAAAAGAGCGAATTGATCACTCACTGTGAAGGAATACCAAAAGGGTATTAAGGTTGTTGAGATACGGTGTGGACAAAAAAGAAAAGAAAAGAACGAGAAGAGTATTGCGAAAACAACAAGACGTAGGAGACAAGCAACAGCAGGAACGACAAACAAAATTCACTTTTGTTTAGACGTTGGTGAATACCGAGGGGTATTGAAAGGAGAAAAGGAAAAGCAAATTTATTTGCATCGGTAAAAAAATATACCGAGACTCATTTGCGAGGGACTTGGAAAAAAAGGAAACAACGACAACAATTCGAAGTTGATCGTGGCCAAAAAACACTTAGGGTGGATTTGGAGGATAGCCGAGACATAACAAGGGTCGTAGGCACGTAGTAGAAACCAAGTCGAGAAGAAAAGGAAAGAACAACGTGACGTTTGGTTGATATATTGCTTCAACATCAATACAACCGAATTGAATTTGAAAGGAGACGAGGAAAGAAAAGTACGTGGTTGATATAACTCAAAGTATCGACACACAAGTGGGAACGCGATTGTGTTTTAACACAACATACGAGGTCACATAATCATTGTTTGGATTTCATTTATACGTTTATAGTATAGATACCTATTTCATACTATTAGGAAATCCCGTGAACTATATATTGATCCCGTATTACTAGGATTCCCGGATAACTATTTCTGTTCCCGTAGTAGTAAGTTTACCATATTGGTTAGAATTCCCATACGATTAGATCGTGAAGATTGTAAACTCATTTAAGATGGCCGGTGACGATACAAACACTACACCAAAACCCGTGACACCTATCGCACAATATCAATGCCCTAAACTTAAAACCACAAACTACACTGTTTGGACTATACAAATTAGGGTTATACTTGAGGCACAAGGGTTATGGGAAACGATAGAAACTAAAGAAAATACGCAAGTAGATGATAAGAAGGATAAGGAAACATTAGCTTTCCTATATCAAGCACTGACCGAAGATGTGATTTTACAAGTAGCAAGTTGTAAAACTGCTAAGGAATTGTGGGAATCGTTAAAAAGGAGACACGTTGGAGAAGAAAGAGTGCAACAAGCACGATTACAATCATTGATGATTGGATTTAACGCACTTCAGATGAAGGAAGATGATACGGTGGATGCATTTACAAACAAACTGAATAGTTATGCCACGAAGGCTAAAGAATTAGGAAAAACCTTGAATGAATCACTTTTAGTACGAAAACTATTAGACTCCACACCAGATAGATTCATTCAGATAGTAGCATCCATAGAACAAACGAATGATCTAAATAGCATCACTTTAGATGAGATCGTTGGAAAACTTAAGGCATTCGAGGAAAGGATAAAACTCAGAAAGGGAGGACAAGTAGAAAGCCAGGATAACCTATTATTCGCACAAGGCGAACACTCTAGATATAAGAAACGTTTCAACAAGAATAGGGGTAGATCAAACTACTCACGAGGAAACTGGCAGAATAAAGGAAATAGAGATAACTCGAATGGAGAAAATTCAACTCACAACGACAAGCCCAATAAATATAGAGGTGAGTGGAATAAGAAGAAAGTGAAATGTTTCAATTGCGGGAGACATGGACACTTTAAAAGAGAATGTAGAAGTCCATCAACAACTCAGGAACAATCAAACCTTATCTTTGAAGATGATGAACCATCACTATTAATGACTTCACATGAAG
The DNA here is from genome assembly GCA_021014915.2 of Artemisia tridentata subsp. tridentata. Taxonomy (NCBI): domain Eukaryota; kingdom Viridiplantae; phylum Streptophyta; class Magnoliopsida; order Asterales; family Asteraceae; genus Artemisia; species Artemisia tridentata. The sequence continues at coordinate 137,190,287 of CP139509.1, read as the reverse complement.
AAGTATTGTTAAATGAAGGACAAATACAACCCGAAAAGTATGCTACAACAGATGCTAGCATATGGTATTTAGATAATGGTGCAAGTAACCATATGACAGGAACTAAGAGTCATTTTAAGTATATAGACGAAAGCATCATTAGACGCGTTCGTTTTGGAGATGGATCATATGTAGAAATAAAGGGTAGAGGTTCCATATTACTAGGATGTAGAAACAAGGAGCAAAAGATAGTTTCAGATGTTTACTATATTCCGAACCTCAAGAGCAACATACTTAGTCTAGGACAACTTACTGAGATAGGTTGTAAGATCATCATGGATGGAAATAAGCTGACTTTGTATGATAAGAATAGGAAGTTGTTGATGAAGGTAGAAAGGTCGAAGAATAGACTTTACAGTATTAGACTGCAAATAGAGACACCTATATGTCTCTTAGCAAATGTAGATAGCCAAGCATGGTTATGGCACGCTAGATTAGGTCATCTGAACTTTGACAACATCAACAAGATGACAAGAAAGGGTCTAGTGGAAGGAATACCAAGGATAAACCATGTAGGACAAGTCTGTGACGTATGTTTATTAGGTAAACACAGTAGAACACCATTTCCGAATCAAGCTAAATTCAGATCTAAGAACCCATTGGACTTAGTTTATGGAGATCTCTGTGGTCCCATAAGTCCAGCCACACATTCAGGAAAGAAGCTCATCTTCTTATTAGTAGATGACTGTACACGTTTCATGTGGGCTTACTTTCTTACATCGAAAGATCAGGCGTTCAACACATTTAAGGAATTTAGGCAGAAGATTGAAATGGAGTTTAGATTGAAGTTAAGAATGCTAAGAACAGATAGAGGAGGTGAATTTACATCAAATGAATTCACTAAGTACTGTAAGGAAAACGGAATAGCAAGACAGTTAACAGCACCATACTCACCGCAACAAAATGGAGTAGTTGAAAGAAAGAATAGAACGGTGTTATCAACTACTAGGAGTATGATGAAAGCGATGAAGTTACCCTTAACTTTTTGGGCGGAAGCAGTCAAACACGCCATTTACATACTAAATAGGGTACCTACACGAGCTTTGGAAGATAAAACACCATATGAAGCACTCTACAACAGAAAACTGAACTTGGAAAACCTTAGAATATTCGGATGCACAACTTATGCTAAGATAACAATCCCTCATTTGAAGAAGTTGGATGACAGAAGCATACCGATGGTTTATTTAGGAGTAGAGGAAGGATCAAAAGCCTGTAGACTATATGATCCTATAGGAAAGAAGAAACATGTTAGTAGGGATGTAAAGTTTATGGAAACAAAACCGTGGAATAGGAACGAGAATGAAGAGGATACGAGCACACAAGACACATTTTGGGCTAGTTTTGTGGAAGGGGAAGTTGACAAAGAAAATGCTACACCAGTCAACATAGAAAATGATGATGATACGTATCCAATGCCGGATCAAATACCAGAACCAATACCGGATCCAGCATCACCAATCACACCAGCCACATACACATACAACCCTAACTCAGACACTGAAGATGAAGCTACTTTTAGCTCATTAGAGAGCACAGATCAAAGAGTTGATGATACACCAATACGAGGTTTAAGAAACATAACGGATATCTATCAAGAAACACATGAAGTAGAAGCACCTAGCTTATTCTTCACAGAAGAAGAACCTCGAAATTACAAGGAAGCATCAAAAGATGAGAAGTGGATTGAAGCCATGGAAATTGAATTAGATTCAATCAACAAAAACAACACATGGACTCTTACCACATTGCCAGCTGACCAAAAGGCAATAGGACTCAAATGGGTTTATAAAACCAAGAGAGATGCACAAGGAAAGATCATCAAATATAAAGCAAGATTAGTAGCAAAAGGTTATGTACAAGAACAAGGAATAGACTTTGATGAGGTATTTGCACCAGTCGCTAGAATAGAAACAGTTCGATTGATATTAGCACTAGCAGCATATCATGGATGGCAAGTACACCACTTAGATGTAAAATGAGCATTTTTACATGGAGATTTAAAGGAAGAAGTCTATGTTACACAACCTGAAGGTTTTATTCAACAAGGAAACCTAGGAAAAGTATACAAGCTAACCAAAGCTTTGTATGGCTTAAGACAAGCACCAAGAGCTTGGAATGTGAAGCTTGATCAAACCTTGAGGTCACTAGATTTCAAGAAGTGTAATCTCGAACAAGCAGTTTATACGAAGAGGAACAAGAATTCCACACTTATAGTTGGAGTATATGTAGATGACTTAATAATCACAGGCACTCCAAAGAAAGAAATAGACTTGTTCAAATCCCAGATGGAAGAAAAGTTTGAAATGAGCGATCTAGGATTGCTAGCATATTACCTTGGGATAGAAGTTACACAGACAGGAGGAGCAATTACAATCAAGCAGACAGGATATATTAACAAGATCTTAAAGGAAACAAGTATGACGGATAGCAATGACACGAAGATACCATTGGATCCCGGCACTAAGTTGGTCAAGGCGGAAGATGGAAACCCAGTTGACGCAACTTACTACCGAAGCTTAATAGGAAGCCTCAGATACTTATTACATACAAGACCAGATCTTAGTTACTCAGTTGGACTACTCAGCAGATTTATGCAAGACCCAAAGGATCATCACCTGAAGGCAGTAAAACAAGTAATCCGATACCTGAAAGGAACAAAGGAACATGGAATAATATATAAGGAAAAAGGTGGTTGCAAGATTACAGGTTACAGTGATAGTAGTTATGGAATCAACACAGATCAAGGAAAAGGAACTACTGGAATCGTATTTTACTTTGGAGAGTCACCTATTACCTGGTGTACTCAGAAACAACCAACAGTGGCGCTCTCATCATGTGAATCAGAATTCATGGCAGCTACTGCAGCAGCATGTCAAGCCTTATGGTTAAAACGTTTACTTGGTGAATTAACTGGATTAGAAGAAAAGAGGATAACGCTTAAAGTTGACAATGTATCAGCAATAGCACTTGTGAAGAACCCAGTATTTCATGGAAGGAGTAAGCATATAGACATTCGCTATCATTTCATTCGTGAATGCGTAGAGAATGGTCATATTAAAGTAGAACACATTAGCGGAGAACTACAAAGAGCAGACATCTTAACGAAAGCATTACCAAGACTCAAGTTTACAACTATGAGACAAATGCTCGGAGTACAAGACCTTGGACAAAGCAATGATCAAGATTAAGGAGGAGAATGTGAACCAAAGATAATCTCGATATAGCTTTGAAGGAAACTTGAAGGACCAAACTTGTAGAAACGAAACTCTACAACCGCTAGTTAGTTAATATTGTTAGAAATCTGTAGGATTTAGTGAAAGGACATGTCAGTTCATTCATACCGATTGGAATACTATATATACTTGATACTTTGTAACATTTACCGGTTAGACAAATAATATAAGTTATCTAGTTTGTTTATCTTTTGCAAATCGTATTTGACTCAACCAAAGATCCGAACACTTGGGACAACACGTTGTAAAGGGTGAGATTTCAAACATTCTAATTATGTTTTGCAATTAGCATTTCGAAATTCAATTATTCGCTATTATATATACTTAAAACATTTCTAAGAAATCTAGCGAGAACTTCTATTGTGTTTTTCAATGACACACACGAAGAAACATCCCCGTTAATAAGTTAACATTCTGACAGACCATAAACCCCACACACTGAAACATCTCAAAGCTCCATCATTCTAGTACGCTGGATTAGCGGTGTATACAAATCGACATTTGAAGAAAGAGGAGGTAAATTTGCATACTTGTAAAGTTTTCAAGATGCTAGGATTACAACATCAAATGATAATCCCAGCCAAAAATGACAATAAACTACAACGACCTTATAAATTACAAGTGTGAAAATCCAACAATCAAATGAGGAATTACACCCCACCATCCAACCCCAACTAAAGCGCACAACGAATTATTGGCAATCGCCCTTAAATTAACTTGACAACTATGCCAAACCTGCATATGGATAACTTTGTACAAAGATTTGTCTAGTTAATTTTATCGAACAATGACAGCTATATATGATCAAAAACATTTTCGACTCTAGCTTAAAATCTGTCAGGTTATTGCGATTAATTACGAAACATTACATCTGATACATTAAAATCTGCCAGGTTATTGTGATTAACACTCTTAACATATTAAGAACACCATAAGGACTACAGGGCATGTTTGCGTAGCAGGATGACTGATGCCACAATTATGAATTGTTACATCTTATTATTGAACCAATAGACACCTTTCAAACTGTCTTCACCCTTATCAGCTTCAACAAAGAAGCATTGATCAGTAGCTTCCCTCCACATTGCTTTGATTATCGGGGTGTCATCAAACTGATAGTATTCTCCTAAAATGGGTTTGATTGCCTTTGTTGCTTCCATGGCATGATAATGAGGAATAGTGAACACCAAATGATGGGCTACATATGTGTTGGTGATGTGATGAAGAACCATGTTTATGATTCCATAATCTCTGTCGATTGTTGATAGTGCTCCCCTCAACCATGTTGGAATTAAAGTAATCAAGAATCATAAGTCTTGAAAGCCTAAGGACTGAACATGTAAATTAGATAGTTAGTAACTGTTTATCTGTTGATATAGTTGGTAGTTATTTCCTGTAATTAGTGAAAGGGTGTGTCGTTTCCTACATAACCCTTAGATAGAGTCACATCGGTTCACTTACACCGATTGGCATACTATATATATGTATGTACATATATTGTTTTTAGTGTGGTTAATAATAATATCGTGTGTTTATCATTAAAACAAACCCACCCTCTGTTTCAAAAGAATCACTGCACAATCTGATGTGCATACTCATACACGTTCATCCATGATTGATCCAAGATCCGTAGGACCTCAACAAACCAGTCCCACTCGGAGGAGTCATAATGAGGTAGTGATCGGTGAGTGTGGTGCAGCCAAGTGATGACTACGAGGAACCCATAGACGATAACCAAAGGACAAAAGTATATCAACAGTAGCTATGTGAAACCTTGTGCCAAGGCCACTTTGTAGAGCCCATAGCTTGTTACAAGAAGTCCAACATCAGTTAGGAGTATTTGGAATTGCTCACGATCGCCATAAATAGGACTTTTTGGGTCAAAATGGTTAGCAAATTTCTCATACTTCCTGCCCGAAACATTAAAACAAATATATTAATGTACAGGAGTGTTAGCTTTAAAGTTTTGTCATATGTAGGAATTGCATAGTTTGTAAATACGAGGACTGGGCTTGCCAATAAGGCATAGATATCTTTGTATAAATACCCTCCTAGTTGTGTAGGAGGGTTTGAGGATTCATTTGTAATACATGAGGTGTGTGTGTTGTCTTTACTTCTCTCTTTAGACAACATACACACCTCGGCAATCAATAAACCGAAAATTCAAAGTTTAATCTTTAGTTCGAGTTTATGGTGTTTCCTCCACCTCCAAACGTGATTCTTGGTCATATCAATTGGTATCAAGAGCTAACCGGGGGCGAATCGTGGTGTGTTTTAAGGTAAAAATGTGATTTTTTGGTGTGTTCTTGCTCGTTACTGTTCATCAGTAGCAGTTTTGGATGTTTTTGTGTTTGATTTATGTTTAAAAGAACCCAAATGTTGCGTTTTTGTTTCATAAAAACGTGACCCTTTTGGTGTTTATCTTGAAATCGTACACAAAATAAAGATCAAAGGTTGTGTTGGTTAGTGATTTAAAGAGTTGGTTTGCAAAAATCTTGTTGTGGAAGGTTGAATTTTTTGGTGTTCTAAGTCTCTAGATCGACCAAAAGTATTGAAGATTATGCAAGATTTGTTTGTGAATATTTTACTGACTTTCTTTGGCGTGTAATTCTTTCCAAAAGAATTATTGCTCAAGTTGGTGAAAGATTGTCAGTAGCAATATCTTACAAGATAAGGTCTGGGCATGTGACACAACAAAGTCAACAAAAGTGGGCAAAAGTTGCGTTTTATCGCAATTGAAGAAAAGCAGCGAGGTTATCGCAATTCGTAGTGATTATCGCATTTCTTGTATGAGAATTGCGATAGGTGTCGCATTTGGCCTTATCGCATTTGGCATCGCTGTTTAGCCCTATCGCATTTGGCCTTATCGCAGTTGACAACTCAGATGGTTATCGCATTTGATGGTTATCGCATTTGAAGTCTGATCATACTTATCGCAGTTCAGTACTCAGCTTTGTCCGACAACCTTGTACCAAATGCGATATCGGACAACCTTATCGCAATTCAGATATCGGACAGAAAAACCTTATCGCATTTGCCAAAAAAAAAAAAAATATAGTATTTTGGCGGGAAAACTTGAGTAAAATTTAATTTTCACAGGAGACTTAACGGTCCATTTTTACGCGAGATTCAAATTCTGGTACAAGAGTGAAAATTTTGGCCCAAAATTCAAATTTTTTGGCCAAAATTCGAATTTTTCGGGGAATTTTCGGCATAAAAATTTATTAAACTCAAAATTTTCCGGCATCATTAGAATTGCATTTTATGGCATTTTTCACAACAATATCACACATGAAATTATCGGACTGCACCTTCAAAATCACCACGTATAGCCAAAAAGATCCTGATCAAGATTCACAATCAGATGACAATGGTCAAATTATCAGCTGTGGCTACAAGGATGATGATTCATTATTACTTATTTGAAGTTGAAGTGGAATATCTCGGGTACGTGTACTTAGTATCTTGAAGATATCGGGGTTGGTTGGATGCATGATTCTTCGAGATCCTTGTTTGTGCACTCATGGGAGCAGTGACTAAGTCTTGGGTTATCTAGTTTTCATAGGTCAAGGGGTGGACGGACGAAGACCTAGTTAACTATCACTTAAAGGAGATACGTTGTAGTACTCAGTGTCACACAAAGATGTGGATAATTCAAGAGATGTTCATATACAGTTAAGGAAGGATGGATGGGTATATGAAACGACCTATATGCTTTAAGGAGTTACGTTGTAGTGCTCAGTATAGGTTCTTAGTCACACGATCGTGCAAGTTTAAGTCACAAGTTTGGGTTATTTTACTTCAGTCTCAAGTTCGTTATAGTGGGTTTTCTCCATCAGTAGTCACTACATGAAGCCGTTGTTTTTGATACAGGAGGTAGATTGGGTATATCGACATCTTCTCACGGGCTGATATGATTCCTTATAAAGGGCTTCCAGTTTGTATTTCACGTACACATCAGTATGCTGATTCCGATTAATCGTAACCAGCAGGGGAGAGAAATGTACGGGCTGATCTCTCATGGGAAAAATAACTGGGATGCATTTGGTGAGATAAAGATGTTGATACCATATTCCCCCGAACTGCAGGGCACTCAGGGCATTCAAAATATGAGGTTGTCAGTTTGGGGGAGAGCACTAATTAGGGGAGAGCACTCAGGGCACTCTGAATTAAACCCTAATTAGATTTGCTCACTTAGTTCGTCTGCAAGTAAAGAAATGGCGGCTGAGAAGATTATGCAAGCTGAACGAAGTAATGAAGTTTGAAGATCTTTCTCATGTTTTTGTATTGAATTTTACTTGTAGGGAACATTGTAAGCAATTCCTGTATGACATCACTTTGGGGAGAGATTGTTAGCTTTAAAGTTTTGTCATATGTCGGAATTGCATAGTTTGTAAATACGAGGACTGGTCTTGCCAATAAGGCATAGATATCTTTGTATAAATACCCTCCTAGTTGTGTAGGAGGGTTTGAGGATTCATTTGTAATACATGAGGTGTGTGTGTTGTCTTTACTTCTCTCTTTAGACAACATACACACCTTGGCAATCAATAAACCGAAAATTCAAAGTTTAATCTTTAGTTCGAGTTTATGGTGTTTCCTCCACCTCCAAACGTGATTCTTAGTGGTCATATTAAGGAGCCAGCCTAGGGTACATAAAATCATAAGCCTAAAAAGGCAGCCAGGTGGGGTGTTTAGAATTCTAGCCGAAGAATTTAGGCTAGACTTCTTTTTTGGGACAAAAGACTCATCATTATCGAGGGAAGCAGTGTTTGAATGGTGACGACGGTGACTATATTTCCAAGAAAAATATGGAGCAAGCATTCCAGTGTGTAGAAAGAAGCCAATAGTGTCATTCAACCTTGGATAATCACTAAAAGCTGGATGACCACACTCATGACCAATAACCCACAAACCCATCTGGACACTACCTTGGAGGATCCAATAAATCGGCCAGGCCACATACGTAAAAGGGGTTTGAAGGGGGATTATGTAGGTTGCAGCAATGTAGTAAAACAAGAAAGAAAAAAATAAGTCGACAAAAAGATAAGATGACGATTTGATCAGGGATCGATTGAAACAATGGGGTGGTCTGGCTTTCTTTATATCTCCAAGAGTAAATGGTGGTTGTGACGATGGGGCACGCTTCACAACTTCATAGTCCGAGTTACTTCTTTCCGTTGCATGGCCGCCTGAACCCATCTTGCAACTTCCTTTATCCTGCAAACAGTAGACAAGTTTTAGACAAGCTTATTAGTTTAATAAACAAACTTTATGAGCCCGCTCTGCTCATATATTGCAAGATCAATTTACCTTTACGTAGGTGAGAAGTGATGCACACTATGTTACTTCCTCCAAGAATATGGAGAGATCTGATGAGCTTTTTTATGTATTGTCATATATCAATAGTTTTGATAGTAAAAAATGGACAAATCATGTGCACATGGTGCTGATAACATTTTGGATGTTGCTTGCTTCCTACACAATATATACTCTTGGATACGTATATATGAAATGAAACTACCAAAATTTATACTAATAAAAGATGCAACAATTTCTATTTTCGTTTATGTCAAGAATTTTTTCTCTTCTTAATAGAATAGTTTTTTTTTTTTTTTTTTTTTTTTTTTGAATGGCAATATATTAAAAAGCACTAGCAAGAAGCTTGAAAAAAGTGAACAAAGCGAACTATTCTTTCGCCTTCTTAATAGAATAGCAGAAACCCTTTTTTATGAACGGCATTGATTTTATTAAACAACCAAATAGTCTAGCAAGAGACTGGAGACAACTTTTTGTATCGACAATTAGTTACAAATTAAAACACTCTAACACAGAAATTATAAGTTCAAGAAAACTAATTAGGGTTTTTTTCTCTCACCTTGGGAGAGAAAAAGGAGATTTCGGCCGCCATCAAATCCCTAACCGTTCATTCCATATAAGTCGATTCCGCTTGTTTATTACTCCTAGATCTATCATCTATGATCGTTCCTAGGGGATTAAACAATTGCGTTTTGAGTTTTCTTAAGGATTTTATAGGATTGCGGTCGGAATACTTTGTCTATTGACACCGTCTTTATCTTGTAGCTGATTTTTTTGGTGGGACGGCATGTCTTGCTGCTATTGGAACCCTATCACTTTTTGTTTTAGGGATTTGGATTGATTGATCTATTTGATTAATTTATCCAATCATGTTTTCGATCTTGTTTCTTATAGATTCGATTGGAGGCGCGGCTTGTTTCAGCCGCTATTAGGGTTTCATGCGTATTAGCCCTAGATCGTTATGATTTAGGGTTTTGATCGTTTGTTTTACCCTAGATCTGTTGGATTGACTGGATTGGTTTGTGAGTTGCTGGATGGGTGAGGTATGATCATGCATACTCTAGGCCCTGGTTGGTCTTGTGCATGTGTTTGGATGTATGGAATTCATATTACAAATCTCCTGCATGTATTGACTCTTTGTTCGTCTTTATGGAAGTTAGCCACAAGCTATTTGAAATTGGCTTCAATGTCGAATTTTAGACTCAAGTGAACCGGAGCAATTGTTTGGCCTATTCATACCAGCTATAGGGATGGAGTGGCTATTCGGTTGGTGAGTTCGCTGTCTTGAAAGTTGGTTACTGCTTCTTTCTTTGTTAGTAATAAGAATGGTTGTGTCATTCTTTATTACTGGTTTGGTTAGTAGCTTGTTGTAAGCTTATGCATAAGTTTGGTTTTTCATTCTCATGTCGTTTGGTTTGTTGCACTACGGTGCACTCTTATTGCCTATGTAACGGGCTAGGTTGTAGGACTTCACCTACACCTTTTGTACTTCAACGATTTTTGGTGTAATACATTTACTGAGAAAACCCTAACTCTAACAAGATGTTAAAGACCAATAAGAAAAACATATTACATATTACATGTAACTAGAACAAGCTTTGATCGGATCATATTACCAATCAATCCAATTTGGTTAAATAATTTGGCTCCTATGAGAAATCCAAATGTAAGTAGTGAATTATATAGTTGTTTTGGTAAGCTAAACCTTCTCATAAAAAGTACAGGGGCTAACTGTGAATATATGGTAAAGTTAGTATTGCTTTATTTTATCTCTTGTCTGTGTTTGTAGGTTTGCTGATAGTGCAGGTACCAAAAGTGTCAACTTGAAAAAGTTAAAAAAGATGGAATATAAAGAACCATTCTCTCTCATAATCATCATTCAACTCAACTTTATATGCGTGTGAAATTTGTTTTTATCTCTATTCTCTCACAGTTAGGGTATCTTGTAGATCTATTCAAATCATTGTGTTTAGTTGAGTCTTGTGCGTTTTATTTTCTTTAAGTCACTATCTATTATGAGATATGAAGATGCAGTTTAATAAAGAGGTAGTTAGTTGAATAATTTGTGAGTCTTTTAATATTGATATGTGTATGTTTGAGTAAAATGTACATGGTATCAGAGCCATTATTGCTTTGATAAATAAATGTTGTGTTAAATTTGTTCTTCGAAGTCGATTTGAAAAATTAAGGTTTCATATAATTTGGAGCTTTTTTGTTTAAAGTGTAAATCCGATATCAACAAGTGTTGATCCGTAAGAGATTGTTGTATTGTGTTAAAATCTTTAGTTAATTTTGCTTTGGTCAATATTAGGGTTTTCTAAAATTGATTGTGTTCTTGGTTTGTTTGGATTTCAATCTGGTACTATGGGAAGTTTGAGAGTTTTTGGTGGTGTTCTTCAAAATTAGAGTTTTCTGTATCAAACCTTAGTTAATGGCTTTTTTTAATTTCTTGTGGTTCTTGTTGTTTAATTGAATGTTCTATTGTGTTAATTACTCGATTAAGCATTCAATTAAAATAAAACCTAAAATATGTTATTTAGGGTTTTCTATCTTTTTTATTTTGTCTAACTGTTTCTTGTGTTCTTGTTTCAGGCTCTTGGTTGTAATTTTCGCTGTACAAAGTTGGTTAAGATCATCTGATCTTGGTTATATCTTGGATTGCGTGTACTGTAACACCCCACTCTCATTATTTTTTGTTTATTTTTGCTATTTTAGACTGCTCGAGGATAGGTTGACGGTTTATTATTGAGAAGTTGCGGTTGGTTGGTTTAATTTGTTGGTGGTTATTTGTGATTGCTGGAGTAAGGCTCATTGTTTCTTTTATGTTATTTGTTTGTTATTGTTTTTTGTTTTGTAATCATGGTAGATGTTGAAAAGACTGTTGAAGATGAAACTCCACCTAACGGTAAAAATGCTGCTACTGCTGCTATTGCTGCTGCTGCTGCTACTACTACTGCTGCTGCTGCTAGGTTGGTTTGTTGGTGGTTATTTGTGATTGCTGGAGTAAGGCTATTTGTTTCTTTTATGTTATTTGTTTGTTATTGTTTTTTGTTTTGTAATCATGGTAGATGTTGAAAAGACTGTTGAAGATGAAATACTCCACCTAAGTTGTAAATATGCTGTTGCAGTGAACTCACCTACTGCGTACATACTAATGCTGCTATCTGCTGCTGCTTCCTGCTATTGCTTGCTCGTCTACTACTACTGCTCTGCTGCTGCTTGCTACTGCCTGCTGCTGCTACTACTACTATACTACTGACTGCTACTGCTCTGCTACTGCTCTGCTGCTGCTGCCTGCTAGCTGACTACTACTGCTACTGCTACTGCTACTGCTACTGCTACTGCTACTGCTGCTGTTGCTGCTACTACTGCTACTGCTACTGCTACTACTGCTACTGCTACTGCTACTACTATGCTACTGCTACTGCTACTACTGCTATGCTACTCTGCTACTACTGCTACTTACTGCTGCTACTACTGCTATGCTCTACTGCTTGCTACTACTGCTACTACTGCTGCTACTGCTACTACTGTGCTACTCTACTGCTGGCTACTGCTACTGCTGCTACTGCTACTACTACTACTGCTACTACTGCTACTACTGCTACTGCTGACTGCTACTGCTACTACTACTACTACTACTACTACTACTACTACTACTACTACTACTGCTACTGCTACTGCTACTGTTGAAACTCCTCTTATCAATTTTAAACTTACTGGTACTGAAACTATAGAGTCTGAGCTACTGCTATGACTCATTGTATTAACTCTAAAAACAAACTTGATTTTCTAATTGGAAGGTGTGTTAAACCTGATTAAGAAACTGAAGCATTTTTAGTAGAACAATGGGAAAGGTGTAATTTTGGGATGTTAACTTGGAATCATAATTGTATTTCTGATGAGTTGTTTATTGGTCAAGTTTTCTTTACTAATACTAAACAAATGATGGATGAATTAGCTGTGACTTATGATAAGATTGATGTTTCTGTCATTTTTAATTTGCATCATAAAATTAATATTGTTAGTCAAAATGGGTCTAAGTTGTCAAATTACTATCACAAGCTCGGCTCTCTTTGGAGAGAGTATTATGCCATGGTGTAAATTCTTGTTTGTACTTGTGATGGTGCTTCTGATTTTAAAGATCATGCTCAGTTACTTAAACTGATGCATTTCTTGATGGTTTTAGATGATTTTTATGCTTCTATTAGAAGTAGCATACTGACTACTGATCCCTTGCCTACTGTTAGGAGGCTTTCTCTTTTTTTATCAAAGGATGAGTACCATATGAATATGCATTCTGGTGTGTCCGTGAATAAGGAAAGTTTGTCTGCATTTTTTTCCAGACCTGTTGATAATCGAAAAAGGTTTAATACTACTGATACTAGAAATCCCAACTTAGTTTGTAAGAATTGTAATATGACTAAACATACTATAGAGAGGTGTTTTGAGTTAAATGGTTATCCTCCATACTTTATGAAGAGATCCGGCACAAATCAAAATGTCACAAGTAATGTGTTCGTATCTAGTAAGTCTGCTGATGCTAGTGCAAGTGTTTCTTACACCTTCACTAGTGATCAGTATCAAAGACTCACGAGTTTGTTGATTGATACAACTTTTTCTAAGGGTTCTCAAAGTAATATGACAGGTAAAAACAATCATGTTATATGTTCTTTTCTTGTAGGTTCTTTAATTTCAATTCTAATATAAGTTCCTACAGTACTTTTATTGATTGGATTATTAATTCAAGGGCTAGTCAACACATGACATTTACTACAAATTTTTTATCCAATATAATTAATGTATCTTATCTAGATATAAATGTTGCACATCCTAATGGGACTGTTTCAAAACTTAAGCAAATCGGAAGTTGTAAATTGACTGAAAAACTTGTAATTCATGATGTGCCGGTAGTTCCTGGATACAAAGTCAGTTTGTTGTCTATTCATAAGCTTGCTAAGGATAACAAGCTTAGTAGTTGTTTTAATGAGCATAACTGTGTCATTTAAGATTTTCTTCTAAAGTCCTAGGTGGGGATTGGTAGTGAGAAGAGAGGACTGTACTTTCTGGACTTGGGTAATAAGTTGTTTAAAAGTAGCACTAAGGCCTGTAATGTTTTTAAGTGCTTGTGGCATAATAGGTTGGATCATCCATCTGATTAAGTTTTAACTGTTTTAAAAGATGTCATTGATATTAAGGGTGATGTCAATGTTGAGCCTAGTGAAGTATGTCATACGGCTAAGCAGACTAGAGAATCTTTCCTCTTGAGTGACCATAAGTCTGATCCTGTTGGTCAACTTATTCATCTTGATGTTTTGGGCCTTTATAGGATAAGAATTAAGAAGTGGAGAGGGGTATATGTATTTCTTGACTGTTGTTGACGACTATTCTATGGCTGTGTGGGTCTTTCTGCTAAAGAGTAAAGGTGAAGTTTTTTCAAACATTAAAATTTATTATAAAATGATAAAAACCAGTTTGATAAATCTGTTAAAACTATTAAAAGTGATAATGGAACTGAGATTGTAAACAATAATGTCATCAATTTTTGTAATGATAATGGTATTTTACATCAAACAACTAGTGTTTATACTCCCCAATAAAATGAGGTTGTAGAAAGAAAACACAAACATTTACTTAATGTTACTAGAGCCCTCATGTTCCAGGGGGAATTCCATTAAACATGTGGTTTGAGTGTATTTTAACTGTTGTTTATTTATTAATAGGTTACCCACTGTTGTACTTTCTTGAAAAAGTCCTTATGAATTAGTGTATAACTGTAACCAAATCTCTCTCATTTAAGATCTTTTGGATGTCTTTGTTTTGCCATTTTTTTAAGTAATACAGTTAAGTTTACGTCTAGAAGTGAACAATGTGTTTTTGTTGGATACAGTTTTAATAATAAAGGTTATAAAGTTTATAGTTTGGATTGAAAACAAATTTTATTTGCTAGAGATGTTAAGTTTTATGAAACTGTGTATCCTTTTAAGAATGATTCTTTAACTAAATATTTTTTTTATTGATTTTGATGGTATAAACAACTTAAACTTTTGATCTATTGAACCCTGTGATGATGAGAGGGATGTAAACGAAAGTGGAGGTACAGATTCACCATCAGTTAAATCTACAGTAGATTTTGCATCAGCATATCATTATCCTACTACTGCAGACCTCTCTACTTCTACCCGTAACAAAAGTATTGATAAATCTGGGTATCAACAAAACCTTGATAAAACCAATACTGATGTACTAGGTGGTATAAATGCAAAGGGAGAAACTGGTGGTGATGATGCAGTACATGAAGATGAAAATTATATATCTAAGGATGAAGATCTTGATCTATATAAAATAGATCTGTTATTTCAAAATAATGAGGGTTTTCCAGAGCATAAAAGTGGGTTTGAACCACAATCTGTTAGGAAATCTAATGGGAAGTCTTTGATGCCTAGTAAACTTAATGACTATATTGTTGATAGTAAGGTTGCATATGGTATGAACCAAGGTTGTCAGGATCGGGATCCTACCTAGGATCATTTTCGGCTTTGCAAGATCGGGATCGTAGGTTCGTAGGATCGGATCCTACCTAGGATCATTTTCGGCTTTTCCTTTACATATGTATACAAACCATTTTTAAAAACCTTCCTCTCAAAAACATTAGCCATACTTCAAACATGGTTTTATAATTTCTGCGATTTGTTGCAAGTATTTCATTTGTGGCAGCTTAAAATCAAGTTCACAACCAAAATAGTCACAAATTTAATTTTCTTGTTCACTATTGTTCATTATTTTGTTAGGTTGAATCATGGTAAAAAAAATAATAATAAAAAATATGTATATATACATTATGAAGCGATATTTTTCACTATAATTTTTACGCCAAGTTCGGCATCTTTAACTTAAAATCCTTGCTCCGCCGTAGTCACTATAATGTAATAAGCTTTTAGAAGAAAGCTTAAACCAACTAGACAAATCAATATTATTAATTTTCAGTTTAAAAAAAACATTACATAAATAGCCATTACCCTAGATTTGATTTATGATTTAAAAGTAAATGTGTTTGGTAAGATCTCATAATATATAATTATATATCATTCTCAATAGTTCCAATATTGCAACTGGCAAGCTGACACTTTGGCCGACACCCATACTGTCTCCTAAAACTCATTTTAATATATCACACAATCATCTTCAATATCTTTTTCAGTAAAATATATAGGATTGTTTCAACAACGTTAAAGAAAACATCGCAATACTAAACACTATTTATCTATACATGTTATAAATATATATTTTTTAGATAAAAACAGTTTTTTTTAAGAGAAAAAAAAAGAAGAAGGTAGGATCGGATCGTTCACGATCCTACAATCCTACGAGCGATCCCACAATCCTGTAACGATCTTACCTGAATTACGATCCCGTAACGATCCTGCTCGTTTTGTGTGTGTAGGATCGTAGGATCGTACGATCCTACGAGTAGGATCGCGATCCTGACAACCTTGGTATGAACAAAGTTGTCAGTTATTTTAATCTTAGTAGTGAAAACTTTTCTTTATTTGCTAATTTGAATAAAACAAGTAAACTTAGATCATATAAAGAGGCTACTCAGGATCAATAGATGGGTTGACGCTATGAATGCTAGAATGGAGGCATTAAATAAGAATAAAACATGGGAAATTACTGATTTAACTAGTGGTAGAAGACCTATATGCTGTAAATGGATCTAAAAGGTCAAGTATAAGTCCACAGGAGAAGTAGAAAGGCACAAGGCTAGACTTGTTGTAAAAAGATATAGTCAAAAGGAAGGCATTAACTATGAAGAGACCTTTTTCACCTGTTGTGAAAAATGGTCACCGTTAGGTGTCTTCTTAGTCTTGTTGTTCAAGATAATTGGTCTATCTTTCAACTTGATATTAATAATGGTTTTTTAATATGGTGAACTGGTTGAAGATGTTTATATATCTATACCATAAGGGTTTTTTTTGATACTAATGATAAAAGGGTGTAACACCCCCAATTTCAGATAGCAACAGCGGAAGACTTAATTGGGTGTTACGTAGAGGATCTTTCGTCATAATCATAGAAAACGACTTTAGAAAGACGTTTTTAAGTTTATCATTCAAAATACAAGTATTTAAAATACAAAGATGTTTTATAGTTAACACATTTATTTAGATTTGAATGATAAAACATTTATTTAAACCACCCGTACAGGGTTTAATGCCCACTCCGCGCCTTGAGTTCCAGCCTTTAGTTTCCTGAGATAACATGCTAAAAGGTAACAAAAGTTGAGTGATGTTCATAGGTTTAAGTTTAACAGTTTGAACACAAGTATAAGTGTTAATTTCATCGAATTACAATTAAACAAGTTAAAATCAAGTTATTATTGCATTAAACTCATGACACGCAACGCTTAACGGGCATCAATTATGATGTAATGTATATAGGCCCTCGTGATGGGTATTTGCCAATAACCCATAAGTTTGTTCAAATAAAGTGCGCCTGGGTGGCTCATCCTAGCAGACCCAAACGGGGATTGTCAGTCCCTAATAGATCTATTCACAATTATTTACGTTCACTCGCAAGTGATTAAGGTTCATGATTGAGGGACTTTCGGCAATAGCTACTTAAGCAATAATAATAACAGTCATAGCATACAAAAAGTTTGTGTTCAGGTTTTGTAGCATGTATCTCCCCACAAAAGATTTAAAGTTTAAGTGTGGGCTATGAACTCACCTTGTAGTACAGTAGTGGCAGTAGTATCGTTATTCAAACGATGAAAGGAAACGGCTTCAACACACGACCTAAATAATATATGGCATGTTTTAGTGATCTGATAGTCTAAGTTTGGTTTATCGCGAATCATAACGTTTAGGGTTTTCTTGATTTGATGATTAGTTCGTAACATTTAAAACATAGGTGTTTAAATGTTTAAAGTTCAAAACTAAAGTTACATATATAAAATATAAAGTTATATATAAAAGGGTTATAAAGTTACATATAAAAATATAAAGTTTTATATATATATATATAAGAAGGAATATCTATACTACATACTAATGCATTTAGGACTTCTAAATGAGGAAGTCTTAAAATTTTTAAGACCAAAAACATTTCCCAAATAAGAAATAACAAGCCATTTAGTGAATGTTGACAATAATATTAGTCAACGAGTTTTGTAGATAGATGTTAACAGACTTTATGATTAACTTTATGACTAATACAAAAATGGCCAATGGTCTATAAAAGTAACAGCTGCAAAAAACATCCAGCCCTCCAATATTGCTAATGCTACATAACAAAAAGGCTACAATTCAGGAATTAGACTTCTAAAATCAAGCCTTACATAATGCAAATCCTAAATGTCATTAACAATATGACACTATATAAACATGCCACAAGATCATAGTTTTTGTACAGTAACATATCAACTTCTGCTAAATCATGGACAACCAAAGTGCACTTCAAAATGACTCAATTGTTATTGAGCATGATCTTAAAGTAACATTGGACCTAACATCTCTGTCCCTTCATCCCACTGTTGAGGTTCCGCATGAATCAAACATATAAGGCCTTTTGTCATCGTTGACGCTTTCTCCACCCACTGAACCTCCACTTGAACTTCATCCAATTCCAGCCCTCAACCAGCCCCTCTTCCAGTGATAATACCTCTTCCAGTGATAATTGAAGTTCAGCATCAAAGAAATCCAGCTCTCGAGGTATCATACGTTTGTCAATCTTTATACTTAAGAAACATATAACATACCTGTTCAATAAAACAACATTACTAATTACTAATTATTTGTTTTATATTTCAGATGAGGAAGAAGCGTAAAAGGTTCATAAACTTGATACACTGGAAATGGGACGAAGTCATTACTATTGATGATGAGGAAGAAACTCCGCCTGAGGCATCCTCAACAAGGAGTGTGAAGCACAGAAGAAAAAATCCAGTTTCGATCTTTGGTAATAAACGGGTTACTTGTTTCGGACACGATAACAATGAGGACGATGAATAAACTTCCCTGCGTGAAGCACTTCAAACTATCCCACATTAAACTCTTAGAATCTTACATTCTAAGAACACAATGTATTACAGTATTTTGTTTTATTTTTGTTTCAAATGTTATGCACTTCAAAAAGATTAATAAAACTTCTTGGTTTCATAATCCAATTTACCTCACAAGCATGATCTTGATCAAACTGGGTTCACTTTCTTATATCGGGTCGCCTGGAATTTCTTGTTGGTTATTCTTGTTTGTTTTTTCCCAAAAACCTGCCCAATGTTGTAGAACTTGAGACCAAGACATCTTTTTTCTCCTGCTTCTTATCGATCGAGATAACTGGTTCCTTTAGTTTGTGATGTGTGGATTGTAGATAAGCCTGTAGATAGGATAAAACCTTTTTAATAAAAAGATAAAAAAACAGAAGTCGAAAATCTGATTATGTGTACTTCTTTGCAATCTATGCCAATTTCCAAATTTTCTCTCTATTATTACTTGATCTTAATATTGCTATACAAATCACCCAATAAAACATTAATTCGATAACTTCACCAATTTGATTCACCCAAAATGCAAAGGAAGAGACAGAGCACATTATGCCAAAACATTGTACCAAATGACATCATTCACGGATTCTATTTTATTTAGACAGAATACTTGTATGGTAATGAAAATACTTAGCATCAATTTAGAAATCTATACTACTTATAATACACAAAGGAATCTCTTTCCTATGTGGTCTGAAAATTCAGACTTACAACCCTTTAAAGCAAGGTTTACAACACTTTAAAGCAAGCAATTTTCATACTTACAACAAGCAAAGCATTGTGTACAACAAAAACAAGCATGAATCGAAATTCAGACCAAAATCCTTAGAATTATACATTAATAGCATTAAAAATACCCCTACACCCAGTATTAAAATCATTTAAACATAATGTACAACCTTCTACAGCTGCAAACATTAACGATTTAAAGAAATCTATACTAATTATAATAGAGGGATGTATCTCTCTCCTATTTATGGTCTGAATTTTCAGACTTACAATACTTTAAGCATAATGTACAACATCAATAAGCATGTTGACTAATCTCTACTACCTTGTAAACAGCCCATTTAATACATACACAAAGCTAAAATGTAACAGCCAATGCCATATTACTAAGAAATTAAAATGCTAAAAATCAGGAATTATATAAACTTGTAACAACGTAGGAAATTAAATATTTTCAATTCTATAAACTTGTAACACCCTTAAAAATTAAATGTCTTCAATTTTATAAAATTGTAACAACCCTCTTATATTCATATAAATGTCGAACATAACCAACAAGACCAAAAATATGCTCAAACCGTGAGCATCGAGCTCACGGCTCGACGTCGACACGCGAACCAAAACAAGACCACGGATACCCAGTAAATTTTATCATCAAAACATTATTCCCCTTTCGTGTTTAAGCCCGAAAAATCAAAATAAGCCGAGTTGACTCGGAGGTGAGTCAACCCACGCGTCAAAACGCGTTTCTTACCGTTTCTTCGATCAAAACGTCGCAAAATGGTGGTGTGGAGGTGTATACGTGGCGGTGAACACAAGAAAATAGGTGGGGTTTGTTTCGGCGGCGCGTGTGGTGGAGCAAATGAAAGAGAAGAGTGCTAGGGTCGTATTGGTGGTGGCGGTGTAGCTCTTGGTGCGGCGGTGTGATGGTGGTGGCGGGTTGCAGGTGTCGGCGGCAAGGAGAGGAGAGGTGGGAGAGATGAAGATGAAATATGTGAAGTGGGAGGGTTAGGGTTTGGGTATATAACCCGAAAATTGCAAAATAGTCCCTATGTTTTATATATTTTCAAAAAGGAGGGTTGGTGCAAGGATTCGCGGGGCAATTTTTAATAAACTCTCCCGAGACTACTTACTTTTATTCACGAAAAATACTAAATGTCGCCGATAGAATTTTTAATCGCCACCAATCGCTTTAGATACGTTTTTCCATTAAATTTGATAATAAATATGTTTATATAAAGTATTTGGGACATGTTATTAATAGAAGGCTTAAAAATTTAGACAAGCGACTTTCTTTTTATGGAAATATATTTGACTTTTGCTAAAAATTCAAAACCTTGCACACATAAATAAAAGTCATTACATCTTTGTAACAGCTCCAATATTCATTCTGCCCATTTAAGATGTAACAGCCAATTTCAAAACGTCATCATAAATACTTTTTTAATTCTGCTTTTAATTTATACTCTAACCTACCTACAGGATATAACTACCCACAAATACACAAAGAAACCTCATTTTCTTTCTTGCTTTGAAAACACACACTACCGAAAATCATCCCCTCTCTCTTTCATTATCTGCAAAAGAACACGCACCATCACCTCAACTGCCACAACCGCCTCACCCGCCACCTTCTCCACCGCCAAAATCTTTGTCGATTGTTGCTGCCACCACTTACCGCCGCAACCATCACGGGCTTTTTGTGATTTGCCTTCCCGTCGCCTTCTCCACCGCCACAATGATAGATCTATTGCAAAGATCTTAGCCGAGACCTTATCTTCTGTAAAAGAAACCAACAAAAGGTTCTGAGTTGTGTTAATGGTTCGGTTTAGATAAGAAAAGCAAGAAACAAGTGTGGTTTATTTGTTTTTTCGAATGTTGTTGTGATAGTTGTGATTTGGTGTTTGATTTATAGCAGAAAGAAAACTATTAAAGGGTCTTATTGTGATTGTGATTTGGTGTTTTTTCGAAGATGGTATTATATAACCTTTTTATTAGAGTTAGAAATATGGGCCTAATTTTGTATTCAATTTCTTGATGGACCGAATTTTGTAAGTTGTTGTGAGTGAACAAGGAAAAAACCATTGATAACCTCAAAATAAATTATCATACATTGTAGAATGAAAAAACATTGTTTTTGGTTAAAGAGTTAAAGTTGTTCAGACATGAATTTCCGTACATTTATTGTAAAAAAAATGTAATAATTTCAAATACATAGCTCTCCGGAAATTAAAATACGTACTGTTATGTTTAGAAAAAACATATAAATGAAAAACATTTGTTCGCCACAAAATTTAGTTACAGGGTACCCGCCGCCGCATTGCGCGGGTACCCTGCTAGTATAGAGTTATGGATATATATAACATTTTTGGATGCGTGCTCGTTTGTCGGAGTGTAATGGTTGACAAAAGGGATCGTCGTTTTATAAACCAAAGTTGGTTGACGATAAGTTAGATTCCACATTAACGATTTCGTTACATGATTTTTTGTATATATATATATATAAGTTATAAAACTACGTATATAGAATTATTAGAAAAATTAAATGTCAACTAAACATATTTGTTTCGGGTTTTGGGTTTGTAAAATTTTACCACAAGTATAAAATCTGAAATATCCTTTAGGTTTTTACAAAATTACACTTTTGACCCTAACGGCATAATATTTGCACCGTTAGTCCTCGATTAAGTTTTATTACACTTTTAGTCCAAAACATTTAATATTTACAATTTATACCCAAAAGTTTCTGAATTTACAGTTTTCATCACAATATTATCAACATGACAGTTTTTACCATAAATTTCCAACTTTGATAGTTTTAGTCCCTTCGGTTAGTAACTTTTTGCAAAACAAGTCCAAAATTTATAAAAATCAAACTTCACTATTTTTATTTTATAACTAAGTTTAAAACAGCTTTTATAACTTATGGAAACTGCTTATGTTGGCCAGTAGCTTATTTTTAAGCTTATGGGCTTTTAACGAGTCCATTTATGGCCCGTTAAGGTTTTTAGTTTCGTTGGGCTTAAGAGAGTATTGGGCTTGGTTACGAGCTTGTTTAAATATAACAAGATAGCTTATGAGACCAGCTTATTCGAAAAGCTTATAACGAGTTTAGTGGGCTTATAAGCCCACTTGTAAGTTTTATAACTTTATAAAACTGTGGTGAGTTCGGTTTACTTTGGGGTTCGATAAAGTTCAAAATGAGTTTTATAGGTCGACTGAAATATTGGACTTGTTAGTTTGGAAGCTCGACTATTTGGTCGAGTTATAAAATATAGGGTTTGTACGTCTAGATAAGAAAATACGAGACTAAAGTAAATGTGACTTAGCTCATTTGAAACAGTTTTAGAGTTCAAAATAATTCTAAGTACTTTATAGAACTCGAAAGTTGCCAAGGTGACATGTAAACGTGTGATGTTTGTGTTTTATACGTTTATATAGAGTTCATATATTTGTGGTTCTCGATAGTTAGTATGATAAACATTTAGAATGTCGAATAAAATCTATATGTTGTAAATGTAAATAACGAAATATTGCATCGAAGCAAAGCATGATTCTCGATAAAATGAAAATGATAAAATGATAAAAGTTCAAGACTTGCGTACATCACCTAAAAGGTGGGGCGTATCATGAATTTGGGACTGCGTTAGACCGATGAAAATGTGAGACTCGATTCTTTGTCCTCCAAAGATATAGAAGCAAGTAAGTCGTGGACCTTAGCTTGATTCGAATTCCTCCAAAATTTAACAAAGCTAGTCGACTTTTGGTGGTTTTTAAGGACTTAGTGAATATTTGTGTATGACATGTTTTTGGGTGTGTATGAGTTTGGTCGAATGCATGTATGCATGCTTTTATAGGGTCTTTTGGTTCACGCATGCGATATTTATCATGAGGAAAGTGGGGTATGAAGTTAGTAGCATGGTATGATGAAGTCTAAAGAAGAGTTATGATTAGAATCGTCCTTGTGCTAGTTCGAACAAGAAGAAGAAGTCGAAAGTTCCATGTTTTGCGTTGTCACTTGTTGTGAGAGTACGAAGGTCAATCCCTTTTAATATAGCATGATACATGGTGCATCATGATTGCCATTGAAATCCAAGAGTAAAGAAGGAAGTTAGCGTACGAATGTGGCTCTTAATGTCTAGCCGAGAAGCAAGTAAACAAGGAAGCATCATTGTGCTTTGTCTGGGCTCTAGTTGGTGTATCCTAAAGTAAATTATAATTTCCCAATGTGGTGATGATGATAGAGTGTGGCAGTGCAATTTCATAATGGTTTCTTGTGGTTGTGTTGTCGGCGGCTAAGGAACAAATATAAGAGACAAAATGGATTTTAAGAGTTGGTTTTTATGATTTGGTCGTGTATTTCAAAAGTTTTTTCACATTTTAACGTGACAAAATATAAGGTAGGATGCGTTTGATAGCTTGTTCAGCCGATAAGAGTGTGGGACGAACACACTTGTTGGCCAAAAACATGTTGTGTCGAGTTGGGTATTATACGAAAATCAACTAGGCCAAATGTGGAAAGTTGGGTGGTGTTCATCAAAGGTCGAATGAGTTGAACTTTGACAGATTTAATGCTATTAAATGATCGAGTTTGAGTGAGACGTTTATTTCCCTTGATTCTTAGCTAAGTCGAGAATGGAGTCGGGTAAAATATTAATATTGTTGTTAAGTTAAATTGCTCGCAATTTAATCAAAGTGTTCGACAGTTGAGCAGCCAAACCGAAATCTTATAAATACAAAACTTGGGCTTGGTTTTTGTTGTTGGACTCGTTGGTGGATTGGGCCAAAGAAGAAAAGAATGAAACTAATAAGGTCCGGTTGTGGTGTGTTTAGTTTTGTAGAAATATTGGGTCGATGCCCAATGAGTTTAGCGGTCCATTCGGTATTGGGTCGAGACTCAATATAGTTACTGAGTATTTGTGATAATTTTCGTGAGCTCGAGAATGTATTTGATCACGTTCGGTTAATTGTCGAAATGTATAAACGTTAAGTATTAATCGTTAATGTTTTAAATAATTCGCGATTTTTAGACTATCAAGGCTCGTGTGTATGCATCGTTTCAAGGTAAATGGTAATCATAAGTTTCGTTGTGATTAGAATAGTATAGTATGTCTAACAAAAATTTTGTTACTAGTAGAAATGGTTATTAAATAACGTAATGATTTATTAATCACCTATTAGCATTTACTATTCATAGGGGAAAATTACGAGAGGTTACAAAGGGTGTGTAAATTGCAAAAGTCCTTATATGGTCTTAAGCAAGCACATAGAAAATGGAATGAAAAATTAACTTTAGTGCTTTGTGAGTATGGATTTGAGCAAATTAAAAAGGATTTTTCCGTGTATACCAAGACTAATGGTGATTCATTTGTTGTGTTGCTTGTGTATGTTGATGATATACTTATAAATGGTAATGATCATTCTGAAACTAATAAATGCAAGCAGTTACTTAACACAATTTTTTTAATAAAAGACTTGGTTACACTAAAATATTTTCTGAGCATAGCGGTTATAAATGAGGACAATAATATGTGTCTATGTCAGAGAAAATATTGTCTGGAGTTGTTAAATGAGTTTGGTATGTTGGGTAGTAAACCTTCAAAAGTTCCTTTATATGTAAGCAAAAGTAATATGCCTGTTAAATTGGTGGAAGGTGATGATAAGCTACTAGCTAGATAATATTAGCAACTACAAAAAGATAGTAGGTAAATTAATCAATATGTTAGCATTTAATTTATGCTATTTAGGAAGTGATGGTCATTTGTTAGCTAGAACTAAAGTTTCATGTGTAACATGTATAATATTTAGTTTACAATGTGGGCTAGTAGCATTAGTGTTGTTAGTAGCTTAAGTATATATGTGTAGTGCATATATTAGCCCACATCAAGGTCCAAAAGAAAAGCCCGTCAAAGCCTTTTGATGGCTGTCGACATAACAAAACCACACACACTCTCACATTATCTTGGGTGTCTCATTATCATTTGTAAGAGAGAGTGTGTGTGTGTTTCCCTTAGTCTTTGTAATATTTCTTTCTCAAGATAATATACATTCGACTAGCATTTTACCATATGATCCACACTACTCTTCTTGTTCTCTAAATGTGTTTGTGAGTCATCATCAAGGTCTTATCGAGTGTCTTGTGTGATAAAGAGGATAGTTCGGTTCATCTCCAAGAGAAGTCGACCTCTACAAGTGGTATACAAGAGCCAATCTTCAAGGTAGGAGTATTTTGTTTGATCCTAAAGATTAAAACACCCATTGTTATTTTTCTTTTACTAGAAAAGTTACAATTTGTGTTTTATACCTATTCGATCCATACAAAAACTAAAGAAAAGTCGTGGTTGTTTAAGTTAGTTCGACTTGGTTCATGAAGCTTTACTAGTTCTTCACTCATATCTTGGTTTGGAAGATCAAATTTTTGGTTTGTTCTTAGTTCTTTGATCGACATTCATAAACAATCTTGTATAAGATTTGTTTTTGGATAATGGTGTGATAGATTTGATTGATTAGAGTTGGTAGAAGTTAGTAAAAGTTGGTAAGGTTGACAAGGAGTGTGTAAGAAGCTTGTCAGTGGGTTAGTAAGGCAAAATGACAAAAAGTTGGTGAAAACTGCAGTTTATCGAAATTGGCAGCTTCAGTGGTTCTATCGCAATTCACTCAAAACCTGCGTTTTATCGCAATTCAGTGGAACCAGCATTTTTATCGCAATTCAGTGGAACTAGATTTTATCGAAAATCAATTTCGATAAAAATATCGAAAATCAAATTGCGATAAAAATATCGCAATTGGCACCTTGTCTGAATTATCGCAAATCAACCTTGTCCGAGATCTTGTCGCAATTCCGATATCGGACAGTGAAGCAATTGCGATATCGGATAAAGAAGCAGTTTTCAGATTTGGAATTTTCAGTCCTTGTCTTCTCAGCAGCTTAGGGAAGTTCCAGAATTGACAGTTTTGGCCCTCGTACTTGTGTGAAATGATTTCAAAGTTAAATAACTTTTAAGGATTTGATTCGAACGTAATTTCATCAACTCAAAAGTGTACACGGTATTTTCGCGCTTGTATAAGTGTGCAAAATACTTCGACAAACGGATATCTACCCTCTTGTCTAAGAGTGTTAGATTTTTTTATATAAATTACCAATTTATATAAATTAGATATATTTCTATCTAAATTGACATTTTACCATAATTTGTATAAATTTTGGTCAAGTCGAAATTTCTATAGAAATTGTCATTTTATCTAGAGTAAACTCCAAAATACATCCCTGTGGTTTGGCCAATTTCGCACGATACATCCCTCCCAAAAAAATTGCAACATACACATCCCTCCGTTAGTAAAGTTAACCAATATACATCCTCCGTTAGTAAAAGTTAACCAATATACATCTACGAGGACGAACGGTGCAAATTTTGTGTCGTTAAATTGGACACGTGACAGTTAATTAAGGGTATTTCTTTCATTTTATCGTTCCATCTACTTCACCCCTTTTCTTCTACAAATCTAGATCCAGAAACACAAATCCACAAATACAAACACAAATCCAAATCCCAATCCGCAAATCCAGAAACACAAATCACAAATCCACAAACACAAACACAAATCCAAATCCACAAACACAAATCGCAAACACACATCATTTGTGATTATTTGATGATGAATATGTATTTTAATGAATTTTGTGAACTAAAATCGAGGCAGATGGTTCTAAATCACTCTCATGATTCACAATTTGTTCCTCCAAAAACTCAATCTCAACTCTACAAGCTCTGGCATCAAAAATTCCCAACTTTTTGACAAAAAAGCATGAAATTTATACAAACTCGGTATCTTTCCGCACCCGATATCATCCAACAACTTAAAAAATTCCAACCTTAAAACCTGATCATTTCCATCTATAAACAACTTACCTTTTCTAGACTGTTTTTGCATCAAAAAAATCTGTTCTTTAACATCATCACTACTAGTACTTAAACAGCTTAATTCATTAATTGGCATAACATCTAAAAGGGTATAAATTTCTTGATTCAAATCATGAAAATGACCAGAAATTGAAGGGTTTTGTAACAACATCCAGAAATTGAAGGGTTTGTAAAGTTTGTAGCAAAGAAACGACGTTGTCGTCAAGATCCACCGGAGCTAAAAAAGCATCTAGCGACGGTGATTGGCTCTGTCGCAAAGATAAAAAGATGGCTGCAGAAAGCCATTTTTGGGCCAAATTTGATGGGATTTTTTGTGGGTATGATTAAAATTTGATTTTGAGAAATGGGTATTGAATAAAATTGATTTTTATTGGTGGGTTTTGGTTGTTGAATTTGTGTGTTGTTGAAGATGATGGATGGGTTTTTATTTACTTGTGAGTGAGAATCCGCGTGAAATGAATTTTGATGATGAATATGTATTTTAATTTGTTTATAGGGTGCTTTGTATTATTTGTGATTTGTGTTTCTGGATTTGTGGATTTGGATTTGTGTTTGTGTTTGTGGATTTGTGTTTCTGGATCTGGATTTGTAGAAGAAAAGGGGTGAAGTAGATGGAACAATAAAATGACAGAAATACCCTTAATTAACTGCCACATGTCCAATTTAATGACACAAAATTTGCACTGTTCGTCCTCGTGGATGTATATTGGTTAACTTTTACTAACGGAGGATGTATATTGGTTAACTTTACTAACGGAGGGATGTGTATGTTGCAATTTTTTTGAGAGGGATGTATCATGCGAAATTGGCCAAACCACATGGATGTATTTTGGAGTTTACTCTTTTATCTAAATTGTAATTTACATAATCTTTGTCGAATTTGTAAACTTTTGACTTTGTCTTAATTAGACTCTAATCAAATTTTGTAACTTTATTTAATTAGTTTCGTTTATCTAAATTGCAACTTCAACGATCATCAACAACAACCAAGTTTAACCTTTAACAACAACAACTCCTATTTTGTTGAAACGATCCTCGATCCACTTTATCATACAAAATTTCAAAGATGACTACACAACAAGACATTCATGCCGCCGGTGCAGAAAACCGACCTCCAATGTTAGAAAAAGGTGGTTATCTTCCATGGACGAGTCGTATGCTTCGTTACATGAGAACCAAGCCTAATGGACAAGGTAGACTATTGATTAACTCCGTACAGAAATGTCCATTTAAGCCTCGTCGGATTCTTATAACAGCTGGAAACCCAACTGCAACACTTCCCACTCAAGACACCTATCGGATACAAACGGAAGCTGACTACTCACCAGAAGATTGGAAGCAAATTGAAGCTGATGACTTGGCAATGCATCTAATCCAACTTGGTTTACCACAAGAAATATTTTGTGCTGTAGACAGTTGTGAAACTGCACATGATATGTGGGAACGATTTAGACGGCTTTGTTATGGCACAGAAATCGGTAAACAAGACATCGAAAACAAGCTTCTAAATCAATGGGAGAAGTTCACATCAACTCCAGCTGAACTTATTGAATCTTACTATACAAGGTTTTGCACTCTCATGAACGAGTTGATCAGAAACAAGTTGACACCATCTCAAATTGTTCAAAACATAAAGTTCCTCAACAACCTACCAGAGGAATGGGGACGATATGTCACGATTGTCAACCAAACAAAGAACCTTCACGAGGTGAATTATGATCAGCTTTATGATTTCCTAAAGCAAAACCAAGAAGAGGCAAATGAAGTCAAAAAAGAGAAGTTAGCAAAACAACATGATCCTCTTGCACTCATAGTCCAAACACCTACACCTGCAACAGTCAATACACAACAACCTTCATCTTCATCACAACAATTCATGCCACAACAACATAATCCACAAACATCGTTCTACCCACAACAACAATACCCACAACACCCAGATCAAGATGATCAGGACGAGTCAACTGCTACTTTGACTCAAGCTTTTGCTTACCTAACGAAAGCATTCCAAGGACGCTACTCCACACCTACCAACAACAATCAAAGAATCTCATCGAATACTCGCAACAAGCAAATTGCACAGCCGAGTTTCAACATGGGTCAGCAAGGACAGATGGTTGGGGGATATAGGAATCAGCAGGGATATGCTCCAAGATATCAGATGGGTAATCAGAATGCAGGGCAGTATGTTGGTAATCAGATGGGTCAGTACGCAGGGAATCAGATGGGTACAGCTATTGGTAATCAAAGGGGTCAGAATGCTGGGAATCAGTTTGGGAATGTTGGTGCTCAGGGAGCTGGGAATATGAATCAGGGTAATGTGATTAAGTGCTTCAACTGTTAAGGTATTGGTCACATGGCTAGGAACTGTCCTGACAAGCCAAAAAAGAGGGATCCAACTTACTTGCAGAAAGCATTGATGTTGGCAAACAAGGAAACAGCTGGGTTACAGTTGAGTGCAGAAGAGAATGACTTCATGGCTCTAATGGATGATACGGAAGATCTTGAGGATATCGATGCAAACTGCATTTTCATGGCAAATCTCCAGGAGGTAAAGTACGACACGGATTCGGAAGCAGCTCCTGCTTATGACACCAATGCGGTTTCTGAGGTACAACCATATGCTACATGTCACAATAATGAAATGTTTGATGTATCACTTCAAAATGAACAGTATCCTGGAACTCCTAATCTCACTTACGATACATATATAGACGAACCAAGTTGTAGCAATACTAATTTGGTAACTCCAGATGTGGATTCTAATGGAGACTTCGAGTCACAGCATACTGAGAATGCTGAGGAAACACGTGCTTTATTTGAATCATTATTGCAAAATTGTAGTATTGAGATTGAAAAGGTCAAAAAGATCAATCGCGATGTTAAGGCCGCGAATGAAAAATTGACCGCTGAGCTTGAGAGTTATAAGGTCAATGCAAGAGCTTTTGATTTTCATAACAATCGACAGTCAGAAATTGAAAATAGTTTAAGAGATTCTGTTTTAAGAGAACAACATTTGCAAATCAAATTTGACACTCTTGATGTTAATTTGAACAATAAAATAAAATCTTTAAACAAGGAAATTTCTGAACTAACCAACCAGCTTTCAAAACAAAAATCAACTTATTCTAATCTTGAAAAGGAAAAGAATGAGTTGAATGAAAGGTTTTCAAAACGAGAAAATGATCTTCTTAAAGAGATCTCTGACAAAAAGGAAACCATTGCAAAGTTGGAAGATTTGCTTGTAAAAACGGTTCATTCTTCACAAACAATTTACTTGTTAATTAACGATCCAAACCCGATTTTACATACATTAAAGAAAACGGCTATCGGTTGTGAAAACTCTTATTATCTCAAGAAAGCTCAGAGTGTACAGAATGTGTTATATAATGGTAGTGTGCTAAATGATAAACATGATCCTATTGAGGTTCATGATTCGGATGAAACGATAGAGCTTACTAAACAGGGTAGAATTAAAATGAGACAAATGCACCCATAAATTCAACCAATTGATTATAATAAGCTTAATACAGATTCTGGTGTTCATTTGGTTCAAAAAGAGTCACCAATGCTTTTCAAAAGACCAGTGGCTGTCGCAAAACGAAGAGTTGTTTCAAAACATCTGCCTAACATCAAACAAATGGCATCTAAAAACACTTGTGACACATGTGCAGCTAGACTATATTTGGTTGATCTTAAACAGAGAATTGAAATGCTTCAAAGTATTGTGGCATCCAAAACAAACAATCAACAAATGGAATGGTTTTCAAGTTTTAATTCTGAACTGAAAAAGATTTTCGAAGAGGAAATTAATCCACATATTGATGGAATCTATACGATTGCTCAAAATGTGGAACATAATCTTTTGAAAGAATCAGCAGAATTCGTTAAGGACCACAAATCCTTAGTGAAGGAAGCTAATGAATACTTAGAACGAATAAAGGTTTTGGAACAACATAATGACATTCTCTCTGAAATAGCTCTATCAACCGAAATTATGTCTATTATTTACCAAACATATTCTGTTGAGGATGATGAAAGACTTCGAGCTGAGACTTCTGAAATTGTTGTAAAATATGAAAAGGCGCTTTTTAAGCTTGAAAAGCAAAATGTTACATATTTTAAACAACTTGATACGAAAAAGGAAGAATGCAAGTATGACAAATTGTCGTATGAGCGCTCTTATAAAAACATGCAAGGTCAAATTGATTTTTTGAAGTCTCAGCTTGCAAGTCAAAAAGGGCAGGGTGAGGAAACTACGGGTATAGCACCATCAACCCCCTTGCCTAATGAGAAACAAAAAGAGAAAGCTATTGTCGAAACATCGAATGTAATAGCACCTGGCCTTTATAGGATTAGTCCCACTACTGCATCTGCCTCTACATCTAAAACATATAGGGCGATAGACAAAAGTAATAAGGATAATCCAAACGAGTCTAGGAATGCTACAACAACATCTCAGGACAACAACACAAATTCTAATGAGTGTGCCTTACCTTCTACAGGATTAGAAAGCAACTCTAGGAGCAGAAGACAGTCTAGGAGCATTAACAAGAAAACTAGTGTCTCGCCTATTTCTGAGAGTGCATACAAGAAAGTAGAAGAACACCCTAGGAATTTAAAGCTTTCAAAAAGGAAACATATGTCATCTGGATGTAATGTTAAGACCAGTGTTTTGAATGCATGTAATGACTCTGTTTGTTTAATGCACAAGAAATATTTGTCTATAAATGCTTGTGATGATATTGTTTCAGATACTGTAAATGATATGACTGAACAGAAAAAGGTTCCTCTAGTAACTAAGGCTAAGTCTAGATATATTCGAAGACTTATTGCAAAAGCTAGGAAAACCACTAGTAGCCTATTGCCTAAGGATCAACTTAAGTTTTGTGCATGGAAACCAACGGGTAGAATGTTCACACTTAAGAATGGCGCATTAGAAATAGTTCCCAATGCATCAACGGAAACCATCTCTAAGTGTAATTCACCTGTTTCATCTAACCCACTGGAACCAAATGTTAAACGGTTTCTATATACAAAATCATCTGTTCTTTGCAGGTCATTGAAATTTGTCTTTGGATCGTCGACTCGGGTTGCTCCAAGCACATGATCGGGAATCTAAAGCTGCTGATCAACTTTGTATGGCAGTTCATGGGGACTGTACGGTTTGGGAATGATCATGTTGCAGCTATTCTGGGTTATGAAGATCTTTGGTTTGGAAATTACTTGATCACTCGGGTTTACTATGTCGAAGGGTTGGGACACAATCTGTTCTCAGTCGGACAGTTTTGTGATGCAGATTTAGAGGTTGCATTTAGGAGAAACACATGTTTTGTCAGGAATTTGGTTGGCAATGATCTCTTAATTGGGGATCGTGGCACCAATCTCTATGCAATAGACATAAACCAAATGGCCTCTTCATCACCAATTTGTCTCATGACTAGGGCAAGCGAAACAAAATCCTGGTTGTGGCATAGACGTTTGTCCCATCATAACTTTGACACCATAAACAAACTTGCCAAAGACAACATCGTCAATGGTCTCCCAAAATTCAAATACACCAAAGAACACTTATTTCCATCCTGTGAGCAAGGCAAAAGCAAAAGGGCAACATATATACCTAAACCCGTACCTAGTTCGGTTAATAGGTTGCATTTGTTGCATATGGACTTATGTGGCCCAATGAGAGTTCAAAGCATAAATGAGAAGAAGTATATTCTTGTAATTGTTGATGACTATTCAAGATATACATGGGTAAAGTTTTTGAGGTCAAAAGACGAAGTACTAGGCACCATCATCACCTTTCTGAAGCGTATTCAAGTTCTACTTCAAGCTCCAGTTAGGATTGTAAGAACTGATAATGGCACGGAATTAACAAATCAGAAGTTAATAACATATTTTGAAGAATCTGGTCTTACTCACCAGACATCAGCTGTTAGAACTCCACAGTAGAATGGGGTAGTTGAAAGAAGAAATAGAACTCTTGTGGAAGCTGCTCTCACAATGCTGATTTATTCCAGTGCACCGTTATTTTTATGGGCTGATGCTGTTGCCACTGCCTGTTTCACTCAAAACCGATCCCTAATCCATCCAAGATTCAATAAAACCCCATATGAACTTGTCAACAACAGAAAACCGGATATTTCTTATCTTCATGTATTTGGCGCTTTGTGCTATCCAACGAATGACAGGGAAGATCTGGGGAAGTTGAAAGCTAAGGGCGATATTGGTATCTTCATTGGTTATTCGGAAAACTCGAGGGCATTCAGGGTGTATAACAGGAGAACGAAAAAGATCATGGAGACGATGAATGTGAAATTTGATGAAATTTCACAAATGGCTTCTGAGAGACTCACTCTAGAACCTGCGCTTAACCCGATGACTTCCGGACATATCAGTTCGGGACTCGCACCTCAAGGAGCTCAATCAATTCATAAAGAACAACCCACAACTCAAGAACTGGATAATTTCTTCGAGTTTATGTATGAT
This sequence comes from Artemisia tridentata subsp. tridentata, assembly GCA_021014915.2. Classification (NCBI taxonomy): domain Eukaryota; kingdom Viridiplantae; phylum Streptophyta; class Magnoliopsida; order Asterales; family Asteraceae; genus Artemisia; species Artemisia tridentata. The sequence continues at coordinate 137,156,508 of CP139509.1, read as the reverse complement.
GAATACTATGGTGGCGCTTCGAAAAATGCATCTAACCAACGTTCCGCTGCACCCACTCAACATCAACAACCACCACCACCACCACTAAATCCAGATGCATCCACAACATTCGAAGCTGGCGCACCAACTCCCTCAACATCAACATCATCTACATCTACTCCACCATCTCCAGTAATTGAAATTGTTCTACCCAGAATTGATGAGCAAGAACAAAATCATGCGGTGTTAGACGAAGAAGTCTTTGAAAACCCGTTTGGAACGGAATCTGCTGAATCATCTTCCAGATTACTTGAACAGTCTAACACGCATTCGTTCAGTCCAAGGTACCCTTCAACATTACAGTGGACAAAAGACCATCCGATAGAACAGGTTATTGGTGAACCCTCAAGACCAATTCAGACGAGAAAACAACTAAACACCGATTGCGACATGTGCATCTATGTCTGCTCAGTCAGTCTCATAGAACCTAAGAACATTCGGGAAGCAATGGCAGATAATGCCTGGATTGAAGCGATGCAGGAAGAACTTCTTCAATTTCAAATCCATGACACCTGGGATTTAGTTCCAAGACCAATTGACAAACTTGTCATTGATCTTAAGTGGTTATGGAAGAACAAAAAGGATGAAGAGATGACTGTAATTCGCAACAAAGCTCGTCTAGTGGCAAAGGGATACAAACAGGAAGAAGGAATAGATTTTGAAGAGTCATTTGCACCAGTTGCAAGGCTTGAAGCAGTCAAAATTTTCTTAGCTTATGCGGCTCACAAGAACATCACGGTTTATCAGATGGACATCAAGATGGCTTTCTTGAATGGAACTCTGAAAGAAGAAGTGTACGTGAGTCAACCAGACGGTTTCGTTGACAAAGATCATCCGGAATACGTCTACAAGCTAAAGAAAGCAATCTATGGTTTGAAACAAGCCCCACGGGCGTGGTATGACGAGTTATCATCTTTCTTGCTGTCAAATACTTTCACCAAAGGAACAATTGATTCGACCTTGTTTACAAGAAAATATAAAAATGATATTTTGATTGTTCAGATTTACGTGGACGACATCATATTTGGGTCCACTAATCCGCAACATTCAAAACATTTTGAAAATCTCATGAAAAGCAAATTTGAAATGTCCATGATGGGTGAATTAAAATTCTTTTTAGGCTTACAAATTCATCAATCCCCACGTGATATTTTTCTTAATCAGGCTAAATATACAATTGAGATTTTGAAAAAACATGGAATGGACAATTGTGACTCTGTTGGTACTCCAATGGTCACTTCACCCAAAATAGATGCTGATTTATATGGGAAACCCATGGATCCGAAGAAATATCGGAGCATGATTGGGTCTCTCATGTACCTAACTGCTAGTCGACTAGATATACATTTTGCTGTTTGCTTACTTGCGCGGTTTCAGGCAAGGCCTACCGAAATTCACCTCCAAGAGGTTGAACGGATCTTTCGGTACCTACGAAGAACCATTAACATGAGACTTTGGTATCCGAAGGATTCGGAGTTTACACAAATAGAATTTTCAGATGCAGACCATGCCGGTTGCCACGTTACAACAAAGAGTACATCAGGCGGAGCATAATTTTTGGGATAAAAGCTAGTAGGCTGGTCATCAAGGAAACAAGATTGCACTGCTTTATCAATAGCAGAAGCCGAGTATGTGTCTCTATCTGCATATTATGCCCAAGTTCTATGGATGAGGACACAACTTATAGATTATGGTTTCTCTTTCGATCGCATACTTTGTATTGTGACTCGAAAAGTGCCATAGCCATCTCATGCAATCCGGTGCAACACTCCAAGACCAAGCATATTAGATTCCGCTATCACTTCATAAAAGAGCACGTTGAAGAGGGTACTGTTGAATTGTTTTTCGTGAAGACTGAATATCAACTCGCCGATCTATTTACTAAAGCCCTCCCAAAAGTGCGGTTTGAAAACTTAGTTCGTCGAATTGGAATGCGAAGCCTAACTCCCGAAGAGTTAGAAAGTCTTCTCGAATCTTCTTGATTTATATCAACAAGCTTCGCATGTAAATATTTTTGTAAATATATACTTTTTCAAAAACAAAAATATGAAAATAGGAAATTTCAAAAAAGACATAAAAAATATAAAACTCAAAAACCAAAAATATTCTTCTCACGACATGTCTCTCGTATAATCGATATTCTGTACGTATCTAGAAATGTCATTCAACAATGATACGGGCATGTACAGATACTTGAGCGAGAGTTATTTTTTATGTTTTTCTAAAACATGTCGTCTCTCAAATTTCTTCATTACGGCTTTCGCTACATTGAATGACTACTGATTATTTCCGATAAGGACTCGCAATGTTAATGGCAAAAAGCTAAACCCGTGAGCACTTAATCCAAATTGTTTCAAAAAGATTTTTCAAAATCTTTCTATAAATTTTGTGCTCACATCAACTCCCTTTAAGACCCTTAAATGCTTTTAAACTCAAACGTTTAATTATATGCTTTGTTTAAGGGGGAGTATAAAAAGAAAAATGTTCTGTTTTCATGCTAAAATCAGTCCGTCTCTCCTCAAAAAGTTTCACTTTAATCAACTGTTTACAAAAATACCACCTCATGCTATTTTTGAGGGGGAGATTAAGTGTTTATTATATATAAGGGGGAGAGGACGTGGTTAAAATGTGATAAAAAAGTTTTGTTGTTTGAATCTCAAAACGAGCTCTTCAAAAAGACTCAGAACAACCCTTGAATTGATGAATCTAAATGTCCGTTATCGAAAAGACATGTCCTGGACGGGTAATAATTTCAAGCTGGTTTACTAGTAATGTAATCATGTCTCGCAAAGGATTTGTCTGAGTAGAATGTACCAATTCGAGAGATGATCTTTGAATATGAGCAGGACGGGTAATAACTTCAAGCTAGTCTAACTAGTGATGTAAGCGTGTCTCGCGAAGGTCATGTTCATTGAAAATCAATCATTTCAAAATGTGTAAACTCTACCCAACATGTGCAAATTTATACTAAAAATGCATGCAGCACATGTGAAGGGGGAGTGTTTCAAAAATGCAAAACTCTCAATGTGTTGACTAAATGTGTTTTCTCATAAACACCTTGAGAGATTTTCATAAAAAGGTTTTATGGCATGTGATCGATAATCTAGGATAATCATGGAGTAATAAGGTGATTATGATTAGGTTATGTCCAATGATCCGCCAGAACCGGAGGGATCTACCCAAGGACGATTCCAATAGCTTAGAATTAGAAGTCCTTAGGTAAGATTGAAAAAAGGAGTAATATGAGAAAGGAGAAAGAAAGGGTTGAAGAATGAAAAAGAAAAGTTTAATGAAAGGGTGAAAAGAAATAGCCCTCCATGAAAACTTAGGTCAGAAACCGGGTCTATACATCTGCTATCGATACTCACTAAGGTGATACTGATATTGAAGACAAGACGTCATGGACCCAGTGACGCATTGCACCACCCCTCCTATCCACTCAGATATCTCTTAAAAGATATTTGTTTCATTTCTCACGGAGAACACTACATAATCCATCGACCTCTCACTCCGAGATGTGTTGATATTGAAAAGGTGGCACTCTGCTCCATGCCTCCGATGACTAAAATTAAAACGCACATAATTAAGTCTAAAGACATGAGATTCATCAAAGATCTCTTAGGAACACTTCCTATGCAATACACTTGTGTTCATTAAAAAGGATACAAGTTGTATGAGTCTTAATGAGATCTAAGGATCTTGCCTTACGTCATGATGGTTACTCGCTTCAAACGGTCTACAGTTTTGAAGTGATACCTCGGTATACTTCAGAGGCTCTTAACGGCCTTGGTAAAGATTAGAGAAAGTTTTCACACTATGCTGATAACGATCTCAAAATCTGAACCTATAAGTGCTGGACGATTTATTGCTAACTGTCTTATGCAGGTACTGACGAAAGTCCATTAACCATCATCATCTACAACGATGACGCATCTGGACAGAAGAAGTAGATCAAGGCAAGAACGACCAAAAGACGATACTTTGAAGATCACAGTGCATGAAGGAACATTGAATTGAAGAATATTATACATCGACACACAAAGTTCTAGACATTGAAGGCAAAAGACCTATCACGGGAGCATCATTGAAATGACCATCCCTTAGGGGGAGATTGTTAGCATTTAATTTATGCTATTTAGGAAGTGATGGTCATTTGTTAGCTAGAACTAAAGTGTCATGTGTAACATGTATAATATTTAGTTTACAATGTGGGCTAGTAGCATTGGTATTGTTAGTAGCTTAAGTATATGTGTGTAGTGCATATATTAGCCCACATCAAGGTCCAAAAGAAAAGCCCATCAAAGCCTTTTGATGGCTGTCGACATAACAAAACCACACACACTCTCACATTATCTTGGGTGTCTCATTATCATTTGTAAGAGAGTGTGTGTGTATTTCCCTTAGTCTTTGTAATATTTCTTTCTCAAGATAATATACATTCGACTAGCATTCTACCATATGATCCACACTACTCTTCTTGTTCTCTAAATGTGTTTGTGAGTCATCATCAAGGTCTTATCGAGTGTCTTGTGTGATAAAGAGGATAGTTTGGTTCATCTCCAAGAGAAGTCGACCACTACAAGTATTGTAGAGACCAAGATCACGTTCAAGAGGTCGGGGAAACTCGTGATAAAGATTAAACATGGTATAATCGGTTTATTGGATGTCGAGATGTGTATGTTTTCTAGAGAGAGAAATAAAGAAAACATACACACCTCAAGTGTTACAATGAGAATCCCAACCCTCCTAGTTGTGACTAGGAGGGTATTTATTACAAGAATACAATCCTAACTTAGTACTAATGCCTAAACTAGTCCTTGTATTTAAATTTTATTGCAATTCCCGACTATAACAAAACTTTAAAGCTAACAATATCTCCCCAAAGTGATGTTATACGGGAATTGCTTACAATGTTCCTTACAAGTAAAATATAAACCATTAGCACAGAGAATGATTTTCAAACTTCATTACTTCGTTCAGCTTGCAGAATCTTCTCAGTTGTCATTTCTTTACTTGGAGATGAACCATGTGAGAAAATCTAATTAGGGATCAATTCAGAGTGCCCTGACTGCTATCCCCTAATTAGTGCTCTCCCCCAAACTGACAACCTCATACTTTGAATGCCCTGAGTGCCTTGCAGTTCAGGGGAATAGAGTATCAACATCTTTATCTCACCAAATGCATCCCAATTATTTTTCCCATGAGAGATCAGCCCGTACATTTCTCTCCCCTGCTGGTTATGATTAATCGGAATCATCATACTGATGTGTACGTGAAATACAAATTGGAAGCCCTTTATCAGGAATCATATCAAATTGTGAGAAGATGTCGATATACCCAATCTACTAATAATACCATTTGAATTGTCTAACTCTTTATCAACCTCCTTTATAAAAAACAACGGCTTCATGTAGTGACTACTGATGGAGAAAACCCACTATGACGAACTTGAGACTGAAGTAGAATAACCCAAACTTGTGACTTAAACTTGCACTGTTGTATGACTAAGTACCTATATTGAGCACTACAACGTAACTCCTTAAAGCATAGGTCGTTTCATATACCCATCCAACCTTCCTTAACTGTATATGAACCTCTCTTGAATTATCCACATCTTTGTGTGACACTGAGTAATACAATATATCTCCTTTAAGTGATAGTTAACTAGGTCTTCGTCCATCCACCCCTTGACCTATGAAAACTAGATAAATCAAGAGTTAATCATTCAATGATCTGTTAGCTCAAACAAGGATCTCGGAGAATCATGCATCCAACCAACCTCGATATCTTCAAGATACTAAGTACAACACCCGTGATATTCCACTTCGACTTCAAATAGGTAGTAATGAATCATCATCCTTGTAGTCACAGTTGATAACAATCAACAATCAATATTTAGCCATTGTCATTTGATTGTGAATCTTGGTCAGGATCTTTTTGGCTATACGTGGTAGGTTTTGAGGATGTATACCACTAATATCATTTGTGATTTTGGTGTGAAATATGCCATAAAATGACATTCTAATGATGCTGGAAATTTTTGAGTTTAATTTTTATTTTTTTTTTATTATTTTTTTTTTTTTTTTTTGAAATTGCGATAAGATGTCCGATATATAATTGCGATAGAGTTCTTGGACACAATTGCGATAAGGTTGTCTGCCAGCGTTTGCGATAGAGTTGTCGGACACCATTTGCGATAAGGTGACTTTCAATTTCGATAAACTAACAAGGCCAATTGCGATAATTTTATCGAAATTGATTTGCGATAATTTTATCAAAATTTATTTGCGATAAAAACTTCTTGGGCCAATTGCGATAAAAGACAGATTTTGCAATTTTGATAGAATTGTCGAAATTGCAATTTCGATAAAAGCTCCTATCGCAATCTTATACAAGATTGCGATATCTCTCAATTGCGATAAATGCCTGCTTGCTTCTGAATTGCGATAAGTGGCAGGTTTACCAACTCTTGTCCTTTAGTCACTTGTCCACTGACTCAGCCATGCTTGTCATATCCAACCACTTTTACCAACTATCCAATAATTCTTTGGCAAGAATTATGCGCATGATTTTCCAACTAAGATCCAAGAACAAATCTTCCACAATCTTGAATACTTTTTGTCGATCTAAATACTTAGAACACAAAAGAAATCCAACCTTAAAGCATAATATTCGACTGGAAAACTGTGAGATTTTCACAAAACCACGCTTCAAATCACGAACAAACACAACCTTAAACCTTAATCTTTGTGAATGATTCCATGATAAGCAAAAAGCTCACGTTTTTATAACAAAAACGCAACTTTTGGTTACAGTGAAACAAGAACCGAACACAAACAAGATAAAACACACCAAAAATCACATTTCTTACCTCAAATACACCACGTTAGCTAGGGCTGGAAATTTTGACACGAAACCTATTAACACGACACGACACGACCTGTTCTTAACAGGTTTCGTGTTTGACCTTAACAGGTTTCGTGTCTTAACAGGTCGGACCTGTTAAGAACTGTTAATATTCGTGTCTTAACAGGTCAGACCTGTTATGACCTGTTAAGATTATAATATAAATATATATAATCCTTAAAATTACAAACCCTACAATCCTAAATCTCTTTAACTCTTTTATCCTATCCTAAAATCCACACACTACCGGCGCCTCCCCCTTCCCTCTCATCTCTCATCGTACAGACCCAATCACCCAAATCCAATCGACTGATTCAGTCACAGACCCAATCACCCAAAGGCCAAAGTCAATCACTTCATCCAACATCCATTGACTGATTCGAAGAACTTTACAGGTCTACCTTCTTATTCAACCCCGATTTGTTAGATTGTTAAATAGTTGAATGGTTATTGGATTATGATGATTATTTTATATGTTAGATTGTTAGGAATTTCCCGCTATCCCGTTTTTGAAAAAATTACTGCCGTTTTTAGATCCAAAACATGGAAAAAGTTGTTAAGCATTATCATGATTTTTATTTTATTTTTGGAGTAGATTCTAATAATTTCACTAAAGTTTGTATTTATGATTCAATTATTCCAATTTTGCTACATGAAGTTGGCTAGACCAATCTTCTGAAGAAACATGAAAAATGCCTATGCACCGCACATTCATCTCTGTAATTAAAAATGGCTTTGCACTGTATCGCACATTCTCTCAGTACAAAAATTATATCAGTATTTAGTAGGCTTTTTTACATGTTGTATGCCACTTTTTTACATGTTGTATGCCACTTTTAGCTGCATCAGTAGGCTTTTTTACATGTTGTATGTTAAAAAAAGGCATCCTAGCTGCATCAGTAGGCTTTTTTACATTTGTGCCAAGGAAAATGAGTACTCAAGTATCAGGATTCAGGATGCGCCTGTTCCATATTTGCATTCTCATATAGATGTAAAGCCATTTTAAAATGAATTGTTCCAAAAACCATTTTCTAATATTTACTCTCTTGACTTTTCAGGTTTAAAATGGAAGATTGGAAGATACGAGTAAAGGCATCGGAATTGATATTATGATTCATATATATTTGTATTAATTAAGAGTTATATGAACTTTTGTAATGTTAAGGATTATTATCATTATGTATTAATTAAGAGTTTTATGAACTTTTGATATATAATATGCATGTTAACAGGTTTCTTAACAGATCTTAACAGGTGCACCTGTTAATTTTTGTGTCGTGTTCGTGTTTGAGAAAAATGACACGATTAGTTAACAGGTCGTGTTCGTGTTTGACCTTAACAGGTTCGTGTCTTAACAGGTTCGTATGACCTGTTATGCCAGCCCTAACGTTAGCCACCTGGTTAGCTCTGGTGCCAATTGTAGAGACCAAGATCACGTTCAGGAGGTCGGGGAAACTCGTGATAAAGATTAAACATGGTATAATCGGTTTATTGGATGTCGAGGTGTGTATGTTTTCTAGAGAGAGAAGTAAAGAAAACACACATACCTCAAGTGTTACAATGAGAATCCCAACCCTCCTAGTTGTGACTAGGAGGGTATTTATTACAAGAATACAATCCTAACTTAGTACTAATGCCTAAACTAGTCCTTGTATTTAAATGCTATTGCAATTCCCGACTAGCTATAACAAAACTTTAAAGCTAACACAATAACTATCACCAGACCTAGCATTTCTTATGATGTGCATAAGTTAAGTCAGGTTATACATTCACCTAAGCAATCTGATCTAAGACATGCATTTAAAATGCTGAGATATCTGAAAGGTTCACCTGCTAAAAGTGTTTAATATTCTAATAGTAATAACTTTGAGGTTACAGCATTTATGGATTCTGAATGGGCCAAATGCACTGCAACCAGAAGGTGTGTAACTGGATATAATTCTTGGAATAATAAGAAACAAAGTGTATGTTGGGGACTATATTATTTCTTGGAAAAGTAAGAAACAAAGTGTATTGGCTAAATCTCCTGCTGAAGCAGAATATAGAGCCATGTCTAGTGTGGCATGTGAGATTATATGAGTTTTGAAAATTCTAATTGAGCTTAAAGTTGATTATACTATTCTTGTCAACATGTATTCTGACAACAACTCTGCTATTTAAATAGCAACTAATCCTGTGATCCATGAGAGAACAAAACATTTTGAGATAACTTTTTTCTTCTTGAGGGTGAAAATTTCTTATGGGGTTTTAAAAACTTGTAAGATTAAGTCTGAAGATATTGTTTCTGACATCTTCACAAAAGGCTTAACTGTGGATGTGCATAAGAGGTTTTGCAGATTGTCTCATATGCATGATATTTTCCAGGTTTAGCTTATGGGGGAATATTGAATTATATAGTTGTTTTGGTAAGCTAAACCTTCTCATGGAAAGTACAAGGGTTAACTGTGACACTAAGGTAAAGTTAGTATTTCTTTATTTTATCTTTTGTCTGTGTTTGTATGTTTTGTGATTGTGTAGGTACCAAAAGTGTCAACTTGAAGAAGTTAAAGAAGCTGGAGTATAAAGACCCATTATCTCTCATAACTCATCATTGAACTCAATTTTATATGTGTGTGGAATTTGTTTTTCTCTCTATTTCTCACAGTAAGGGTATCATGTAGATCTGTTTAGATCATTGTGTTTGGTTGAGTCTTGTACGTTTTATTCTCTTTGAGTCATTAAAACCTTCTATCTATTATGAGATATGAAGATGTAGTCTAATAAATGGGTGGTTGGTTGAATAATTTGTGAGTCTTTTGATCTTGATCTTTATATGTTTGAGTAAAATCTATAGTAAGGTAGGATTTTAATCTCACGGACAAGGATATACTTTTTAGTGGGCTTCGAGTCGAAGAAAACCCGGTTGTAGTATCACCAAATGATCCAAGTTGTACTTTGTATAACCACTTAGAAACATGTCTTTGTGATATTATTCAGGTGAATCAAATCCCCCCAAGAGACTGCAGGCAGTATTAGACCAAATTCTTCAATCAATGATAACTTAGGCCGTGTATAGTGGTGATCAACATCACCATCGCCAACTCAGCGTTACATCATCTTCTCTCCACCACCACGTGTAATAAACCACCGACTTCACCATCGATTTCTATTTTCTTTAAACAAATTCATTAGCTACTAAAATTTCATTGATTAAAAACATTACATTAAAATTAAACTAAAATAAAATAAAAACATTATATTAATATTTAAAATAAAATAAAATTACAAATACTTGTGCATTTGCTTGACACCAAATATGTTCCACCAAATCGACATGAAGGTTTAGATGAGTATCATCATTGACTAAATCGATATTAACTTGTACGTTTCTTGGTGTGTTCATACAGGATCATCCTCATGATGTTATTTCTCTAGATAAAAGTCGAGAGATTGCCTTCTTTTTGTCTTTTTTAATCATATTATGTGTACATCATATTAGTTATTTTATTACATCGGTAATGCGGGATTTTCTTTATTATAGCCCATTTTTTCTTTAGCGAACCAAACGCTTTTTTCACATCTTTTCTTGTTACTTCATGCGCTTGCTTATACGTTATTCGTTTTGTGTTATTTGCACTTGGATGTGAAATCGACTTAACAGGTGTTGACCGTTTCAGATATATTCCGCCAGTAAGATAATATCTCCATTTAAACGTCACATCGTCAGCCACAAACTAAAGCTTTGGTACTTTCCCGTCAAAATCGTTGCATGAATACGATAGAGGTAAAACGCTGACGTCATTGTTCGCCCCGAAAACACCAAAGAACGCATGTCAAATCTATAAGTCTTGTGAGGCAAACGCTTCCAATAATATGACTGGATTTGACCCGTGATCACCTCTACAAAATTGAGCACGATATACATTTGGACAACTAGCACACTCCCAATCTGCTCAATCAATGCTTCCTAACATTTCATGAAATACATGTTTCTCCTCGTGATATACATAAAGTTTCTTGACATCATTATAAATAGGGTAAAGTTCATATAATAGCAATGAACTTTAAAAATTGAATAAATATCATACGCGAACTTTAAAAACTACTAACATCGTACAAATACTTTCAATTTTTGTTTCAATTTCATATCTAACTTATTTTTAACATATAATAGTCCATGTCATTTTCTATGTGTACATGCCATGTTGGAGTTTGTTTAGTATATACTAGATATAATGACCGCGCACGCGCGGGGTTTTTTCTAATCTTTTAAATAAATTATTATTTTTAATTTCGGGTTTTAATTATTATAATAGAACCTTCAAAACCACTGTACTTTGATTGAGGTATTGAATTAGGGTTATTTACGAATGTAGTGGTTTATAATATTAATTAGATTTGGAGGAGATGTTCTTGTGTCAATGATTGTGTGTGGATGAATGATAAGAGATCGAGTTTGATTGATGGAGGAGGAATTTGAGAATGTTTGGACTTCAGGATTTTTAGTGGGAATGATACTGAATTTTAAGTTTCAGCCCAAATCTTTGAAAAACTTGCTCCACCATTTTTAAGTTTTAGTTTTTTTTTAGTTTTTGACACATATACATTTAGAAGTATTTAGGATTTTCTTATTTAATATTTAAGAAAATAATAATAATATGCTTTTATTATGTTACCAGTCCGAGCTTTCGCGATTTCGCCGCTCGAACTGCGGGAGAGTATTAGATGAATAAGTTAGTTGGCCTAAACCCGACTTGTGGGTTGGGTCCATTAGGGTTTCCAGATATATTGCTTTATAAATACCTGACGAATAAACATTATAGCCTACGGGGTTTCATTGTCTAACACTAACTTTGGCAAGCATATAAGGTAACATGTGGGAAATGTACAAATACAATAAAACAGGGAGCTACAATTATTGGCTCTGATGAATTCACATTTAAAGGCTTTTACAAAGGTATGTCACAAGATGAAGTTACCCTTAATTCTTTTCCGTTCAACAGCATCACTTTACTTTGCAAGTTGCCATCTTTTGCCGTCAATTGATATTCTTCTCGTATTATCAAGCTTGCAACATCATCTTGTGGAAGCATGACTGCAGGGATGCTAATATCTACATCAGACTCATGTGCTTCACACAACATCCTGAAGAGTTGCAAATTTGGCCATAAAGTAGAAATATCAAAACATTTGTAAGCCTTGTTCAAATCATTATCCCATTTTAACTCGAATGCTACACAAAATCAGAAAGCGGTAAGTCAAATTGGATGACCAAAAGTCCAGAAGTTCCGATGTAAAAACGAACTTTAAACAATAACAAAGGCAAACCAGATAAATTGTGCAGTCACTTACTCAAAGTGAGATACTTGACACCAAGCTGCTCATACTCCCACTTGTTCCCATTCTCATCCAAAAACATAAAAAGGGAGAACAAATATATGTCAAATGTCAAAATTTTCATGTGCTAACCTTGTGAGTCTCCAAACTGAAGCATTTCATTAGAAAATCGTCTTTTCATCTCTTTGGAACATCTTTTTCTTCTTGTTGTTGTAGTGGTGGCTACCCCCGGTGTGCACCAGTTAGTACATAATAAACATCAAATCTAACACAAGCACAAATTAACCAAGGTTATTTTCTATTCAACGAATATACATGAATCTAATTAATGTAATTGGTACTTGGTACCACAAACCCAAAAAATCTACCATATAACATACAAATTCCGTTCCTTATCAAAGAAAGTAATACACTCAACAGTAACATATAACTCAAAGTTGCATAAAATTAAGAAGTCCAAGGTTGAAGTTTTATTCAATCTTACAAATAAGTAGCTGGTAAATTTTAATGATCAAAGACCAAAGAGAGTTTGTCGCTTGAGTAACTGCTAGAAGCTTTGCTCAACACATCATGTAAAGGTTACAATTCTACACATGTGTAACCATATATCCATATTTTAGCATAAAGTTTTAATTGGCAGTCATGTCATACCGACATGGCGACATTATGATCTTGATCCACCAATTATCCTATAAGAAAAGATAAAAGATTTAGGAGCCATTCAATCTAACGCCATTATGAAAGTCAAGAAACGGCACATATACCTCTTGCAAATTGGTTACAATGAATAAATGATCTTTCAAAATCAATCTCATACTAAATAATCAAGCTCTTATGTTGAAGCGATTACCTTTACAAAATGTGGTACATGGTTAACCTATCTCACTCTGTCCTTCAACATACGTTTAAGATCAGGATCATCTCTGCATCAACATGTAACAGAAAAATGTGAATCTTCCATTTTTTTCAGTCCAGTGGGTTCTTATGGTTATAAGGCTAATAACGACTGTTCAGATATTCTACAAAATTCAAAAACATATTAAAAGGCCGTAATTACCTTTTCGTTGCAAAAGACTTGGATTTCTCAAGTTCTAGTTCTTCCTTTTCTTGGCTCTGCTTCTGTCTTTTGAGCCAAACCCTTGCCCCATTCCACTTTTATCTCCTATTCAGAACATTGTTAATTAAAATGTCAACTACACTGTGTACAATATGATAACCAAAGATTACATTATATCAAATACACTCTAGATATCATGAATAAAACGATTTGCATACATTGTAAAAAAAACCAATATAACATCAGCAAATAGTTGGCCATTTTCCTTCTTCAGCCAAGCTGTGACTTCTTATGCTGCTAAGTCGTCTTTGAATGTTTGTCATTATTTTCTCAACTAATGGAAGCATGGCAGTTTGATATATAGTTATCTCATGTCGGGACTATCAAGGTTAAATGTTAGCTGAGGTTTTAGTGCGGCTAGGGGACTGTTCATCCTAAAAGAAAGCATATCGCCTGAGCTGTTTTCGCGCTTGGAAGACTCCTTGGTTCTCAACATATTTCCCAAATAAAGAACACCAAATTTTCCAGTCGCGGCCTGCACCATTAAATTACAACATAACTCTTAACACAAATCAAGATGACACCGTAGCACACAAATCAAGATGACACCGTAGCATGTTTTACTATTAGAATGTGTCTCACCTTGGGAGAGAGGTGCTTCTTACGAAGGCATGTGACTTCAAACTCAAGTCGAACTATATATTTTTTTAGATGTCTTTAAACAAAATGGCAATAATATAAGTAAACCAATTAATGATGAAAAATGCCACCAAAGTCGTTGGGATTAATACTTCTGTTAATCTTGTTGAAGGGTCAACTAAACATCATCATCTAATGTGCGATAGCACAATATAGTAGTCCTCACAATCTCTTCATAAGAGTCTCGTGATATACTGTAGTCACATCTAATAGAAACCAAGGCGTTCACATTCTGGTGAATTATCAGTACGCTCTTTTTATATCGGTGTAAATTAATATGACCTCATAGCAGAACAATACTTTAATAATGGCATCAGTTTTGTAAGTTATGCTAATAACACATCGCCAATTTATCATCATATATCAGTTGCAGATATGCCTAAGAATGGAACAAAGTATTAATAATTCTTTAGCCAACTATCATGTATTTCAGACTTGCAGATATCTGCTCTTTAACGAAACAAATTGAAAAGATCGTCAATTTCCAGAGCGGTTGTTTAGAGGCTGTGATTGCATTCGAGGAGCAAATTTGTACTCTATGTTGAAGGTTATTATTAAAAGGTTAGTATAACGGAACATTTGCAAGAGAAGGTGGTTCAAAACTTCTTGTTAGTAGCTAATTATGCATTTGTTTGTAACAATCTTGTAACTGAATCATACACGTTTGTGATGTACAAAGCTTTTCGAGATGATTACAAATTAACAGAAGACTAATTATTTATAGGCATATAAGCAAACTGTAACTATTTTAACTGGTATTTGTAGTTGAGATGGAACCACATAAAGTAAATTCATCATCTAATATAATTTGAGAAAGAGGTCCTTAAGAAATTAGTAAGTGATAGATCAAGAAGCAATGTTACAAACAAAAATAAAACGATAATGTAATGCTGAAACGTTGCTCTTTTACAATTACGTGCTCTTCCTGTCCTTTCAGATCGATGAATAAAGTCTTCGACGTCCCGTGGGGGTTCACACTACAAAGACGAAAAATTAATCGCAGTTAATAAAGAAAAGAATAATGTGCACGAATTAGTTCAAGTTGTATCCAACCTGAATGATCAATTGCACATCATGAATGTCTACAGTTAAATATAGTTACCCGTTGGTGGTCGGTATATATTTAGCAACCCCCTAAAAGTATATGAAGATTGAGGATCGAAAAAATGTGACTATTATTGACGACAAAATAATAATCAGCATCATCAAAAACAATTATGTTTTTTTCTCGATAAATAACATTGTCATCAAACCTTGACATATTTCTAAATAAATAATATGGCATACTTGTACCTGGTTTCATCACAACCAAAATAAATCAACTTGAAAACAGTCATATCAAACATACCCATTAGTTAATTAAACACATTAACAACCTCGAAAAGAAACAAATGGGTATTCTTGATAAATTAACAAACTGGTATTCTTGGACTCAATAAAAAAGCATCTAAATGTCAAACTAATTTAAAAGTAATTATTTGTTTGGAACAATAAAAATTAAACCTTTTGTTTTGGTGGAGATTAGGGTTTCTTTAGGTTGCAGTATATCTTCAATTAGGTAGTCAAGTTAGCTTCTAAACCCGCAACCAAACATTCCTCCATATATTTACCCTCTTCTTTGTTCTGGGTTCATTATAAGACTAAAATCAATCTAGCAAGAATCATTAAAATTTCATCAGAAACTATGACTACTCTAACTACTACTAAAATTTTAGGAATCAAGATATTATTAAAAAAAACCAACCAAAATCAAAGCTCTCAATCAAAGAGTCAAAGATTAACATACCTTTAAATTCTTAACCGAGAAACATATCTTCCATGAATTAGATTAGGTTATGTTGATTTAGAAGATATGCTTTTGATTAGGGTTTGAAGTGAGAATTTTAGGAATCAAGATATTATTAAAAAAAACCAACCAAAATCAAAGCTCTCAATTAAAGAGTCAAATATTAACATACCTTTAACTTTTTAACCGAGAAACATATCTTCCATGAATTAGATTAGGTTATGTTGATTTAGAAGATATGCTTTTGATTAGGGTTTGAAGTGAGTGCAAGAAAAATAATGTTTGTGTGGTCCGATTATGAATTGCTGTGGGATTTTGTTTGTCTAAAGTTTAGTTTCAACCCCTCAAATGTTTGTATATTACTCCGCTTTTTCAAAGTTTTAATTTTTTATATTTGTGACACATATATTTTTGAGTTCTATTTTTTTATAAAAACAAATTTATAAACACCATTGCCAATTGAGGAAGTATTTACGATTTTTTAGCTATGAGTACTTAAAAAGAAAAAATAATAATTAAAGAGAATATTACCTAATAAGGAATGATTTGATTTTTTTGAAATGAAAAAGTTCTCACTAAGGACTTTGTTTTATTATATAAAATATTTAGTTAGATTAATTGCTCCATCCTCTACTTGCGCTACTGAAAGGCGTTTCTTTCTTTTTTTCAAATGCACTGGAAGTGTATTCTTTCTGATGTAGTGAAAGTTTGTTTTTATTTCAATGAATTAATTTACATACATGACACAATCATTAGGGATTTATGGTTGATGTGTATGCGTTTATAACAATGTGAAAATTATAAGTCACACACACATATAATATAGTAAATGGGCAAATGGCACAAAAAGGCATCAAAGTTAGGGTCCATTTCCAATCAAGGTATCAAACTTTTTTTCTTGCATAAAAAGGTTCCCAACTTTTTTTTTTGCGGATTTGGGTTTTTTACTAACGGGCGTTAACTCAGTTCGTTAGTAAGTTACATGTTTGGTCCTCGAAGTCGTTAACTCAGTTCATGCAACATCCAAAAACAATTTCGATTTTTTTTTACATGTTTGGTCCTCGAATTCTTATACTCATTTCATGCAACATCAAAAAAAAAAAAAAAAAAAAAATTCAAAAAATATTTAAAAAAAAAATTATCAAAAAAATATTTTCTTAAAATATTTATATATTACTTTTTAAATTACTTTTTTTTTAGAAAAATATTTAAAAAAAATTAAAAAATATTTCGAAAAAATTAAAAATATTTTCGAAAAAATTAAAAATATTTTCGAAAATAAAAAAAAAAAAAAGTTAAAAAAAAGTTTGAAATATTTTATTAAAAAAAAATAAAAAATTTGTTCGAAAAAATTAAAAAAAAAAATTTAAAAAAATTTCGAAAAAAAAAATTTCAAAAAATATTTGAAAAAAAAATTTAAAAAAGTAATTTAAAAAAAGTAATTTAAAAATAAATTTTTAATTTTTTTTAAATATTTTTCTAAAAAAAAAGTAATTTAAAAATAAATATTTTAAGAAAATATTTTTTTGATAATTTTTTTTTAAATATTTTTGGAATTTTTTTTTTTTTTTTGGATGTTGCATGAAATGAGTATAAGAATTCGAGGACCAAACATGTAAAAAAAAAATCGAAATTGTTTTTGGATGTTGCATGAACTGAGTTAACGACTTCGAGGACCAAACATGTAACTTACTAACGAACTGAGTTAACGCTCGTTAGTAAAAAACCCAAATCCGCCAAAAAAAAAAGTTGGGAACCTTTTAATGTAAGAAAAAAAGTTGGATACCTTGATTGGAAATGGACCCTAACTTTGATGCCTTTTTGTGCCATCCACCATGACATGAGTTAAACACAATTAATAAACTTAAAATACCATATTTAAATGTTAGTTTGCATTAATAATTTCCTAAATCGCTTCTGATTACCATGATTAACTTTGTTTTATTTAGAAATTATTTTATTTTAGGAAATAATTTAGTTCATTTAATGCTTTTAAACAAGTGCTATGGTGACACATATTAGAAAATGCCTAATAAATAAATATTTAAACGAACCATCACATCATTAATAAAAAATAATTAAAAATTTCACACTACGAATTTAGCATGTTATTAGTCATGTCATGCCATCTAAGGTATGATATCGGAATGAAATCTAGAAGTACGTATATAATGCTGGTATTTTTTAAAGTTTGTGTATGATATTTGTACGTTAAGTATGTTGCTATTTAATAGACTTAACCTTTACAAGTAGGTCTTAGCAAAGACTCATTTCCATATATTTCCATTATAGTCTTACATAAATATTCAAGAGGATCACGGGAAGTTTTCCCACTCATTTGCAAATATTCATCTAGAGTATCAAGAACAGTGCCAATGGGCCTCTGGTCTAGTGGTATGGAGGTTTTACCTTCCTAGGTAAGGTCTCAAGTTCGAGTCTTGTCTAGGCCGATAGGGGTTTCCTCCCGCGTAAAGGCAAGGGTGCCATTGCTTTCTGGGTTGGACACAACCTGGTTGTGTGGGCTCGCTACGCCTTCTGGGCTAGGTGCCATGTAGCCACAATTGCCGTCCAAAAAAAAAAAAAATATATCAAAAACGGTATTGTATGTCAATTGAGGAATTGCATAAGTACACTTCATCGATGCGGAAATAACAACTCATTCCTGTAAGATCATTACCCTAATTGAAGATATGAAAGTATCTTATCAAGTTTGCACAGGAGGGTCAGTCGTCACATGGGCGTATGGCAAGTATCATATTTGCACAAATATACATCTAAAAATTTCATTTTATACTTTTGTTGACAGCTTTTTCAACTTTTAGTGACATATTTTTTATGTATCGTGAAGTTTTTTTTTTATTATTTGCTTCACCACTATTATATCTTAATCTTAACTACAATTAATATTAAGGATGACATGATCAAAATAAAATCAAATATAGTCAGTTACTAACAAAACATAGATTAAAATCACCGGATGCGCCAACTCCCTAAAGTTTCTCTTGTTTGTTTTGTCAAGTACAAATTTTGCATTGGTTTAAGAAAAAGTGAATCGTCGAACGGATCTAGATTTATACTTAGGATATTGGAAAACGTAAATAATATGAGAATCAAATGTAGAGATTCTACGTGATTTGATCCAAAAAAGTGGTTTTCTATGCATGCTTTACTCATGTTTACGAAAACAGAAACAAAAAATAGAAAAAGATTATTCCATTGATCGTAGAAAGAATTTAGTACGGGTGTTTAAAAATATTGACAGTCAAGTCATGCCGACTCGTTAGATCCGACCCAAAGATCGATAGTTAAGAAAACCTAATCCAGGAAACTAGAAACCGCAAAAACCTATTTGTTACAGTTTTTGTTCTACCTTTAATTTTGAGATACCTGTAATTATCTGATCCGATCATACAACTCGATTACTATTAGATGAAATTTTCCCTATATAAAATTATATATCTTCAACATCAAATGGTACATTCATTCATTATGTTGTGTACTCTGATAAATATGAATGATAAAATTATATATCTCAACATCAAATGGTATATATATCGTGATTGTTAACAATGAATGGTCGAGTTTATCATTTTAGGGCCATAATTTTTTATTATTTTTTATTTTATTTTTTATTTGGTAAAGGGCCTTCCACCCGGTAAAATATATTACTCCAAAAAAACAGTTAAGTACAATGGAATGTGTCTGAATTATCACATTAACCTCAAGCACCCGCTTGAACAACCACTAAATCATTCATGACAGACTATAAATGAACAACTAGTTAGACACAACTAGAAAACCAAAACAAAAACAAGCATAAACTAAGACACATCAACTTTTATGCTAAACAAAGAAAAAACAACCTATCCAAGACTAATGTCATGGATGTGAGCAACCTTTAATTGGGCCGTAGATAGACCACAATCATCAAAGTAATCATCTTCATAATCATTATAGTCACATATACCATCTTTCCATAGACCACAATCATGAAATTGATCTTGTTAGTTAAATGGATCTGATATGTTTATAGAGTAAATATTGCGACGTAATCACTTTAGTACAGCTTTAATAAATACGTGATATATAATTTCATTTTAAGTTCTTTTTTATTTTATTAATATTGTTTGAACTCTAAATATGGATGAACCGAGCCGCGGTTAACAACTGTTTTTAGGCCGACTTAGATTTTTTTTTGACTATGAGAGTCAAACGTTGAAAATCGTTTATTTTGTCGTTTAGTGGATTTTAGCCACAACTTTCGTCGTAGCTAAAAACCCCGATTCTAGTAGTGATCGGTTGAGCACGACCACTAGAAACTAAGCAAGTGGTCTAACAAGTACAATGATCAATTATCAAAAAAGCATACTGATGTATTCTTTGGGACATTGTCTATTTCTCATGAGTAATTTTACCCATAAGTAGACAATTAAGATTAAAATATGAAAGCATGGTGCTTAAACTAGTTAGCAACTGAATATCAAAGGAACCCAAATCTCTACCAAAAATCTATTATAAATACAAGAATGAGGAACCCCAAAAAGAATCATCAGCACAAGAAATATCATTCGTCATCACTTCTTTCTGAGGTCTCCTTTTTCTCCTTGAGCATTATATTCTTGTATTTCTTTCTTACTCATTTTAGTTTACATATATTTTAAACTAATCTAGATAATACTTGCAGGTTCATCAGATATCAACAACATGGGTGCAGGTGGTCGGATGTCAGATCCATCCGAGGGGGATAATATCCTCCAACGTGTTCCAGCTGATCCACCATTCTCGTTAAGTGATCTAAAGAGAGCAATCCCAGCCCATTGCTTCAAGCGGTCTGTCATACGTTCATCTTACTATGTCGTTCAGGATCTCATTATTGCCTATGTCTTCTACTTCCTTGCCTACACATACATTCCTGTCCTTCCTACTTCTCTAGTTTACTTAGCATGGCCGGTTTACTGGTTTTGTCAAGCTAGCATTCTAACAGGCCTATGGGTTATTGGACATGAATGTGGTCACCACGCCTTTAGTGAGTACGAGTGGATTGATGACACTGTTGGATTCATTCTCCATTCTGCCCTCTTTACCCCTTATTTCTCTTGGAAATACAGCCATAGAAATCACCACGCCAACACAAATTCACTTGATAACGATGAAGTTTACATTCCTAAACGCAAGTCTAAAGTCAGGATGTACTCGAAGATTCTTAACAACCCACCTGGTAGAGTGTTCACTCTAGTTTTTAGATTCACCCTTGGATTTCCTTTATACCTCTTAACTAATATATCTGGAAAGAAATATGAAAGGTTCGCTAACCACTTTGATCCACTAAGTCCAATTTTCACTGAACGTGAAAGAATTCAAGTTGTGGTATCAGATCTTGGTTTCATTGCCCTCTTTTACTTAATTAAGCTTCTTGTAGCCACAAAAGGAGCTGCTTGGGTAACGTGCATTTATCTACTTCCGGTTCTAGGCATGCATATCTTTTTCGTTTTGATTACATATTTGCACCATACCCATCTCTCCTTGCCTCATTATGATTTGACAGAATGGAATTGGATCAGAGGGGCATTATCAACAATTGATAGGGACTTTGGATTCCTGAATAGGGTTTTCCATGACGTCACCCACACTCACGTCTTGCATCATTTGATCTCGTACATCCCACACTATCATGCAAAGGAGGCAAGGGATGCAATCAAGCCTGTCTTGGGTGAGTATTATAAGATCGATAGGACCCCAATTTTCAAGGCAATGTGGAGAGAGGCCAAGGAATGCATCTACATCGAGCCAGATGAAGATATCGAGCACAAAGGTGTATATTGGTACCATAAACTGTGATCTGTGGGCTCGATGCAATTGTATGTTTAAACCGTTCAACATTGTGGTATATGTATAATCAGTTGTCCTAAAGAGTATACGGTACCATTCATACTGATTATGTTGTGGCCTATATATATGTATGAATGTGCTAATAAATTTTGTTAGTAATCCTATCATTTCTGATTCTGTGTCTGTGCCTTTGTATAAACTAGCAAACAAATAGTACTACCTAAATGGGTATGAAATATTGGATGATAATTCATTAATCCATGTTTAGGGGTCGTAGACTCGTAGTGTAATTACTTTATGTGTTTAGGGTCGAGTTTGTAAAGTGTATAAGTTTAGGGTCCAAATATGTCAAGATTAAAGTTACTAACCGAATAGTGGTTGTAGCGGTTATATAGTTAGTTATTGGTGAAAGGTCGCGATGGTTCAATGGAACCTGTAGTATCGTTTCACATAGTATAAATAGAAGTGTCGATGTATTGTAAAAGTAACAGATTTCATTATATACAAAGTGTGAGTTTGTGCGTAGTGTGTTTGTTCATAGACATGTTTGATTCGATACAAATATGATCCGGATGGGACCAACAGTGCTATCAGAGCGTCAGAAGTTCGAATCAAACCCGGTGTTCAGTTTGTGTTTCACCAAGGCGATCATAGGAGTGCAACGATTCAAGAAGAGTACGTTTTGCAGATTGCAAGAAACAAAAAAGGAAACACCAGAGAGAAGAACAATTTGATCAGGAGTATCAAGTTGACCAACGATTCAGGGAATCGTTTCAGAGAAGAGAAAGAAGTGGTTGATAGTACTAACGTAAAAGATCCAAAGAGTGGTTGATAGTGCTGTTGTAAAAGATCCAGAGAGACCGATTGATTCAGGGAATCAATCAAGAGAAGAAGAAACCGTGGGCATACCGGTTAATCAAAAGAGAGAAAGATTAGACAAAGAGAAGAGAGTGGAAATCGATTAGAAAAAATCGATTAACAGAAAAGAGAAGACATCGGTTAGAGAACTGATTCAGAGAAAGAGAAGTAGCATTTGAGAAACAAATGTAGAGAAAGTTAGAATGAAAGTCAGAATTATAGGGGACATCAGCAACAACGATTCTATATTGGTGTCAGAATTGAAGAAAACAGATTAAAGAGAAAGAAACTGATCAGAGGATCAGTTAATTCAGAGAGAAAAAAAGGAAATTTGATCAAGGAATCAAGTTTGGAGATGAGACAAAGAGAACCAAAAGAAGAAAAGAAAACTTACTAGTTGCGTTTCAACATCAGAGAAGAAAGTAGATAGGTCGAAGTGGCATGCAGTTTTGGTTTTAATGAACTTGACTGGGTTAAGTTCAGAGAAGCGTATGAAGAGTATCTGGGAATACTAGACATTGTGTACAAAGAAGAAAGCAAGATCAAGAATAGTGATGGGGCTAGACAGAATGAAAGGGCTACCAAAAGTGGACTGCAGAGAGAAACGAGACAACAGTGAAAGATGATGGATCATGCAGCAGTACAAGTATTGAGAAATAAACCAATTGCAAGAAAGACCCAAACGCTAAAAGTGGGACATATGGAGAAGATGATTTGGTAATCATAACAAGCGACTAGGAAGAAGAATGCAGTAGCAAATAGTATCAAAAGTATTTGGAAGAATTGGTTCTATAGAAAAGATGATATGAAGTCATCAAAGATTGTATTTGAAGACAAAAACGAGAAGACCTGCTACAACATGTTCAAAGATAGAGATGATTGAGTTGAAGACATGAAGATGTTGAAGACACGGATTAATAAATTAGGGAGGAATATTGGATGATAATTCATTAATCCATTTGTAGGGGTCGTAGTGTAATTAGTTTATGTGTTTAGAGTCGACTTTGTAAAGTGTATAAGTTTAGGGTCCAAATATGTCAAGATTAAAGTTACTAACCGAATAGCGGTTATAGCGGTTATATAGTTAGTTATTGGTGAAAGGTCGCGATGGTTCAATGGAACCTGTAGTATCGTTTCACATAGTATAAATAGAAGTGTCGATGTATTGTAAAAGTAACAGATTTCATTATATACAAAGTGTGAGTTTGTGCGTAGTGTGTTTGTTCATAGACATGTTTGATTCAATACAAATATGATCCGGATGGGACCAACATGAAACAGTTATCAGTGCTTGCTATATGTTTTTATTTTCGCCTCACTGTCTAAATGCGTATTGTTGGAGATATGAACAACAAACCTGAAGATCGAATCACAGAAACTAGAACACTATTGTCGATCAAAAACTGCAACACCACCTATAACTGTTGGACACGCGAGAGTAAGCAGAAGACCACAAGGAAAACAGAACGTTATTTAATTAATGTTATTAACCTAACTCTTCGTTTACAAAGGAAATTGACGCAGCGAAACAATGAAGGAAAAAAAGAAAGAATACAGAGGTACTTAATTGTCGACACCAAAGTTTATTGAAAACGTCAATCAGGAAATAATAAACCCTAAAGTCTTGTAAAGATAGCTTTTATAGTTAAGCTACCCTAATAACAAAAATGAAACAATCATAAGAAACAGGTCCAGCCCATTAGCAATGCTAAATAGCAATTAAACTAAAGTTTATAAACTCTAATAAATAATAGTAATAAACTTTATAAGAAATGCCATCTTCAACTTCTTTCTTCACTTCTGATATAATCCAGTCCCGCTACTTGATCTCCATCAGAAATAACAAATAATGTGTACTCCCTCCGTCCCAAAATTATTGTCCCATAACAAAAAGCACATTCTTTTAGAAAAACATCACTATCACTACTTTACCTCTCTTACTTTTTTGCCAAATGACAAGTTTACCCTTAACCAATTAATTAATACTTCATTAAAGTTTGTAATATTAATTTCAACCAAAGGTAATATAGTAAACTTTACCAAACTCCACTACCTATTCACTTTCCATTTTTGGTATGGGACAATAATTTTGGGACGCCCGAAATGAAAAAATGGGACAATAAAATTGGGACGGAGCTCCATCAGGAGTAACAAATAATGTGTAATGAGAGTAGCATATCATTCACTCACCTTCGGACTAGGAATGTCCCTATTAGAAATTAATAACGAAATTGAAAAGAACAAGTAATAAAGAACTGAATTTTTATTGCTGTACTTGTTGTTTGATTACAGAAACTTGACCCCTATATATACTTAGTGAATCGATGCCATGAAGAATAGACATACCGATTCTATAAAACTAAGCGACACAACTTTTCTAACCGATGTAAACCTAACATATAACCGTTCTTTTTTGGACCCAGCCCAATACAATTGGGTTTACAGACTTCTAAACTAAATACATAATATATATACACTAAAGTACCCTAATGATTTGCTTCTATAATATTATGGTCCAACATTCACCCCCCCTAATGTTATAGACGGCGAAGTCTTCAATTCTTCAAAGTTCTTTTATAGCGATGGTGCAACAACTATTGGTTCATCATCTTTGTATTGTGCGAAGTTAACTTCTTCCTCCTTCCTTGTGCATTCATGTTTATAATGTCCAAATTTGTTGCACTTGAAGCATTTTATGTGACTCTTATCCTTTTGTAGTTGATTGCCATCTTTATTCCAGTTTCTTTCGCGGCTTCTTCCTTTGTTATCCTGATTCGACTTCCTATAACCACAACGTTCACAACTATACTGTTTTTCTTGTTCCTTTTCGACTGTTTTGGTGTATAGAAGTTTGTCATGTACATCTTCTTCTTTGCTTGGTCTCTTAATTCGTTCCTCATAGGCTTTTAATCTTCCAGTAGCTTCTTGAAATGTCATGGTATTAAGATCAGCAAATTGTTCAATTGCAGCAACAATCTGGATAAATTTTGTTGGGACAGATCCTAGAAGTTTTCGAACCAATCTCTTGTTTTCAATTGTGGATCCAAGATTGTTTGCTTGTGACACAAGTTGACTAATCTTTCCGGTGAATTCATCAAGTGATTCAGAGTCTTTCATTTTCAAGGTTTCAAATTCTGATTCTAATGTTTGTAGTCTAGCCTCCTTGACTTTGTCTATACCCACGAATCGAGCCTTCAAGTCCTTCCATATATCAGCAGCCTTCGTATGATGAGCAACTTGTAATGTGAGTTGTTCGGGCAAGGCTTGAAATAGATAAGCAATAGCCATTGTGTTTTTCTTTGTATCCACTTCTCCTTCTGGTTCGAGTGCTCCCCATAATCCATAAACATTAAATAGTGCTTTAATTTTTACGGCCCAAATAGTATAATTTGTAGAATCCAGAATTGGGCATTGGAATGTCATTGACATCCCTCCTTCATCTTTCTTTGATGTTTCAGCAACCATCCTTCTTTAGAGAAAAAAAATTTTCGGTCTTATTTGCGGGGCGAATCAACCAACTGTCTCTCGCAGTTCTTTGGTTTTCTAATTCCCGGGAAAATATAAAAAACTTTTCCTCCTGTTTGCGGGGCGAATTAAACCAACTGTCTCAGCAGTTCTTTGGTTTTCTAATTCCCGGGCAAATCTAAATCTTAATCGGCTTGGGTTCCTAGACTATGTCTATCCACAAACGAATTAAGGTTTCCAAAGTATATTCAAACTGTTTTATGAACAAAACAAAAAGAAAAGTGCAGATTAAAAGGAAAAGGAATGTATCTTTTGTGATTCTTCTATAATCGATTGTCTATTTGCACTCGTTCTTTCCCTTTGTAACTGCCTTCTTTTGAAACCGAATTGTAACTGCTTCTTGATTGGGTTTTTTTTTCAGGAAATGAACCTTGGTCTCTGATGCCAAATGTTAGAAATTAATAACGAAATTGAAAAGAACTAGTAATAAAGAACTGAATTTTTATTGCTGTACTTGTTTGATTACAGAAACTTGACCCCTATATATACTTAGTGAATCGATACCATGAAGAACAGACATACCGATTCTATAAAACTAAGCGACACAACTTTTTTAACCGATGTAAACCTAACATATAACCGTTCTTTTTTGGACCCAACCCAATACAATTGGGTTTACAGACTTCTAAACTAAATACATACTGTAATATATATACACTAAAGTACCCTAATGATTTGCTTCTATAACAATATGGTCCAACAGTCCCGACTCGTGAAACTGACTAGAACGCAAACACCCTAAACAAGTTAACGTGTAACTTGCCTTACAAGGCAAGTAGCACTACTACAAAAAACGCTAAAAAGATCGGTGGAAAAGCCTCACAAAGATCGGTTATGAACCACTCTAACTAAGGGTGATCTATATGAGCAAAACACATATAGATCGGTTGAGAACCGATCTAACTAATACAACAAATAGATCAGTTAATACCCAAGAACCGATCTATTAAGTCCATTTTCCAAAAAAAATAAATAAATAAGCCTATCTGTGCCACATGTTCTTGTTCTACAGCCCTTCCAGCCTTGGCTTCTTTTCTGTGTGGTTGCTTTCCATCTTGTAGTTTCTTCTTCGACTGTAGAAATGTCTGTCATTAGCCCTTCAACCTACACCATATGCAAGTCAATATACAACACAATCACTACAATTAGCATCAACGTGCATATGAAAACTTACATTTTCACTGGCCACTCTTTCCTTGTATGTAAGTACCTCTACTTATTCTCTTTTCTGCATTAGCTCCTTTCCTTGAGCTTTTGCATTTTTCTTAAGTAAGCGTGTCTCCGCCCTTAATTAGCTGTTCTATCAAACATCTTTGTAGGTTTAGAATCACCTGTACCAAACGCACCACGTAAATAATTCATAACCATTATTTCACATACCAAAGGAGAGAAAAAGAAAGCAATGACAAAAAGAAAAAGAAAAAAATGATGACCATACCCTCAAGTAACCAATGATAAACAGAGGTTTGGGTAACCATCCCCAACATCTTAGGGGTGTTCCACTTCCAAAAGGCGATCTGAAAACAGAAGTATTATAATATCAAATAAACATTCATAGTTGAAAACAAGATGAGAAAAGCTATCTAATTATGAACTTATAGCTTTCACCTGCTCAGGCATCTGATAGGACTTCATTTTGTCTTTCATCTCAATGTTGAATATTTGTAAGTGGTCTTGAGTAGTTCCCGGCAGTTGAGCTAGAAAATTAGACCATTCATTAGTTACAGAGTTAGAAACAGACCTCACTGTTTCACTGAGAGCAAAGCCATCCTAATAATGTTAAGTTGGTATATTATGCTTCAATATAATAATTATATTTTGACTTGAAATGGCAAATAGAGTAAGTAGTAAAGGCTGATAGAGTAAAAAGTAAAGCCATCCTAAAATCTGCAACTTTTTGTTCGTTCTCAGACCAACACAACAGGGTACAAGTGGGACTGATGCTCCCAATATATAAATCAAAAACTTAACAGATGCAATTTCTATTGAAAGCATAAAGAGGACTACATGAGCAGCTGGAAACCAATGTTACTCGAATCTCTACAAGTCTGAAAGGACCTTTGCAAAGACAATGGGAATTATTTTTAGATCTCTGTTTAGCTAGGCAACCAAATGGCAATGTTATCTATTAGATCACATAATAAGTTGCTCCCCATTCATCCCGCAAGGTATACCAAACTGGAATCTCACTTCCCTAAGACCCTAATTCAGTGCAACACTCTGATTTTTTATAACTTTAAACCAAATTTTACCTAGTTGGCCCTATATTAGGATTGCAAAGACTTTAGTACTCCCTAGTCCGTAGTAACTCATTTCATTCAACGATACTTGCTTTAATGTAAATCCTAAAAGTCAACCTCAGATATTCTCTTTCATTTGAAACTATAAACACATATTTTTTATGCTAGGCTAATAGTCAAGTAAAATCGCCAATTTCAAGAGGGCCACAGGAGTACCTTTTAAAGCCAATGTCTTAGAATTTGGGTTCATGAGAGCTGAGTCAGCAGTAATTGGCCTCCTCAGTGGCTGCATAGGCATGCTCATATCAATAATCACCATACTATTCTGAGGTGATGTTTCACGCACACATATAAACTTATCCGACTCCATCGTGACATTTGTAAATGTAACAAACTGCGGATTGATGCCCATGCTGGACAACTACAACAACATCACATAAGTCAAACCAACAATAATCAAAGCACACATCACCAATGACTAAGAACCATATAAATCATTTTATTCTGTAAATCTGTATAAGTTAATAAAAACAATCTAGTTATCTAACAAATCTAATCAAACCGAGAGTACTAAATGACAATAAAATATGAGCAGAACGAAATAATAATAATCAGTAATCATACTCTGTCGAGAAGATGGTTCTTCATGGCATTTGGACATGCATTCATCGATTTCAATTGACTTTGAATAATCATTTTAGTTAGAATAATCTGAGACATACCTCAAACAAGTAAACAATCAAATACAACGAAAACAAGAATAATCATTTTAATCTTATGAAACAAACACTAATTAAGTAAAATAACTTTAACCTACAAAACCCCAAATAAAGCAATTATCATGTATCTAAACCCAGTCCTTAACATTGACAGATCAAAAAGATCTAAGTACAAAAAATACATAAAACAAACATATCAAATATCGCATAAAGATAAAGTAATTACAACAATCTAAAAAATTAATTCTTCTTTATACAACAATTATCATGTTTCCTTGTAATCTTTAAGTAACCATGACAAAAAGTCAAACTCTGCTTCACAATACTCCATTTATAAATCAAATTAAAGAGAAACACTTAAGTAAATAGATGAGTAGAAGATACCAAAGCGTAATCTTTGTACATCCTTGTGGCTAGAGATCAATGCATAAACCGGATGCCAGCCCCTCAAATTACAATAAATTCCCAATTAAACAAAGAAAAATAATCTTTAAACATATATTAAATAAAAAGATAGAACAAGATACCTTGAGCGAGATGAGATTAATAGAGGTAAAAATGGTGACGGCAGTGGTAGGGAAGATTAGTAAATGTGAGATGGGGGAAATAATAGAAACCCTAATCAATTTTTAGGGGGAACTGAAATATTTGAGGAAAAGGGGAAAAATAAAATTCAAGTTGAAATTTTTGGCGGTGGGTTTTGGGAGGAGGACAAAAAATAAAAAAATTGTTATGTATTAATTTTTATAAGGTAGTAGATGGTTGATAGGTAGCGGAAGTGAAGAAGAGGAAATACTAGATAGATCGGTTACTTATTAACAACCGATCTATATAATACAAACGTGTTTCCCAATACCATATATAGATCGGTTTTTTCGTTAATAACCGATCTATTAAATTTTGAAACTATATAGATCGGTTATTAACCAAAAAACCGATCTATTTATTATATTTTCCCCTCTTTTCCCTTACATAGATCAGTTTTTAACATAACCGACCTATATGAAGTGATTGTTGGGATTTATTAACATGTTAACCAATTAACACTACGAGTACGCAGCGGAATATGGATCTAGTTTGGCTATTAGAATTAACACATATAATAAACACATAAAACAAATAAAAGGGACAAGAAAAATAAATCGAAAACTAACCCTTGTAGTCACCCGCAAATGAAACAAAGTAGCAAATAAATACTACCTCTATGGTTGCTCACTCAAACACGTCAACCAAGTATGCCCGGAATGCTAGCCGAGTATCACGTATCAACCAAAAAACAATTCGAATACAAAAATTGTATTACGTTCGAATTGTTAAATAATAGCAACAGTAACTAAAAAAACAAGAATTAGATTCTTTGTTTTACTTAGAAACGTGGAAGAAAAGTCAAACAAGCTTTGTACTCCAATTGGTAGAAAGAAAAAATGAGAAGCAATTGTACGAAGCAAACAAACAAAGCCTTCCTTGGTCTGCCGTAACTTTTGACCGGAAAGTAATAATTAACTATTAACGAGGTAAAGGTTATTTAGAGTTTTAGATGTGTCGTGTGTTGATGAGCTGAGATGAGGTCTGTATATAGTCTCTCATGCTCACTCATGATAAGGCTAAAACACATTTATGATAAGCTTAAAACTCTTTCAACTTTAAGCCTTATCACAACTCTTCCTTTCCTCCTTATCACTAATGAATCTAGACACTCTAAGATCCCTTCTAGATCCTTCATAAGCTGGCCACACTGGTTAGGACAAGTAAGGCATCTTGTCTAGTTCATTTCATGTCTTTTTGGTATACGCGAAGAATTTAACACACTCTAAGTGTTTAACGTGTGTGCCCCCAATAGGCTCACACACCTCTAGTCGTATTTAAGCTATTCCAACTTCCATATTCCAACAGCTCCCACTTGGGAGTTGGAGTAGCAGATAGCACAAATACCAACGACGGAAACGTCTAGCAACGTTCTCACTCGCTATTAAACTAAAGGTGTCTGAGATATAGTTTCATAAATCATTCTCAGTAGCATGGTCATTTATGTCTTGCATTTATCATCCTTTGTTATAGATACCGTTAAACCATGGATATGGATCCTAACTCATTCCATATAGTTTAACCATTTGGATTCTCGTTATAGAATTTAATTAAGATATACCAAATATAATCAAGAATCATCTTGCATTACCCTTTGGGTTCGGCCTAACAATTATCTGATTAATTCTGGAGAGGGCCCATGCTATCTTTCTGCACATATCAAGTGGAGTAACAAATCCTTTGTTGACTACAAGTGTTGTGGATGCTGCTTCACATCACTCCGAAAAATAGCTTTTATAGCTACCTTATTCAGGATAGCGTTTGGCATATAATTACAAAAGTGATATCCACACATAACAGAACTTGCTTGTATCTCAAGTCTAAGGATGACTTAACAAACCATCTCAACATTATACTCATGACAAGGATCCAAAAGTAAATGTTTGAAGTTGGGGTATCCAATATGCATCCCTTGTGAATACATATGAGTTTGGCTGGAACAGTCCACATTCTCATAGAATATAACTAACACTCACACTTGCCTTGCATAACAATATTCCCATATTGTTAACCGACAATGGACATATTTAGAATGATAAATCATTTCATGGATTAAACATGCAAATATGGAATAACAGGTTATATGAATAACAAATACCTCGTATCTTTATTTATCAGAAAATAAAAGTGTCTTACAATTCCAAATTATTCAAATACTAATTAAACACACAGATTTACATGAGACTACTAGCTGGTATCAAACCAATATTCCTAGTCAATTCAGAATGCTTAGGATATGCTAAAGCCTTCGTAAATGGATTAGCTAGATTGTCATCTGTGTGAACTTTTAATATCTTCATGTCACCCATCTCAATGGTCTCTCGAAGATAATGAACTTTTACACGGTAATGTCTAGCACCCTTGGTGAGTCCACTTTCATTTGCTATAGTAATGGCTCCAGTATTATCACAATACATATCTATGGGTTCTTCAATTGTGGGAACAATGCCAAGCCCAGAAATGAATTTTCTAATCCATACAGCCTCTTTAGATGCATCATAAGCAGCTATATACTCAGCTTCTGTAGATGAAGTAGCATAAATACTTTGCTTCGTGCTTTTCCAGTCAACAGCACCTCCATTTAAAACGAATACATATCCAGTCTGAGATTTTAGGTCATCAGCATCTGTCAGATATCCAGCATCAGTGTAGCAAGAAACCCTGAGCTCTCGTTTCATATCACCTCCGTAAACCAGAAACATATCCTTAGTATTGCGTAAATACTTAAGAATATTCTTAACAGCAGTCCAGTGAAGATCCCCTAGATTCTGTTGAAATCGGCTTGTTATGTTCTGAGAGAACGCAACATCAGGACGAGTACATCTCACAGCATACATAATTGATCCTATAGCCGAGGCATAAGGAACTCTTTGCATGCGCTCTTTTTCAGCAGGTATTTCAGCACCTTGTGATTTACTCAATTTAAGCTTTTCTTGCAATGGGATAGTTCCTCGTTTGGAATTCTCTATGTAATATTTCTTCAATATTTTCTCAATGTAAGCGCTTTGACATAAACCAATTAACCGTCTTGATCTATCTCTATAGATCTTGATTCCAAGAATATATGCAGCTTCTCCTAGATCTTTCATGGCAAAACATTTTCCAAGATAGGATTTTACATCTTGTAACATTGGAATGTTGTTTCCCATAAGTAATATGTCATCAACATATAGAATTAGGAAAGTGACATAACTCCCACTAGCTTTCTTATATATACATGGCTCATCTTGATTTTGAGTGAAACCGAATTTCTTAATCTCATCATCAAAACGTTTATTCCATTGCCTAGATGCTTGCTTAAGTCCATAAATGGAACGCTTGAGCTTGCATACTCGGTTAGGATATTTTGGATTAACAAAACCTTCAGGTTGCACCATATAGACTTCTTCGGAAAGATGTCCATTGAGGAAAGCGGTTTTGACATCCATTTGCCAAATCTCATAGTCATAGAATGCAGCTATGGCTATGAGAATCCTTATAGCTCTAATGTCTGCAACAGGAGAAAAAGTCTCTTCATAATCAACCCCGTAGGTTTGAGTGAAGCCCTTTGCTACGAGACGAGCTTTAAAGGTGTGTACTGCACCATCCATGTCAGTCTTCTTTTTGAAGAGCCATTTGCTTCCAACGGTTCTACCGTTAGGAGGAAGATCAACTAAGTCCCAGACTTCGTTGTCTTTCATGGATTGCATTTCCACATTCATTGCATCAAGCCATTTCTTGGATTCAGGATCCAACAATGCAGCTTTATAGTTATTGGGTTCACCAAGATCCCCCAACTCATGCTCCTCAGCATCGACGTATAAACACATTCGATCTGGGGCACGACGTGTCCTAATGGACTTACGAATGAGATTGATATCACTTTGAGGTTCATCAATTTCTTGATCATCCTCATCATGACCTAAGCTAGTGTCTACAGAAGGATTTGTATCTTCTTCTTGAATAATTTCAAGATCTTCTAGACTCCCACTTGCTGCATGATCCAAGAGATTTTTCTCAAAGAATTCAGCATTCCGAGCAACAATTACTTTGTTCTCAGATGGAAGATAGAAAGAATATCCCATTGTTTCCTTTGGGTATCCTACGAAGATACACTTAATAGATCTGGGTTCCAGTTTGTCAGGTTTGGTAAGTGTATCACGCTTAACAAGTGCCTCACAACCCCAGACTTTTAAGTAAGACAACTTAGGGGCTTGCCCATGCCATACTTCGTATGGTGTCTTATCAACCTTCTTAGTTGGAACCATGTTGAGAATGCGTGCAGCAGACTCAAGGGCATAATCCCAAAAGGACTTTGGAAGAGTAGTTTGACTCATCATGGAGCGAACCATGTCTAGCAGTGTTCGATTTCTTCTCTCAGACACACCATTATATTGTGGTGTGTAAGGAGGAGTGCGATGGGCAATAATCCCATGCTCCTTAAGATGATCCAAAAACTCTTGACTCATATATTCACCTCCACGATCAGAACGTAGTGACTTAATGGTCTTCCCGAGTTGGTTTTCTACTTCCTTTTGAAACACTTTAAATGTTTCAAACACTTCATGTTTATGTTTCAGCAGGTAAACATAACCATACCGACTATAGTCGTCAATAAAAGTGACGAAGTAACTTGCTCCTTGTCTTGACACAGTTCTAAATGGGCCACATACATCGGTGTGTATTAGTCCAAGTAGATTCTTAGCCCTTTCCACTTGATGTGAATAGGGTTTTCTTGCCATCTTACCAGACATGCATGAAACACAAATTTTCAAATGACTTGATGTCAGTTGAGTTGAGAAGTCCATCATGTTGCAACTTCTCCATGCGTTTCTTGCTAATGTGTCCAAGACGACAATGCTACAAGAGAGTAGAGTCCAATGTCAAATTGGCTCTTTTATTGCAAACAGCAAACATAGAACTATCATTTGTTTCAGAACAAGACATATCAATTTCAAAAATACCATCCCTTGGGATAGCACTAAAATAAACCACATTATTCCTAGAAACTGAAATTGTATTATTCAATTCAAAACGATTAACAAAACCATCGTCAAACAAACGTGAAACTGAAATAATTCCTCTAGTAATAGAGGGAGCATAATGACAATTGTTTAAAACAACTACTAATCCACTAGGGAGACATAAATGATAACTTCCAATAGCTTCAACTTCTGCCCGTTGACCATTGCCCACGTACAGACTTAAAGCTCCTGGCTTCAGCTTCCTATTTCCTCTAAGACCCTGAGTAGTATTACAGATGTGAGTACCACAACCCGTGTCATAAACCCAAGATTTACTAGGAAAAGAATAGAGTTCTATGGTGAAAATACCTGAAGTGCTAGCTCCTTGAGATAGCTTCTTCTTTTTCATCAACTCGGCGAGATACACGGGACAGTTCCTTCTCCAATGACCTATTTCACCACATTGGTGACAGGTCGCGTCCTTTGCAGGGTTATCCTTCTTGGGTGGTGGAGTTTTCTTGGGCTTGGAAGCATAATATGGTTTATGCTCGGGAGCATAAGCCAACTTGTACTTTCCGTTCCCTTGATTCCCCTTAGCAGCCTTGAATGATTTTTTACCTTGGTTTTTCTGGACCTTTCCTGGACGTATAGTATGAAGTGCAGGTGTAGCATCTTTCTTGGGTAGCGTCTGCTCATGTTGTTTAAGCATAGCATGTAATTCATTCACAGTCTTCCCCATGTTGTGCATATTATAGTTCTGCACAAAGCTGTCATACTCCTTAGAGAGTCCAATCAAGATTAGGCTTACTCCAAGGTTTAAAGTGACGGGATGACCGAGACGCTCCAAGTTGTCAATGTAGCTCTTCATCTTTAGAACATATGAGCTTACAGATTGACCTTCTTCTTGTTTGCACGAGTGAAATTCCCTCGCGGTTTGAAGAAGTTCCTATTCTTCCTGTTGAGCAAACATAGTTTTTAACTCCTGTAACATGTCATATGCACCAAGGTGAGTTAGATTCCGTTGGATTTCTAAGTCCATGGTCATAAGCATGAAGGCAGCAATGTCCTTTGATCCCTTGACCCAAGCAGTGTGAGCTGCCAAAGCCTCAGGAGGGACCGGGTGTCCAGGAGTTGCAACAGGTGCAGCAGGAATAGGATGCTTCAAGTAATTTTCCTTATCTTCAGCTGACAGGATAATGCGAAGCTTGCGATACCAATCAATGAAGTTAGGTCCAGTGAGTTTTTGTTTCTCAAAGAAACTCCTGAGTACCGAATTGTTTCCGACTGAGGTAGTCATCTACAATTAAAAAGTTCAAATAATTAGTATTTTCAATAATTTAATTCTTAATAGAATTAACTACCCAATTAATTATTAATTAAGACTAAGATCCAACTTGACCTCCCACTTATTACCAAAGGTCTGACCAATGA
The DNA here is from genome assembly GCA_021014915.2 of Artemisia tridentata subsp. tridentata. Classification (NCBI taxonomy): domain Eukaryota; kingdom Viridiplantae; phylum Streptophyta; class Magnoliopsida; order Asterales; family Asteraceae; genus Artemisia; species Artemisia tridentata. Next base: position 137,120,575 of record CP139509.1, on the reverse strand, counting down.
GTAAACAAGTGGGGCAAGAGGTAAGCGACGAGCGTTAATTGCATGAAATGCAACTCTTAGATTTATGAGACTGATCAAGACATTAATAGACAAGTAGTAATGTCATGAGCATGTTTAGTCTCATCTTATGCCTCGGGTCCAAGGTCTGACCAAGCATACTCGAAATAAGTCGACCAAACAAGAATGTGCAAATATCACCAAAGGTCTGACCAATGAGCAAAATCTGCCATGGGTTTGGAATGGCCCTAAGGTCTGACCAAAGAGGTCAAGCCAAAAGCACGTGTTCTTGGTTGGCTGGCATAGACTTAAAATTTACACATAGGGTATACACATAAATGTGGTAAAATCGTGTACAAAGAAGCATGCAAAACAACTTTGTAACACTTTATTTAAAAACTTTTAGTAATGACACTGTAGTGATCATCATGGTTCACGGTAGCTCCAATCGAACTCGCAAGGAAGCGGAGGACCAAGTCAGCGCGAAGCAATGACCGGAAATCCTTTAGGTGTGACTATGCGCACCGCCTTATACCCCCTTATAGTTTGTTCTAGTGGATGAGCCGTACTTCCCAAGTGTCCATAGCGTCCAGTTTTTAATTTCATGAAAAACTTGTTTCAATAATTTTAGGTCACTTAATTTTACAAGAACGAATTTTTCACGAATCAAATAGCAGGTCACAATTGAGCATGATATTTAGGCGTGTAAATTAAGACCAGTTTTAATGTCATGGTTTCACATATGTATTATTCCATATTGCATGCAATTAGGTGTGTAAAACATATAACAATTATGCACATAAGGAATCACAAACATTAACAAAGACATTAATTAAACACATAAAATCCGAGTTCTCTCATGAGTCTTCCCCAAAAGGAGAACCATAAGACCCTCACTAGGTTTTCATCAAGTGCCTAGATCGCCACATGCATAAAAAAATTTGATTGCGTAGGTCTTATAGCCGGAATTCACACATAAAATAACATGGCAAACTTATTAACAATTAATTTGCTATTTTATGTATCTAATTAGCCTTTAATTAATTTGTTTGTGTCTTGTTATTTTTTATTAATTAATGACAAGTATTGCATTGTAGTTGTCAAAATAAAAATAAAACAAATAACTAAATTAGATTTCATGCAGCCTTTTCACGTGTTTATTAAATTTGTGTAACCCATAATACACCAAACGAGTTGACTCGTGATGCCACTGTTGGGATTTATTAATATGTTAACCAATTAACACTACGAGTACGCAGCGGAATATGGATCTAGTTTGGCTATATTAGAATTAACACATATAATAAACACATAAAACAAATAAAAGGGACAAGAAAAATAAATCGAAAACTAACCCTTGTAGTCACCCGCAAATGAAACAAAGTAGCAAATAAATACTACCTCTATGGTTGCTCACTCAAACACGTCAACCAAGTATGCCCGGAATGCTAGCCGAGTATCACGTATCAACCAAAAAACAATTCGAATACAAAAATTGTATTACGTTCGAATTGTTAAATAATAGCAACAGTAACTAAAAAAACAAGAATTAGATTCTTTGTTTTACTTAGAAACGTGGAAGAAAAGTCAAACAAGCTTTGTACTCCAATTGGTAGAAAGAATAAATGAGAAGCAATTGTACGAAGCAAACAAACAAAGCCTTCCTTGGTCTGCCGTAACTTTTGACCGGAAAGTAATAATTAACTCTTAACGAGGTAAAGGTTATTTAGAGTTTTAGATGTGTCGTGTGTTGATGAGCTGAGATGAGGTCTATATATAGTCTCTCATGCTCACTCATGATAAGGCTAAAACACATTTATGATAAGCTTAAAACTCTTTCAACTTTAAGCCTTATCACAACTCTTCATTTCCTCCTTATCACTAATGAATCTAGACACTCTAAGATCCCTTCTAGATCCTTCATAAGCTGGCCACACTGGTTAGGACAAGTAAGACATCTTGTCTAGTTCATTTCATGTCTTTTTGGTATACGCGAAGAATTTAACATACTCTAAGTGTTTAACGTGTGTGCCCTCAATAGGCTCACACACCTCTAGTCGTATTTAAGCTATTCCAACTTCCATATTCCAACAGTGATCTATATAACCTTTTGTGTAGTAGTGTAGTAATACTAGCATAAGAAAATCTAGACACATTTGTCGGCTAAAATCTAACTAACGTAATCAACCAATAACTTCTAACTAAATAGAATTGACAATAATTAACACCCTAACACGTATAACTGAGAGGTGAGACAACGAGAATTTTTTCTTGATAATTATAATTAATGGAAGGAGTCATTTGTTTCTTGTTTGACCACTTAAAAGGTGATAACCAAAAGAAATGAGCCTACAGATTGTTTTTTCTTTTTTTTTTTTTTTTTTTTTTGATATTCACTAATGTTACATCATATTGATGTGGTAATATAATTTAATTATATGAATTTTGCCACACGACAATGTATAAGCCACTTAAACCTAGACGCCTTGTTATATACAATTACATGTAATGAGTTCTACAACTATATCACTTATACAGATGAGATGCGTGACCTGAATAAGTAATTAACTTTCAGGGGCCTAGAATCTTTGAAGCTACAGTTGGGCTTTAAAAAAATAGGATGATCGGAATACGGGAATAGCTTGAATACCAATATGGACTGCCCGTTTCTTGTGACGGACAGACGGCTAAGTAGTTGCTATGCAGTTCAGAAATTATGTCTCTTCCAAGTTTCAACTCAAAGGTCCATGTCGAGTCAGTTATTAAATGATTTTCAGACGTTTTCATTTGTATAGATCTCTAGACAATTTCTTGTTTGTTTTGTGGATTGTAACTCTTGATATATTTGATATGTTGGCATCCGCTTGTTGTTAGCTGACAGCACCTTGTTAGTTTGTGTAATAATATTCCACTACCTAAAAATATTTAGGGTGCGTTTAGTTGGAGGAAAACACCTTTGTTTTTCACAAAATGTTTTGTAGAAAACAAGGAAAACAGAGATCACGTTCAAATTAGCGTTTTCTAACAAAATATTTTCCAAAACACAAAATTTCTATTTCCATCCCTAACAAAGAAAACAAGAAAACAATTTTTTTTTGTTTTCCTTATTTCCTATTTCCTATTTTCTATTTCTATTTCTCTTAAAACCACATACTCACACACTCCAGCCATACCTTAACCCCAAACACCACCCTCCCACAGCCCACATCAGCCATCACCACCCTCGCCGGCGTCGCTCCAGTCGTTTTTTACGTTTTCGTCCGATTCTTTACGTTTTAGTCAGATTTTTTACGTTTTCGTCCGATTCTTTACGTTTTCGTCTGATTCTTTACGTTTTCGTCTGATTTTTTACGTTTTCGTCCGATTCATTACGTTTTCGTCCGATTCTTTACGTTTTCGTCCGATTTTTTATGTTTTAGTCCGATTCTTTACGATTTCGTCTGAGTTTTTACGTTTTCGTCCGATTCTTTACGTTTTCGTCTGTATTTTTACGTTTTCGGCTGAATTTTTACGTTTTCGTCCGATTCTTTACGTTTTCATCTGATTTTTTACTTTTTCGTCCGATTCTTTACGTTTTCGTCTGAATTTTTACGTTTTCGTCTGATTCTTTACGTTTTCGTCTGTATTTTTTCGTTTTCGGCTGAATTTTTACGTTTTCGTCCGATTCTTTACGTTTTCGTCTGATTTTTTAAGTTTTCGTCCGATTCTTTACGTTTTCGTCTGAATTTTTACGTTTTCGTCCGATTCTTTACGTTTTCGTCTGTTTTTTTACGTTTTCTTCTGAATTTTTACATTTTCGTCCGATTCTTTACGTTTTCATCTGATTCTGTACGTTTTCGTCCGATTCTTTACGTTTTCGTCCGATTCTGTACGTTTTCGTCCGATTCTTTACGTTTTCGTTCAATTTTTTACGTTTTCGTCCGATTCTTTACGTTTTCGTCCAATTTTTTACATTTTCGTCCGATTCTTTACGTTTTCGTCCGATTCTTTACATTTTCGTCTATTTTTTTTACGTTTTCGTCTAAATTTTTACGTTTTCGTGCGATTCTTTACATTTTCCGTCCGATTCTTTACGTTTTTGTCTGATTCTTTACGTTTTTGTCCCTTTTCTTACGCTTTCATCTGAATTTTTACGTTTTCGTATTTTCTTTATGTTTTCGTTCATTTTTTTACGTTTTAGTCTATTTCCTTACGTTGTCTTTCGTTTTCTGCCTTTTTTTTTACATTTTTTTAGGTTTCGTCTGACGAAAACGTAAAAAACTGACGAAAACGTAAAAAACAAATGAAAACGTAAAAAAGTGAACGAAAACGTAAAAAAACAGACGAAAACGTAAAAAATGGACGAAAATGTAAAAAATGGATGAAAACACTATAATTTAGAAAACGTAAAAAAAATGTTCGAAAACTTAAAAAAACATAAAAGAGAGGATGAAAACATAATAAAACGGGTGAAAATGTAAAAAATGGACGAAAACGTAAAAAAACAAATGAAAATGCAAAAAACAGACGAAAACGTAAAAATATTGATGAAAACGTTAAAAACCTGGCGAAAACGTAAAAAAAGGACGAAATCGTAAAAAGACATACGAAAACGTAAAAATTCAGACCAAAACGTAAAAAAATAGACGAAAACGTAAAGTATCGGACGAAAACATAAAGAATCATACGAAAACGTAAAGAATCGGACGAAAACATAAAGAATCGGACGAAAACGTAAAAATTTGGACAAAAACGTAAAGAATCGGACGAAAACGTAAAGAATCGGACGAAAACGTAAAAAATCAGACGAAAATGTAAAAAATCGGACGAAAACGTAAAAAAACAGTCGAAAACGTAATAAAACGGACGAAAACGTAAAAAAACAGACGAAAACATAATAAATCGGACAAAAACGTAAAAAAACAGACGAAAACGTAAAGAATCGGATGAAAACGTAAAAAATCGGACGAAAACGTAAAAAAACAGACGAAAACTTAATAAAACGGACGAAAACGTAAAAAAGCGGACGAAAACGTATTATTGTCGATTGAAGATGTTTTCATGTTATTTGATTTTATATTTTACTTTTTTAATTCTTTATTTTCTCGTGTTAGATTTTTTTAGTTATTTTATAGTTTAGTTTGTTAGTTTATAATATTTGTTTTTGTGTTTTGAAAATATTTTTATAATATTATAAAGGTGAATAAAGAATGGAAATAGAAAACAACACTACTTGAACATATTTTCTAGTTTTGCAAAATGGAAAACACAAACACATGTTTCTCTAACTAAACGCGTTTTCTAAAATTTTACTTGTTTTGTGGAGATAAAACTCCCCTCCCTTTTTTTACAAAACAAGAAAAAGGAAATGAAGAAAAATGTTTTCCAACTAAACGCAACCTTATCTTCTGTAATGAAATATGAAGCAGTAAATGCAACTTAGTAAGAAATGAAAAATTTAGTATACATATAATGCTAAAAATAAAGAAAAATAAATATTGATTCTTAAGTCTCATTCATAAGAAGGAGATGAAAAATAACTCTCATCGTGCGAGATGTTATTAAAAAGTGTCGATGTGCGGAGCTTGGTAAACTTATGGAAGATATCGAGCTTCAAGAGGAAGAAGATAATTTTGATTCTCATTTAGATTTAGATTCGATCATTATCTCCTAAAGGTTTCTAAGAGGTTTCATCTTTGCTTATTTGGTGTGCAACATGTGGCGTTTCTTCGTTGTCTTATGGTTGATCTGGGTGCTTATATTATACGTATAATTTTGGGTAGGCGGTGCTTGGGTTTTTATTTGTTTTCTTAGCCTTGAATTGTTAGGTGGGTCATGACGGTTTAGTATGGTGATTATTGTTTCATTCTATATAGATTTAAGGTGTTTAAGTTAGTCATGGTGCTTTTTCTTTTGTTGTTTCCTTGTTCTTTTATATGCTTCTAGCTAGCTTCTTGTTAGTTATTCATATATATATATTTGGCCGTTAAAAAAAACATATAATACAACTTGGTAAAAATGAAAAATGTAGTATTGTAGTATACTTATAATGTTCCTGTTTTGGTCCCTCCCATTTAGCATATCTTCAAACACAACAGCAATGCAAAACACTTTTACAAGCAAAAATGCAGGCATCATATAGAGTTTCAGTGCTTTGCAATTCTGCTATAAACTTCGATCACTCAAATTTTTGTTTCAGTTTTTTATTTTCTTTATTTTTATTATTTTAATATATAGCAAATTTTGTGTTAATCACCAAACACCTGTAACTGATAAGCAAAATGGGAGGGACCAAAGCAAGAACAACGCGAATCATGGCGGAAAAGGGACAGAGGAACAAGGTGAGACAGGGAATACAACTTAACACAATGATCCCAAATTTGATTGACCATGTTATATCTACTCAAATACTCGATATCCAACAAAAGAATTGACTTTATTTTTTACGATAACAAGAATCCAACGAATATGCACTCCAATTATTATTATTATTATTATTATTATTATTATTATTATTATTATTGTTATTATTTTTTTATTATTATTTTTTATTTATTATAAACATCACTTTTATTAGAAACTCATAGGATTTACAAGAAGTTAGTAGGGAGCCGATATACTAACTGAGCCAAGAAATTATTACAGCAAATATACTAACTGAGCTCCCACTCAGTTAGTATTATTATTATTAGTATTATTACTATTATTATTCCCCTTGCAACTCTGTAAATAAATTGCACTAGTACAATCAGGAAGTTTACCGACGACCAAAAAAAGGTCGTGCCGGCGACATGGCGTCGGCACGTAGGGGATGCCGACAACATGACGTCGGCCGTTGATAGTCGAGAATGCCCCGTCGGGACTTACTGTCCCGACGACATTTGCCGACGCTCGTGTGGGACCCACAGCCATTTCCAGTCAAAGAAATTGGCCATTCGACAATTATTGTACCGACGACATGTCGTCGGTACGTTAAAGTTAATTAATTGCTTAATTAACAAACAGGTCAACGAAGTCAAATGGCCTTCAATTTATACCGACGACATGTCGCCGGTAATAAAATATATTAATTAAATATAAATTTATTGTACCGACGACATGTCGCCGGTACTAAAACACATTAATTAAATAGAAACTTATAAGTACCGACGACTTGTCGTCGGTACTAAAACACATTAATTAAATAGAAACTTATAAGTACCGACGACATGTTGTCAGTACTTATAAGTGTTGTTGCTGCACAACAGCCTGCACATCAGCAGTTTTTCAGATTTTTTCCGAAAATTTTTCCGGAAAAAATCTACACAACCCAAACCTGTACACCACCAATACCAACATGCCAATATCACAAAACAAGTTATAATGGCTAAAACACTTATATATAATCGCTAAACACCCTCAAATACATTAAAACGTTTCAAATTCTACAAAATGGGTGTTATAATCTACGGATCAAGCTGCCAATACCACAAAAGTTGCTATATCCGCAATGTTCAAGTCGCCAAAATGTTAAAGTGTACAATAATAACATACGGATGAGTCAAATAGCATACGGATGGACAAAGTCAAGGTGTTAAAGTGTTAAAGTGTACAAAATACGGATGAGGATCAATAGCATACGGATGTAGAAAATGTTAAAGTGTACAAAATAACCCATACGTATATACCTCACTGCCCCTCGTCATCATCAAAACCGCCATCATCCTCGAGCTCGAGATCGCCACTGCCCGAGCCGCCTGCCTCGCCGGCGCCACTCCCACTGCCCGAGCCTACCTCAGTTTGAGAAGGTAGCTGGCTCATCAACTGGCCCCACAGCTCGGGGTTAGTCTGTAACACATTCATAATTGCAGTGAGTTGGCGCTTAGTGGCCTTAGCATCTTCTTCAACTTCTTTGATTTTCTTCTCATTCTCGGCCATCATCCTGTCAATCTCGTGCCCACTGTACGAACCGAAAGGCGGCATGGGAAACTTTATCTTGCCAGTGCCTGCTAACACCCTACCCCTACCGGCTATATAACCCCGCTGCTTGCCCTTTAAAACCTGGGCAAGTATCTCTTCCTATGTGTAGGCCATCCCAGTAGGCATGTTAGCTCCCAGATCCCGCAGTTCGTACATCTCTTCCTGTGTAGTTGGAAAAAAAATGATAAAATTAATATATTACTCGGGTTACTACATTATATTTCAATAAATCATTAAAGTGCGTGTAAAAAACAAAAAAAAATAAAACAAAAAATAAAACGGTACTTACATACTGAACACGAGCCTCGTCATGTGTAACACCCCCAAAATTCGGTTTAGCGGAAGACAAAACAAGTTTTGGGGTGCTACAAAATTGGTACACAACACAAGCATAGAAAAGCGGGGTAACTTTATCCGTTTACATAAAAACATTTCAAAGATCCAAATCTCAAGTCTACGTTTAACCAAAAGTAATTAAAGTAAGGCCCAAAAGAAAAACATAAGGTAGGTCCCCAAAATGGTATCAGAGTTTAGGTTGATCCTTAGCTATGCCACCCGCCAAGCCTCCAAAAGTAACATCCAAAGTAAACATCATCAATTACCTGAGAAAACATGCTAAAAGTCAGCTAACGCTGGTGAGTTCATAGGTTTAGACACAACGCACAGTAGTGGACCAACTTGCATACTAGTTAGCTATATTGGACTAAGTCATATATCAATACATCAACTTCACACAAAGATGCGTCAATTCAGAACAATACTTTCCTATAGGGTCACACTAGAGTCCCGTACAATTGCGACACACACAATAACAATCCCGCACAGTTGCGGCAAATGCAAAAATATTCCCTCACAGTTGCGGCTATATTAACACATAACACTAGCCAGTAACTATAGCAAACATATCAAATCATAACATAACTATTGGACCATTCCAAAAATAGTTTTGCATGTTTTCTCACCCCAAGTATTCGATAAAACATCATTAAGAGTAAAAGTGGGGCTATGAAACTCACCTCAATCAAGCAAAGCACAAACACAATCTACAGAAGCAAAGTACTCAGCAACTCTCAAGTATCGGCACTCACGAACTCGGCACAACCTAATAATATAAACTCGCTTTAACATAATCTCCAAATGTAAACGTTTCCAAAAGCTATCTATCCCCAATTATATTCCGTTTAAATTCCAAAATCTATTTCTTATATTAGTTACTTGCGTTTGGTATCAACGGGTGTGCAGTGAAGACACATCATGACTCTAGTGTACACACACCACATAATGACTAAAACCTAACGACTCACAAGACGAGGGCGTATGATTAAGTTTTGATTTGATAAGTTATGCGGACGAATTGTCGGGTTCTTATCGGGTTCGTCAACTCGATAAGTCTCGCAATTCCTTCATCTAATTTATCAATCCAAAACTCTATTACCATACTTGATAAGTCATAAGGATGAATTGCTCGTTAATAAATTTCCTCCGACATGCTTATTGGGCTCTTATTGGTCTCGTCAGCCCAATAAGTCTGATAACCATGTGGGCCGAGTTTATTAACCTCAACTGATCCGTAACTTGGCACTAACTCAACAAAACATAAATATTTCCATATATAGCACTTCTCAATTTGCGTGCCTTCGAAATATTAAATAACTCGCACTTATTCCCTTTTATTTGTCAAAGGCATTAAATAACATTTTAAGCGTCATTTAACTTTTTCTTTTTAACCTTTAAAATATTAAGTAACCATATATTCGTTAATTAATATTTTTAAGTTATCATTTAGTGATGTCATTCAAGTTTCCACGAGTCATCGCATATTTTAGGTCACACTTTCCAAGTTTAATTCATAATCGAGTCAATATTCATTTCTCAATAGTCCAATATCAATTATAAAGTCCAAATATCTCTTTCGGCTTGTCGAGGCCACAACGAGACTAAGAAGTCTCGGCGACACTCAACGTGGCTCAATATCAACATAGTTCATTATATATCCAAATAACAATGCCGCAATTTCAATCAACCACCAACAATATCTTAACGGCCAAAATAACCTATGGCTCGTTATCTACCACTCCTCCCACAATTCATCGCAACAACAACAACAACCAGAATTACTGTTTCCAGGTCGAGACCCTAGTGGTCTCGGCTCCAACTCTCGGCACCAAAATAAACCATATCGACCCTAAATCTTTCTCGGCATCAACACTCCACAACCGCAACATAACCATTAATAACAACAACACTAATAATTTACAACAACATAAGTCAAAACCATATTCAAGTCTCCCCATTCCAATTAATATCTGATGCAGCGAGGGTTTACCAAACCCTTGGTTCGAATTAAACAGCCATATACTTAAATAAGAATGATATACATGACCAAGGTGACTCAACTCAACCTCAAATATAATCAATAGAACTCGGCTGTGTGCTAAAGCTCACGACATAACCACGACCTGACCTCGTATGACACAACCATACAACAAGAAAGTGATACCAAACGTCCAAAGTTATTTTTAGTTATTAAAAACGTGAAACCCATTGTTTTTACCACCCATTCGAACCAAAATGTAAAAATAACTCGACATGCTCGAATTTGTTTCACACCGAGTCACAACCACAGGTGACCCGGTTCCTACCTTTAACACTCTCGGATGTGTATAGATCTTGGTCGGAATGATGCGAGGTGGCGCGTGGTGATGGTGGGAGGAGGGTTTCGAGCGCGTACAATAAGGAAAAGGAATAAGGGGTAAAAGAGATGGCGTTTGGTCGTGGTGGTGTATAAAGAGGTGGTGCGGTGGTGACGTGTGGAGATGGCCGAAATGTGTGGCCGGAGAAGAAAGTATGGAGAGAGAGGATAAGGGGTCGGCTGTGAGGGTGAATGGGGTTGGAATAACCCTAATTTGAGCTATAACATGTGCTTATATAGTAATTGGACTAAGTTTGAATGTATGATGTCCCTTAGGGACTGAATTTGTAACTTGGGCGCGGGGTAGGAAGTGGCGCTCGGCCAAACTTCCTATAAAATGTATTCGGGATAGATTTGAGTGCCGAGACATCTTCCCGAGTAATTTTAATGTGTTCCACTAATTTTAGAATAATTTTTCCACTGAAAAAGACTATAAATACGTCTACGTTCATTTATCGCGTCCAAATAATCAATATTTCTCGTTTTTATTAGTTCTAACTGTGCCGACTCACGGAGTGCCTAACTGGGTACACAAGAAAATACTCATCACATCATGAAAGTCCACGATATATAAACAAAATCTGGTTAAAATATCCAACACATCCAAAAGTGATTACAAGTGATAAAATGTTCATTTTAAAACGTAATGCGGTAATTTGAAAAGGCTCCCAAAATTTACCAGTTGTTACAGCCTCCCGGCCTCAGAAGAAACCCGTCCTGGGTTTCAGTTCTGGTGGTAGCTCGAAAAGAGATGAGGGTACTTTCGCTTTACCTTGTCCTCACGCTCCTATGTAAACTCAGGACCATGACGTGAGTTTCATCGGACCTTAACGATAGGAATGCGTCTGTGCTTCAGTCATTTAACATTACGATCCGTAACTTCCACTGGTTCCTCAATAAAGTTTAAGTTCTCGTCTATCCGGATTTCCCTCAAAGGAATAACCGGGGTTTCATCAGAAAGGCATTTCTTTAGGTTGCATACATGAAACACGTTATGCACATTATTCAGTTCTGGTGGTAGCTCGAGTCGATAGGCTACGGGTCCGATTTTGTCAAGAATTTGGAATGGTCCAATGTAACGAAGATTGAGTTTTTCGCGCTTGTCGAAACGTATCACCCCTTTCCACGGTGAGACTTTTAACATGACCCTGTCTCCGACCTGGAATTCGATGGGTTTATGTCTCTTGTCGGCATAGCTCTTTTGTCAATCACGTGCAGCTTGCAAACAGTTTCGGATCTGAACTATCTTCTCGGTCATTTCTAGAACAAGCCCAAGACCAATAAGTTGACTGTCGCCAACCTCAGCCTAACAGATCGGGGATCGGCATTTTCGGCCATACAGCGCTCCAAAAGGTGCGGCCTTAATGCTGGCATGATAGCTATTGTTGTAGGAAAATTCGGCCAAAGGCAAGTATCTCTCCCAGCCTTTTCCGAAATCAATAACACAGGCTCGGAGCATATCTTCCAAAGTCTGGATAGTTCTCTCACTCTGGCCGTCTGTTTGGGGATGATAAGCAGTACTCATATCGAGGTTTGATCCCATGGCCGTCTAGAGTGACTTCCAAAAATTTGACATGAAACGACTGTCTCGATCCGAGATAATTGATATTGGCACACCATGTCGGAAAACAATTTCTTTCAGATATAGTCAGGCAAGTTTATCCATACTGTCGTGTTCACTGATTGCAAAAAAGTGAGCGGATTTAGTGAGTCGATCTACGATCACCCAAGTAGTATCACAACCACCAGCTGTTCTTGGTAATTTAGTGATGAAGTACATGGTGATCCGCTCCCATTTCCAAACAGGGAGTTCAGGTTGTATCAATAACCCTGACGGTCTCTGATGTTCAGCCTTCACCTTCACACATGTTAAGCACTTGCTGACGTACAGGGCTATTTCGGCCTTCATGTTAGGCTACCAATACAGTTTCTTCAAGTCTTGGTACATTTTATCAGATCCTGGATGAATGGAGTATTTTGATTTATGTGACTCGTGCATAATCAACTCACGTATTCCTCCATAAAGTGGTACCCAGCTTCTGTCTCCAAAGCATAAGGTTCCATCGGAACGCTTTACGAAGCCACTTTCGTTTTCTACCATCCCATAGAGGTTTTCGTGTGGTCAGTTTTCTTCCTTTAACGCTTCAGCTTGGGCTTCAAGAATTTGAGATGGTAACGGTGAACTAATAGTCATTCCCAAGGATCTGACTCGCAACAGTGGTATTCTTTCCTTCCGACTAAGAGCATCAGCAACAACGTTTTCCTTACCGGGATGGTAGCGAATTTCGCAATCATAATCACTGAGCAGTTCTAACCAGCGATGCTGTCTCATGTTCAGCTCTTTCTGGTCCAAGATATGTTACAAACTCTTATGGTCAGTATACACAATGCACTTCATGCCGTACAGGTAATGTCTCCATATCCTGAGTGTGAATACTACTGCACCCAGTTCCAAATCATGAGTTGTGTAGTTTTTCTTATGGGTCTTGAGCTGTCGCGAAGCATATGCTATTACTTTCTCCCGTTGCATTAAGACAACTCCTAGACCTTTGTGCGAAGCATCGCAGTACACGGAGAAGTCTTCGCTTCCTTCAGGTAGGGCTAGGATAGGTGCACTACTTTCATGAAAACTGGTTGTATAAATCCCTTTTGTGACAATTCTGCCAATTGCTTCGACAATTCTTCCAACTCGGTAGGGGCGAGGCGGTAGGGTGCTCGGGCTACGGATGCAGCTCCAGGTATCAATTTGATCTGAAATTCGACTTGTCTTACTGGTGGGATTCCAGGTAAGTCATCTAGGAATACTTCCGAAAAGTCTCGGACGATAGGCACATCTTCAATACGTTTTTCACTCTTCTCCTTCCCCTTTTTCTCAGAAATCCGGGTCAAGAAGAGGTAACACTCTTTTTCTACATACTTTTGTGCCTTAGTACAAGAGATATTGTTCAATCTGGAGGGACCTCCACGATCATTCCTATCTCTTTGTATGTTCAAGACTTCTTTTTCGTAGGGCACACGAACAATTTTCTCATCGCAGATAATATTAGCATGGTACTTGGATAACCAATCCATGCCGATGATGACATCAAAACTCCCTAAGGTGACAGGTAAGAGATCAATGTTGAAAGGATGGTTTAAGAAATTCAGCGTACAGCCACGGATAATGGTGTCTATTTTTTCAAGGTTTCCATTTGCTAACTCTACATTGTACTTAATACCTAAGGCTGTCGGGGGATTTTCGAGCAAGGGCATAAATGTAGTGGATACAAAACTCCTGTCGACACTAGTATCAAACAGTATAGAAGCATAACAATTGTTGAGAAGGAATGAACCAGTGACAATGTTCGGGTCCTCCTTGATCTCCTTCCCAATAACATAAACCCTTCCTTGGGTTGCTCCCACTTCTCCCTGCTGGTTCCCAGTGCCTTGGTTTCCCCGATTTCCTCCTGCTCCTCAATTACCAAGATTATGCCCATATCCTCCTGTGCCTCAATTCCCATGATTTCCCCCATTTTCTGGATTTCCTTGGTTCCCTTGGTTCCACTGCTCTTGACACTCATTCCTGTAGTGTCCCTTTTCCCCACATCCATAACAGGTGACAATAGCCTTCCAATCCATTCCCTGAGTTGTTTACGCCATGGCCAGGGGTCGGGATTTACAATCCTTAGCTATGTGTCTGACCTCTGATCAATTTTGGCACACAAGGCTACATTTCCCGTGGTGATGACGCCTGCAACGGTTGCATTTTGGCTGATTCCCATTATAACCTTTCCTTTCCCCATCCCCTATAGCATAAGCCCTGGCAACCTCTTATCGTTTGTTCGGGTGGTCATTACCCTTAGACTGATTGTCCTTTTTCCTCTTATCATTTTTCCCCTTTTCTACATTTTCAAGAACTAGTAAATCCATTAAACGTTGAGCGATCATGATGGCCTCATGGAGATTAGTCAGGTTCGCAGCAATCACATTCCTAGTAGCCAGTGGCAACCTATCAGTGTATCGCTCGACCTTGAACACCTCAGAATGAAACATCTCAGGGCAAAGTAGTGACAATTCTTGGAAACGACGATTGTAAGTTGTCATATAAGTACCTTTCACCTTATGAATCCAAAATTCAATTTCCAGCTTCTTAACCTCATTCCGTGGAAAGTAGGTCTTAATCAACAAGGCCTTGAACTGATCCCACATCATAGCATAAGCCACGTCCCTTCCAACAGATTTGAGGTAATTGTTCCACCAGGTCAATGCTTCATCCTTCAAAGAGAAAGTGGCATACTTCACCTTAGCATCATCCTCATAGTTACTAACAACGAATGCAGATTCGATTTTCTCCATCCACCTCATTAGCACAACAACTCCTTCAGTTCCACCAAACTCAGTTGGCCCACAACTATAAAATTTGTGGGAAACTAGAAGGGGGGTTGAATAGTTTACCAGTTTAAAAATCCTTTTAAAAATCTTGTTTTAAAAGTTAGCAATTGGAAACTTTGATTCGAACTTTATGGGTAACCAATCAACACCAATATGAACTACACACTAAGCTAAGTAATAATAATAAATAACAGTAAAGAGTAGAGTTGGAAAGATCAAACCGAGACAGAGGATTTATAGTGGTTCGGCTACGAAGCTCTTCTTCGCCCTACTCCACTCCCCGAGTACCACACTCGAGAGTTTCAAACACTATATCAACAACCTCCCTTCAGGCGGAGAAAACCGTACACGTCGCTTATCCTATTACCGACACTAAGCTAAATGTCGAGTGCTAATCTTAGCTAGCACCAATCTACCAAGGTCCACGTGACCAAACACTCAAGCCCAGTGGCTTCAAGAGATCACCAAGATCTCAACACGATCACAATGATCAACACTCACTTCACTCTACTCAACTAACACTAATCTATCGACCCTTGATCTTCTTGATCAATCACACAAACCCTATGTCTATAAGAGATGTTCACTATCTCTATAGATCACACTTGATCTTCACTCTCACTCACAAAGGATAAGAAAGCTTGATGTATGCAAAGATACAACAAGGTTGTAACAAGTGTTACAAAAACCTAACAACTATAACTCTTGTATCTTCTTGAATACTTGAGTTCTTCTCTTGCTAATGAAGAGGGATGACAACACCTTGTTTCTACTTGGATACTTGTGTTCTTCTCTTGCTAATGAAGAGGGATGACAACACCTTGTATCTACTTGGATACTTGTGTTCTTCTCTTGCTAGTGAAGAGGTATGAAGAGGATCACTTGAAGGATGATTGGATCACTCTTGAAACAAAGAAAACTAATCTAAAGAAGTGAAAGGTTTGAGAGGATTAAGCTAGGGGATTTTTCTGTGTGTGAAGGGTGCCTAAAACTGTGAAAGGGGTTGATATTTATAGGCAAGAAAAATCTGAACGTTATAGAAAAAATGGTACGGACGGCTCCGTTAAATACCCCACGGCTCCGTTAAATTTAAAGGAACCGTGGAGCCGTCGTAGACTAGGACGCTCCAAATTTTGTCTTTTCTGGTGAAAACTTATTTGGGGAAGGTTGGAGCTGATTTTGGGGGGAAAAAAAGCTGTTGTGATTTTCAAACTTATTTTTCCATTAAAACATTTCTTAATATTTCAAAAATAATTTGTCATGTGTATTTTTGAAAAAAATGTTTTGTCCCATTTAAAATGTGAATTTTCAAAACATAAATTCACTTCTTTGATCACTAGTTCAAGTTGTAACTTTGTTCAAGAGTGATTTGCGTAGAAACGGGATCTTCCGATTAAAGACTTGTTTACGTTGATTTTAACGTATCGTGATTTCACATTTTGTCATCCTCAAAACGTGATGTAATCGAAAGATATAAATAACGTTTTTAGAACATTATTTGCATCAACAATCTCCCCCTTTTTGATGATGACAAAATATAAACTAATGTTAGGTTAAAATTAGTTTTAACAAGTTTTTAATGAGTTTACTCCCATTTCTCCCCCTTTTTGTCTAATAAAAAAGGTGACGAAGGCTCCCCTTGATGTGTACTCCCCCTCATTTGGAGAACACAAAGGAATTGAGCAATGGTTCGTGCTACAAAACAGGGTTAGCGACAAGTATACAATATCTAACAAGTAGCACATTTGACAAATATCCAACCACATAAAAAAAAATATGGCTAAGTAGCCAAAATGAAAAGCCCAATTCATAAATATAAAATAAATGTCATACATAAGTATGACTACAATAGGAAAGCAAATTAAACTAACAAGAAGACACATAAACATCTAAAGTAACATGAGGCTTCTAGATTTGCTTCCAACTTCAAAAGGTTCCTAATCATTTATTGGAGGGACTAAACATAACCATGTTTAGTTTGGGCTATTGGGTGGTGGAGGTGGTGGAAGGATGATGGGTCCCATGGGTGGTGTGAGGAGGTGTTCTAGGTATGAAAACCTAAAGCTAAGCTCATCTCTAAGGTTCATGATGAGCTCAAAGTTGTGATGGCAACAAGCACAACTTAAGGTGTGTGTGTAGGGGATAAAGGATGGGATAACCCATTAAGTGTTGAGGTGATGGTGATATGGAAGGTGATGATGTGTTGCTCCCAAATTCAAATGGAGTTATTGGTGATAAGGTGAGGGTGAGAGCTAGAGGTTGTGGTGATGGTGAAAGTGATGAGGGTGTTGTGTTGGTTCCCAATTCAAGGGAAGTTGATGGTAATGAGTTGAGTGTTAAAGCTAAAGGGTGAATAGGACTAGGTTGAGATGAGTGTGTGTTGGTTCTTGTTGTGGAGGATGAGGATGTGGGTTTGATAGAGGTTGCCTTGGATGGAGCTTGGGGTGTAGTGAAGGACGATGATGATTTGGTTATGGGTGTGTGGGTTTCATCTTCATCATCCAAGGTGAGATCAATGAAGGCAATGTCATTGGTGATAGGTTTAGTTGATGATTTGGTAGAGGTTATGGGTGTGTCAATACTCTTGATCCATTAATCAACTAGAGTAGTTTGATTGGTTGGTTTGATGTTGAATCTAGGTTTCTTGTTTTTTTGTGAGGTTGAAGCAATGGTGGAAGACATGGTGTATGAATGGTGAGTTGTGAAGGTGTGAAGATGGCAATGCATAATGTTAGCTTAAATAGCCAAATCATAAGCATGCAAGGTTGAAAAGGATGTTGGATTTGGGGATTTGGGTGCATGGGAATCTGGTTTTGTTTGCAGTTATTCAGGAAAAGAAAGTCAAAAAGTGAAAGAGAATTGTTAAATTCGTCTTCCAGAGGCACGGTACCATTAAAGGTACTACGGCACCACTAAATTTAGTGGAGCCGTGGCCTATTTAATGGAGCCGTGGGCTCTTTTGACCTTCTTTCCAGGTCTGCAGGTTTTAGGCAGCCTAAATGGGGAAATTTTTTGGGGAATCCATTGGCTGCAAATCTCAAAGCCTCAAATCACTAAACACATAGAATTCCTAAAGCTAGTTTCAACTAGCAACTAACATGATCATGTGATCAACTATGTATTTAGGTAACTATTAAGCATGCATGAATTCAATCAAGTTTAACATCTAGTGCATGTAATAAAATAATAGAACATGCATGAACTAGACAAGATTGATTAACATAAAGGTTAATTAACTAAGCAAATTAACCATGTTCAAGTGTGAAATGTTAAAGGAGAACATTTCAAGCAAGTTAATGTTTATGGACATTGCCATGACATTATTTATAATAGCTTAATAATACTTAAGTTAATAGTACTACTTAAGCTAATCCTAACTAGTCTCGTTTCTTCCCCAACTTTTTAATCTTGTTCCCAAGTCCTTTGATCGCCTTGCCGATGGCCTTGAATCCCCCGATAGTTTGCTCATGCATCTTCACTTGTCTATTGTACATTGTAGTTTGCCTTCTCATCACGTGGGATAGGTTGACCATCCTGTTTTCGAGGTCGGTTGTACGTCGAAATGATGAGGTGTCAAGGTTGTCAAAGTAGATGTCGGGAGAAGGAGAACGTGGACAAGACGTTCATTATTCGTTCACCTCATCATCATCCGCATGCATATGTTGAGATGATGATTCATGACCGAAGGAAGAGGATGAGAGAGGAATGTCGGAAGTGGATTTACGACCACGCTTGGACCCTTTGTCCTTACGTTGCTTTGTGCGACGTCGTGGTCCACCAAGAGGTTTCATAACAGGATTGACTAGGACATAGTCGACACTTTGGAGATTGAGAAAATGTTCCATGACCCAATGGAAAAGACGAGTAAGCAGCATACCATATGGCATGAGCTTATCCGAACGACTGTGAATATTGGCTATCCTTTTGACCATATAGTATGCGAGGTTATATGGTTCCTCGATACTAAGACAGTAGAGCATATGGGCGAGACTCGCAGAGACGTGATCACGGTTGCCCGCAAGGCTTAACACGTTCTCACGAAGAAGGAGTTCCCAATTTCTAAGGTCGGGAAGAAGCTCTTTGAGGTAGATACGGTTTAGGTCAAGGTGGATAATTGAACCATCACGCTTTTGATACGTGTGGACGACTCGAGGTGTTTGGATGACTTGTTTGATGGACTCGAGGTCGGGAATTTCAGTGCGATAGGCACCTACATCCTCAAGATTATAGAAGAGAGACTCAAGAGAATGGTCTTCAGTGTATGCACACTGACCATATGCAGGAACACCGAGAATTTGTCCAATCTCGGAGACAGACAGGATGATATTTTGGTTTTGAATCCAAAAATCAAGAAAGACATTACCATCATCATCAGTGAAGGTACGGACTCGACTATAAAACTCGAGAACAAAACGAGGACAGACTTGATCGTTTATTTTGTATAAACAATCGAACTCGATAGAAGGGAAACAGACACGGATGTTGTCTGTCGTGACATAGAGTGCATCGACTACACGCCCTTCGTGTATGTATCGATTTTGGACTTTTGCGAAATAAGCTCTTTGCTCATCAGGAATGTTTAGATTTTCAAGAGTACTGAGGATGTATTGTTTGGTATCTTAATATTCATTTTGAGGCATTGTTATCTACAAAAAAAATATTTTTGTATATGTTAGTTCGTTGCATTTTAATGATTACACTTCTAGTGTGTGTGCCTAAATGCAAACAATGTGGAGGTGCGGCAATCTCGACTCTAAAACTATCCTAATGAGATTACCCAAACGCTCCTAACTTCACTTTTGCTCAATCAAATATGTCGAACAATACATATTAATTATGTACTTCGACCAATATTTGAGAGTTCATGTATGCATGCAAAAACGTTTTTAATTTGCATCAATAATGCATGAAAAAGGTTTCATGATCCTAGACTTGTGACGTTTTCCAAAAAATGTTTGAATTGGGGTGTTTGGCAAACGCCTCAACATGGCGCCAACAAGCTTTAAGTTTGAAAAGCTTTAATGCAGAACGTTCCTAATCCAATTTTAGTAATCCTAAACATGATTCCATTACAAATAATCAATCATAATCCGAATTTAGTGATTAATTTCGGATTAGGTTTTGCAACATAAATGGGTTTTTGGAAATCCTAGGTTTAGGGAATCATGTGAATGCTACATTGTCTAACCCTAGTCTTAATTTCACAAGGGTTTAACTAATTTTAAAAATCCCCAATTCGGATTTATACTCAAGAACAAACCCTGGACTCAAATTAAATGAAATTAAGAGTGATTTACTTACAATTGATGATGTTGTGATTAGGATTTGTTGATTCCAATGCCTCAATCTTGATTTGCAAGAGTTTAGTTGAATTAAGGTGTTATGGTTCGGTTTTGACAGCAAGTGAAAGTGTTTTTGGGTGTGTTTGGAAAGTCTGTGCAGAAGAAAGGGAAATGGGCGCGTTTTTCTGATGCACGGCTCCACGGTTCCATTAAACATTAATGGAGCCGTGGCTCTTTAATGGAGCCGTATATATGATGGTCCAATTTTTCTTTCGTTTTGACTTTTGGCTGATTAATCTTACTTATTTAGTAAGACTTTTTGACACGAGGAAAAAGTTTATACCTAATAAACTTTTTGACGAAAGACGATTAAATGGGATGATCAGAAATGACCTTAGTGTTTCCAAGGAAATTGACTAAGTTGTCATTTGATGAGGATTTACTTCTAGTATTTCCCGTGAAATAAATAGAAGTTATGAGTTGTGTTTTGGAGGATGACTATAATATTTCCCATGAAATATTTAATTAGTCGGAATACGAGACGCGAGGAATGACTTAATATTTCCCGTGAAATATTCAAAAAGTCATGTGACGAGTTGTGAGGGAATGACTTAGAACTTCTAGAGGAATTTATAAAAGTCATGAGATGAGTTAGATAGATGACTTAAGAAGTTATGGGTGATTCATGGAGGATGACTTCAATATTTCCCGTGAAATATTTGAGGAGTCATAGAAGGGATAAAACGTCCATAAGATATGACGCGAGGGATGACTTTAATATTTCTATTGAAATATTGAAATAGTCATAAGCGGGATGAGAGGAATGACTTAAGAGTCATGAGGCGATGTGAGTGAAATGAAAAATGAGTCATGAAACAAGACATGAGAAATGACGTTAATATTTCAAGTGAATTATTAAGAGGTCATGAGGAGAGAGGTGGATGACGACTTTAATAATTTGAAAGAATTATCTAAATAGTCATGAGTGGGGTGACGAGAACGTATTGGTTGGAGAATTGATGATGTTGTCATTCAAGAGACAGAGGAGATGACGAGCTTCGTTCATGAGCAAACTATAGGGTTCCCGGTCAAGTCTAATGGCATCTTGACTGCTACTCTTCATAGGGGGTTGTCTCATCTATAGTGTTTGTTGTCATGCCTTTCCGGCGCTTACGTACACGGCTTCGGTCGTGGAGACAATACGAGTAGTTTGTTTCTTGGGGAACCAAGATGTTTGTTAATCAATCTATGAAGGTACAAACATTGCTCTCTATGTTTCAATCCACATTTACTCTCTCATTATCAGAGTTGGTATAGAAACATTTTCTACATCAATCTCCTTGAGATATTGCAATCTCAAGTGTGTAGTATCTTTAATGTATGGTATGATACATTAAACACTTTGATGTAAGAGGTTTTGGGACACTTCTTACAAGTGGGCACAAAGCCAACACTATTCATGATAATGGACCTACTTGCCATTAGGTAAACTACTTTACCTATTATGCCCCTAACCTAGTTATATCCGCGCACTCACCTTCTTTATCTCTTGTGAGTTTCGTTTTCGCGGATATGGGCGTCAGTGTCAATTAAGACAATTACTTAAACTATGTATCTCATACATATAGTATACATAAGTTTAAAAGGATACTTAATTTAGGCAAGATTACTTATGTGCAAGGAAGGAAACTTGATTCACTCATCAATGCTTAATTTAAACTTGTCACGCATGATCTTCAAGCGATCATCAAACATTTCTGGACAAGTTGAGTTTGACATGATGAGATGTGAATAAAGTTTCTGTGTTATAGTGCCTACCATGTTAGATTCTAACTATACTGTTTCATGCCAAACATTGCTACTAACAAAGGGTGTTTTAAGAAAGCGTACCTGTGCCTGAGGTGTTGCTCTTAAAACTAGAGGATTAGACTACCTTTGTTGAATGTTGAACATATAAGACACGACTTGACTTTTGCGTCACCAGACTTGTTTGATAACGCATCATACTCCTTTTGTTAGACTCCGAAATTTATTTACACTCATGTTTTCCTAGCAAAACAGAAGTTCAAACATCTGGTCCCCAATATCTCATGGGTCCAAAGTTGTTAGAGTCAAACATCCTACGCATTTGTTGCGTTAGTTTAGGATGTGAGAATGGAGGACACATTTCCCATGGTAAGTAACCTTTTGATGGACGATCATTCCAAGTTACGGGAAAGTTACTTGGATGATTTTGTCTTCTAAAGTTACCTCTCGGTAGAGGAGTTCTAGACCGAGGTTTGGGAGAATTCACCTTTCTAGGTGGAGGAGTAGTCGACCTAGTGTCACGCTTTACAAATCCATGTTCGGGAGATGACAATGGTTTGTAAGAGCTTTTGACCTCCCCTTTACTTAGAGTAGATACACTAGAACTATTTTTAACTATGTGAATCGGTTTAGGACTTAGGCTACTTTTTAAAATTGACCCAGTTTCGTCTTTAGCACCAGACGGTACTATGGTACCACTAAATTTAGTGGTGCCGTCCCCTTCAGACTTAGACATTTCAGGCATTACAAATTTAACTTGTTTGGTACCACTTGTAGAAGCCTGATTTGGGTCAAATCCTAAACCCGCACGGTCATGTTCACTATATCTAATGTTTTCAAGTATATCATTAAGTGTTTTGGTTCCTTCATCAAACTTAATGATTCTTAAAGCATTTTCTTTAAGCCTTTCATTTTCTACCTGAAGACTTATACATGACCCACATCCTAAGTCTACTTCTTTGTTATTCTCAAGTCTCTTGACTTGATCTTTTAGTTCTAGGACTTGTAGTTCTAGTTCTTTTAGTTTTAATTTAAGTTTTGTATTTCTACCTAAGATCTTGGTACTAACTACGCATAGTTTGTTGTATTCGTCATGCAATTCACTATCATCTATTGACGAATTATTATCACTATAATAAGAAGAGTCGGAATGTACCTCGTTAGAAGCTTGAGCCATTAGGAACTTTTCATCGTTAGGCTTCTTCTCTTCTTCTTCACCGCTATCACTCCAAGAGCCTCCTACAAAGGCTCTTTGGTTGTTGGATTTTGGTGGCTTAGGACATTCTCCTATGAAGTAATTAGGATCTCCGCATCTATAGCATTTTCTATCACTTGTCCCTTTTCTTTCATCATGATTTCTTTGGGATGACCTCTTCTCATCGCGAGGTTGTCTAGGAAATCTACCTTTCCTCCTAAAGAACTTTCTAAAGTTCCTAACGGCTAGTGCGTACTCTTCATCTTCACTACCGGAACTCGAACATTCCTCATCACTGGACTCCTTCTTGGCTTTTAATGCTAGAGATCTAACTCTCTCGCTTTTGCCTTTGACAATGTCGGAGTCCTTCTTGATGATCATCTCGTGAACTTTCAAATTTCCTATAAGTTTATCGAGTGACAATGCCGCCAAGTCCTTTGACTCTTCTATGGCGGTGACCTTTGCTCTCCATTTAGGATGTAGAGCTCTAAGAAACTTCCTAACATAGTTCTTACTAGAATAACCTTCATCAAGAGCTTTAAGACTAGTGATAATAGTATTAAATCTAACAAAAGCATTATCTATTGACTCATCCTCCGAAATGGAGAATTGTTCATATTGTTGAACAAGAAGATCTATCTTGTTCTCTTTGAATTGGTTATTACCTTGGTGAGTGACTAACAAAGTTTTCCAAATATCTTTTGCCGTATTACACATGAAAATTCTTTCGAATTCCTTTTTAGGCAAAGCATTATAAATCATCATTTTAGCCTCATTATTTTTGGCTAATTTCCTTTTAAGTTCATCACTTTGTTTATCATAAGAAACTATTTCATCCTTTTTAGTTTCCGAATTCATTTGAATAGGTTGAAAGTCACCCTCGGTAATAACATGCCAAAATCAATGTCTTTTGATTTCACATACGTTTCGAATCTTGTTTTCCAATATATAAAACAATCGGTTTCGAAAAGTGGTGGTCTTTGCATAGATTGCCCTTCTAGATATTTGTCGGAATCCATTGATCGATTCAAGTTTTAAAATATAATATACTTTAAAATCTTGACTGACGTGGCTTCTGATACCAATTGTGGGAAACTAGAAGGGGGGTTGAATAGTTTACCGGTTTAAAAATCCTTTTAAAAATCTTGTTTTAAAAGTTAGCAATTGGAAACTTTGATTCGAACTTTATGGGTAACCAATCAACACCAATATGAACTACACACTAAGCTAAGTAATAATAACAAATAAAAGTAAAGAGTAGAGTTGGAAAGATCGAACCGAGACAGAGGATTTATAGTGGTTCGGCTACGAAGCTCTTCTTCGCCCTACTCCACTCCCCGAGTACCACACTCGAGAGTTTCAAACACTATATCAACAACCTCCCTTCAGGCGGAGAAAACCGTACACGTCGCTTATCCTATTACCGACACTAAGCTAAATGTCGAGTGCTAATCTTAGCTAGCACCAATCTACCAAGGTCCACGTGACCAAACACTCAAGCCCAATGGCTTCAAGAGATCACCAAGATCTCAACACGATCACAATGATCAACACTCACTTCACTCTACTCAACTAACACTAATCTATCGACCCTTGATCTTCTGGCTATAAGAGATGTTCACTATCTCTATAGATCACACTTGATCTTCACTCTCACTCACAAAAGATAAGAAAGCTTGATGTATGCAAAGATACAACAAGGTTGTAACAAGTGTTACAAAAACCTAACAACTATAACTCTTGTATCTTCTTGAATACTTGAGTTCTTCTCTTGCTAATGAAGAGGGATGACAACACCTTGTATCTACTTGGATACTTGTGTTCTTCTCTTGCTAATGAAGAGGGATGACAACACCTTGTATCTACTTGGATACTTGTGTTCTTCTCTTGCTAATGAAGAGGGATGACAACACCTTGTATCTACTTGGATACTTGTGTTCTTCTCTTGCTAGTGAAGAGGTATGAAGAGGATCACTTGAAGGATGATTGGATCACTCTTGAAACAAAGAAAACTACTCTAAAGAAGTGAAAGGTTTGAGAGGATTAAGCTAGGGGATTTTTCTGTGTGTGAAGGGTGCCTAAAACTGTGAAAGGGGTTGATATTTATAGGCAAGAAAAATCTGAACGTTACAGAAAAAATGGTACGGACGGCTCCGTTAAATACCCCACAGCTCCGTTAAATTTAAAGGAACCGTGGAGCCGTCGTAGACTAGGACGCTCCAAATTTTGTCTTTTCTGGTGAAAACTTATTTGGGGAAGGTTGGAGCTGATTTAGGTTGGAAAAATAGCTGTTGTGATTTTCAAACTTATTTTTCCATTAAAACATTTCTTAATATTTCAAAAATAATTTGTCATGTGTATTTTTGAAAAAATGTTTTGTCCCATTTAAAATGTGAATTTTCAAAACATAAATTCACTTCTTTGATCACTAGTTCAAGTTATAACTTTGTTCAAGAGTGATTTGCGTAGAAACGGGATCTTCCGATTAAAGACTTGTTTACGTTGATTTTAACGTATCGTGATTTCACATTTTGTCATCCTCAAAACGTGAAGTAATCGAAAGATATAAATAACGTTTTTAGAACATTATTTGCATCAACAAAATTCTTTGTAAGTACAACCACGGTTTCTGTTAGGGGGTGGAGTTCCAGCAGAGGTATTTGAGTGATTAGACTCAGCTAAGATTTCAGCTACATTCTGAGCCACAAGTTGATCAATTAAAGCTTGGTTTAGTGTTAGGTGGAGTGCAACCATTGACATCCTGATCATTGACATTCTGATCTTCATTTGTTGGGTTGTTGGTATTTTGGTTGTCGGTATTCTGACCGTAAAGGTTTCGAACTGGACGCCGGCCTCGACGACCAGTGTTGACAACAGCAGGCCCTGTTCGGGTGGTCCTGGCTTGGTTTCGTCTTGGGGCCATTGATCTGAATAATCAAGATAAGAGAGTCAAGAGATTCCAAACAATATAGTATATCACATAAGAAAGTGATCATCACAGGGTTGAATACCAACACAAATCCCAATCACAACCACAGGAATACCAATTCGTTAACATCATAAACAATTTACACTCAAAACCATATTTCCAAAAGTTCTCATTCATAATAACATCAACCAGGATACAAAATTTTTGAAGTACAACGGAAAGAAAAGATAACTGATCGTCATAGATGATACTGATAACTAAAGATAATAAAGATAACTAACAACACTAGCATCTCTAATTAAGGACTCCTTAGTTTAGGGATGGTACAACAGTCATATGTCTAAGTACAACTAGCCACGAGCTCGGCGAATCTCTCTCAAAGCAGCCTCCAGGTCTGCCATCTGTCTCCACACAGATGAGATCTCAAGGCGGTCAACCACACGGTCTCTCCTGAGCTGAGCGATCACAGTCTGCTGCTCTATGACCCTACGCCAAAGGGCTCTGTCAGTATCTCGCGCAGTCAAGAGACCTCTCTGCAAATCTCTGAATGCATCATGCCAATCCAACAAGTCACGCCTTAGTGATGTGGTCCTGCCATACAATACTCCCACGTCTCTCTCAATCTCCCCAAATCTCGCTGCTGATACACCCACTAGTCAATCAGTTATCTTACTGATCCTCTCCTCGTGGGTGGTGATCTGCTCCCAAATCTGACCCATCTCTCCATGGGTTGTTGCCTCTGAGGCAGCCTCTGATGGTGTGTCTGGGGCTAGCGGACTCTCTCGCCCTGATGAGTGAGGAGGTGAGGCCAGCTCGAAAGAATGCTCTGGTGAATCAGGCTCAGGCATTTGATCGGGGGAGTCTGGTCCAGGTGAGTACACTAAGGGTGCAAGTCCCTGATCTGGTGAAACGGCCTCATCTAGATCAACCTCCTCCTCTTGAGGTTCTCCCTCAGGTCATCGTCCTCATCCTCATCCTTATCCTGACCCTCTGAATCTGGGTCACTGAAATGACGTCTTTGTGAAATAGGTGAATCATGTGATGATGGGGTAGGTGATCGAGGTCTTCGGTGGGATGATGATGCAAGTGGTGATGACAGAAGAGAGTGAGTTGAGACACGCATAGGTAGCGATGGTGATCGCATCAACATGTGAGCAGTGCTGCCGGTAAGCCGAGGAGTCTGAGCTCGGGCTAATACCTGGTGTAAAGTAAGTTGTCACAAGGAGCTAGGGTGACCAGCTGATGATGATGGCTGAAAGGTGAGTGGAGTCTGTGGTACAGGACCAACTGATGATAATGACGCAAGAGCTGAGTGTCGAACAATCGCATTAGGATCGTCCTGAGCTGATGACATCGTGGTCCGCACTAAGTGGGATGCAGGAGTAAGGATCTCCTCATAGATATCATGTGCTAAAGAAGGCATCGTCTGTGACAACGGCATAGGGTAGGTATAATCGTACAAGAATAGCTAACCTCACAAACCAAAATCATAACAAGATTTACCCAACATTCAAAAATCATTAACTATATCCAAACCAAGTAATCAAGAAATACCACATTATTCTAAACATGTTCAGGACAAATACCGCATAAGTCATAAAGTATCATTCTAGTATATCTCCAAGATCTTACTCATAAGTACCAAATATAAACCAATCATAACTCATAATCATAATATTCCAGTTCTCAACTCATGCGGCTTCGGCTTGGCAGGCTGGCATGTCTTGGTCAAGGATCAATTTTGAAAAATGATTATAGTCTAGGTTCTTGATAAGTACCCAGTTCTCTATAACCTTGAGCCCTGATACCAATCTGTAACACCCCTAAAATTCGGTCCAGAGAAAAAGACAAAACAAGTTTTGGGGTGCTACGAAATTGGTACACAACACAAGCATAGAAAAGCGGGGTAACTTTATCCGTTTATATAAAAACATTTAAAAGATCCAAATCTCAAATCTACATTTAACCAAAAGTAATTAAAGTAAGGCCCAAAAGAAAAACATAAGGTAGGTCCCCAAAATGATATCAGAGTTTAGATTGATCCTTAGCCATGCCACTCGCCAAGCCTCCAACAGTAACATCCGAAGTAAACATCATCAATTATCTGAGAAAACATGCTAAAAGTCAGCTAACGCTGGTGAGTTCATAGGTTTAGACACAACGCACAGTAGTGGACCAACTTGCATGCTAGTTTGCTATACCGGACTAAGTCATATATCAATACATCAACTTCACACAAAGATGCATCAATTCAGAACAATAATTTCCTATATGTGCACACTATAGTCCCGCACAATTGCGGCACACACAATAACAATCCCGCATAGTTACGGCAAATGCAAAAATATTCCCGCACAGTTGCGGCCATATTAACTCATAACACTAGCCAGTAACTATAGCAAACATATCAAATCATAACATAACCATTGGTCCATTCCAAAAATAGTTTAGCATGTTTTCTCACCCCAAGTATTCGATAAAACATCATTAAGAGTAAAAGTGGGGCTACGAAAATCACCTCAATCAAGCAAAGCATAAACACAATCTACAGAAGCAAAGTACACAACAGCTCTCAAGTATCGGCACTCACGGACTCGGAACAACCTAATAATATAAACTCGCCTTAACATTATATCCAAATGTAAATGTTTCCAAAAGCTATCTATCCCCAAGTATATTCCGTTTAAATTCCAAAATCTCTTTCTTATATTAGTTACTTGCGTTTGGTATCAACGGGTGTGCAGTGAAGACACAACATGACTCAAGTGTACTCACACCACATAATTATAGGTGATGTAAACATGAATTAACAATTAATAAATATAAAACGCAGCAGATAAACATCACCATACAAGGATCCATAGTGCCATATGATCAATCAAATATAAACAAATCAAATAAACATGATTTATACCTTTGTAGCGTGAACCTGGAATCACCACCAATACTACTACACGAATCAATAGAGAAACCCAAGTGATCAATGGAGATCACCTCTATGTGTATCCACACTACACGTCCTTGAATGCCAATTGATGCTAGTCTTTAACCTCGTAACCGATCTAGTCTTCTTTGATTAATCAAGAAGCAAAAAAGAGATGATACAAAATAAAAACCCTAGATGGATTTTCTCTTTTGCCGTGAGTTTCAAGGGAGGAAAAGAAGGAGGAGATTTTGTTGTTAGTAATTCAAATTAATGGGAGATAATCACCATATATTTGCCTAATTAAAACCAAAATATCCTCTTCTAAAAGGCCATATGGCCGGCCTCCCCTTGGGCCCAAATGGGCTTCCCATTTGTTTTTCTAGTCCAATGTAATAAGTCCATTACTTATTCATTAGAAGCCCAATAGCGGTTCCTGGTTACTTGCGGTTATTTATATATCGTAAATACAATAAATACGACATATAAAATGGCACCTCAGTGTATATGTGTGTGACCCCATAGGCTCACATATGTCTAGCCATATAATTAGTTATTATGACAAGAGCATACTCCAACAGCTCCCACTTGCGACGTCATAATAATCAAGTAATTATACAAGCAATGGTTAGCGTCTAGCAACACGCCAATGCCCCTAGAAATATGTGAGGGTAGTTTCTTAAACTGCTCATTTCGGATGGTTTATATGTCATCAATCCTTTTGTTTCAGATACCGTGTTGAACATTAGACATGGATCAAAAGTCATTCTAAAAGTTCAACTATTATGTTTCTCGATACGGATATTGAACAAGATTACCAAGTGAATTAAGATTCATCTTAATCTCATTTGGGTACGGCCATACAAACATCTGTTCAATTCATCGAGGGGCCCAATAGTATCTAACTCCATAACATGTGGAGGAACAAATCCTGTTTTGACTACACGTGTCATTCACATGCTTCATATCACTCCTGATGATGGTCTTTATAACTACCTTATTCAGGACAGCGTTTAACCATATCAAGGAATGAAATTCCACACATGCAAGACCTGCTTGCATCTCAAGTCTAAGGATAAGAGACAAAACCTCTTGCGAGATTCACTATTGACGATGATCCATGTAGTGAATTCTCGTAGGTTGGGTCAATCCAATGTTCATCACCGTGAACAACATGTGAGTTTGGCAAATGAATCACCAACACGCTCACATTTGCCTTAATTTGATGATACTCCCGTATCGTCAACCGACAATGGATAATTTTAGAACAATTAAATTATTCATGGATTAAACATGCAAATATAGAACACAGTTGATATGAAATGAAAACGATCATAACCAGTACATCAATTCATTATAAATATAAACTGTTTAATGTTCCAATTATTCAAATACTTAAAATACAGATCTACATGAGACTACTAGCTGGTCTAAGTCCAATGCTCCTAGCATGTTCGACATGTTTGGCACAAGGCATTGGTTTCGTAAAAGGATCAGCTATGTTGTCATCTGTATGAACTTTGAGAAGACGAATATCACCACTTTCGATTACTTCTCGAATGTAGTGAACTTTCCGACGAAAATGTTTGGCACCCTTTTGAACACCTGGTTCGTTGGCTATGATAATGGCACCTGTATTGTCACAGTACATATCCATAGGTCGTTCATTGCTGGGGACAACGCCAAGCCCAGAAATGAATTTACGTATCCAAATCGCCTCCATAGCAGCTTCAGAAGCAGCAATGTATTCAGCTTCTGTAGAGGACATCGCGATAGTGCTTTGTTTGGCACTCTTCCAGTCAACAGCACCTCCGTTCATGATGAAAACATATCCCGTTTGGGATTTGGTGTCATCACGATCCGTCTCCCAGCCTGCATCAGTGTAACAAGTAACACCGAGCTCACGCTTGACATCACCACCATAAACAAGAAACATATCTTTAGTATTTCGTAAATACTTTAATATGTTCTTAACAGCAGTCCAGTGACATTCTCCTGGATCCTGTTGAAATCTACTCGTTAGGTTCTGAGAGAACGCTACATCAGGTCTAGTGCACCTAACCGCATACATTATGGATCCCACAGCCGAAGCATACGAGATTCCCTTCGTCCTCTTCACCTCATCAGGTGTGGAGGGTCCTTGAGCTTTACTCAATATTGTATTTGGTTGCATTGGAAGATTTCCACGTTTGGAATCTTGCATCCTAAATCGCTTCAGGATTTTGTCAATGTATGCACTTTGACATAAGCCGATTAATCGTTTTGATCTATCCCGGTAGATCTTGACTCCAAGTATGTACGCGGCTTCTCCTAGATCTTTCATGGCAAAGCAATTTCCAAGCCAGGATTTTACATCTTGTAGCATTAGAATGTTGTTTCCCATGAGCAATATGTCATCGACATATAAGATTAGGAACACGACTATACTTCCACTAGTTTTCATGTATACACATGGCTCATCGAGATTTTGAGTGAAACCAATCTTCTTGATTTCATCGTCAAATCTCTTATTCCAACTTCTAGATGCTTGCTTTAATCCATAAATGGATCTTTGAAGCTTGC
Source organism: Artemisia tridentata subsp. tridentata (assembly GCA_021014915.2). Classification (NCBI taxonomy): domain Eukaryota; kingdom Viridiplantae; phylum Streptophyta; class Magnoliopsida; order Asterales; family Asteraceae; genus Artemisia; species Artemisia tridentata. Next base: position 137,088,880 of record CP139509.1, on the reverse strand, counting down.
ATACTTTAGTTGGATGTTTAGGATTCACGAAGCCCTCGGGTTGCACCATATAAACGTCTTCGTTCAGGTGGCCGTTCAAGAAGGCTGTCTTGACATCCATTTGCCAAATCTCATAATCATAGTACGCTGCTATGGCTATAAGAATCCTAATAGCTTTAACGTCTGCAATAGGCGAGAAGGTTTCTTCATAGTCAACCCCGTAGGTTTGAGTGAAACCTTTTGCTACTAGACGAGCTTTGTAGGTGTGTACTTTTCCATCCATGTCGGTCTTCTTTTTAAAGAGCCACTTGCTCCCAACGGTTTTAGAGTTAGGAGGTAGGTCAACTTCGACCCAGACATCATTGTCTTTCATGGATTTCATCTCCGCATTCATAGCTTCGATCCATTTATCGTGTTCAGGACTCGATAATGCATCTCGATAGTTAGCGGGTTCACCATGATCCCCTAACTCATGTTCCTCAGCATCGACATAGAAACCATATCGCTCAGGTGCTTGAGGTATCCTTGCGGATCTACGAATGGGAGCAGCATCTTGATGAGGTTCAGCATTTTCATGTTCAATCTCATTTTGATGCTCACTAGTGTTACCAGAAGGTTGTGCATCTTCCTCTTGAATTTCATCAAGGTCTACTTTGCTCCCACTTGCTTCTTGTGAAATGAGACGGTTCTCAAGAAACTCAGCATACCGAGCAACAAATATTTTGTTCTCAGGTGGGTAGTAGAAGTAGTAACCCATTGTTTCCTTTGGGTATCCTACGAAGATACATTTGATAGCTCTGGGCTCAAGTTTGTTAGGTGTGTCTCATTTTACGAGAGCCTCACAACCCCAAACTTTCAAGTACGACAAATTAGGGACCTTCCCATGCCATATTTCGTATGGTGTTTTGTCTACCTTCTTGGTTGGAACCATATTGAGAATGCGTGCAGCAGACTCTAGAGCATAACCCCAAAAGGACGTTGGCAATGTTGTTAGACTCATCATTGATCGAACCATGTCTAACAAGGTTCGATTTCTCCTTTCAGACACTACTAGAATAATGAACAACAGCGACGAAAATTAGCGACCAAATTAGTCTGTCACAGAAAAATGGTTCACAGTGATGGATTAGCGATAGATTAACTACAAAATTGGCTTTGATAAATTTTGATAAGTCCCTCTAAATATTTTGGTTTGTCCCGCCTAAGTGTTTTACCAAAAATTTTCATTCTCCCTCCATTTCCATTATACTTTCCCAATTACCACCAAAATTTTTCATTCTCCATCGCCAACCACAACCACAGTTATACTTTTATCTCTTTTTATATTTACCCCATCTAGTCTCCCTCCATTTTCATTCAGATTGAGTGATTTTTATATTTTTCACGAACCACAATTCCAAGTCATTCACCACCAATTTCAAGTCCACTAGTCTACAAATCAGGTATTTTAATGTCGTCTATCTTCAATTCCATAACTAATTTGAGGCGTACATGTGTCAATTTCTTGTTTTGGTAATTTTTGAATTTAGGGTTCATGTGAACCCGAATCTGTATAACCTTATAAAGTTTTAAATGCTACAATTGATGCTTATTACATGTATATTTCGTGCGTTAATTCTCATTCAATGCTTAATTTGGAATATTACATGTATTCGTTATAGGACTTGTGATAAATTATTTGGTTATGGTAAAAAAGTAAAATAGTTTGCATAGATCTGGAAAAATGGCCTTTTAACCAAAAGGGAAAAAGGTGAAACTTAATTTGCGGTTGTTTGAGTCACTTAAGGGCTATTATGTCACTTAAGGTTGTGAATTTGGGGCTATTTGAGTAACTAGGGGCTGTTTTAGTCACTTATGGGTTTTTTATATGTATGTTCATGTTAGTGCTTGGTCAAAAATCACTCCGCCTCGGCCGTCCCTTCGTACACCGCTCGTTGCAACAGATTTCGTTGTCTAGGCTGTATGTTGTTTATTAGGTTTCGAATTCAATATAATATATGGTGACATCATTGTCATGGTTTTTTTTTTTTAACTTGTTGTTGATGTTTAAAAGTATGTGAAGTGAATGTTTTATCTGTATTCTAGTTGTATTTGGATAACATAAGGTAAAATGAAGGAGATACTCGCACATCGACTTAGCAGTAAGTGTTGAAATACTTAATGTCAGGTTTCAAGTCATGGTTGAAATATTAATCATAAATTTTGGCATTTAGTGTAAATCATAGCATTTTGGTAAGCATGGTTGTGTTAAAAAAACATGTACAAGAACAGGTGCACACAATTGCATTGGCACCTGTTGGCCCTAGAGACTAGAGTAATCAATCGTAGTTTATCTTTGACGAGTAGCTTTGTTTTTTCATTTGGTGTTAGACTGATTTATTATAGGCTTAAAGATGTTGTGTTAGACTGATTCATTTGGTGTCAGTAGGGCCAGGTTGACCCGACCCGAGCCCGAAAAGGGTTATCGGGTCGGGTTTAATCTGGTTACAAAAGCTTATCGGGTTAGTTTGACCCGAACCCGATAACCCGATATTATTATCGGGTTGGGTTAGGGTTGATTTATTTATCTTATCGGGTTATCGGGTCAACCCGATAAGACCCGAAATGTCTCGACCTAAAACTGTCTCGACCCATTAACTAAGCGTTTCTTTTCAAGCTAAAAGTCATTATATTATTGCTACAATAGTTGTAAAAATAAGTTTGCGTGGTGTTTTTTTGAATCAGTGTGCTGGCATGCATTTACATAAAAACAAACATTGTTAGTTCTTCTATCTGTTGTATTGTCAATGCAATGAAATTGGTCCACAAAATCTACATTTACGTACTATTAGTTAAACTATAATGTATGGTACACCATTAAAACAAATGTAACGCATGCCTGTTAGAATTGCTTATGAATGAGCTGTTTATATAAGGCTGTTTGGCATTGCTTATTGAAACTTTTTATGTTATCTTAAAATATTTCAAAGTTACTACATAAAAATTGGTGATCGAGTTTTGGTTTCTTTTACAGCATTGCTATATGTAGATACGTCATTATGCCGTTTCCTTAAGCTGTCACCGGAAGAGTCCATATACATTGCATTATGTGTTTGTGACACGCCGCAAAAGGTAAGAATATTGGTACCGGATATATGACATTATGAATTTATGACCTCCCTAGTATGAACAGTCAAGTACCTATTGTTTGTCCTACAACTGTAGCAAAGTGGTTTTTGAATGGACAGATTGATGTTGTTTAATCTACTTTGTTGTTGGATAGTTACTTACGGATTTAGAAGAGATTGACGTACGGTGCGATTGTGCGCCAATTGCTTACGGATTTAGAAGAGGTTGAGGAAGTTAATAAGCAGCTTGATCAAATGCATATATAGTTTATTTACTTTTATATTTAGGTTTAGAGACGTGTATTGTTGTGTTCGTTTAACGTTTTATTCTTTGATCAGGGGTACCATCATAATTTTTGATATTTCAAATCTTTTTTAACTTTGTGTTAAAGAAACAAACAGCTGAAAGGGCTACTCGGGATTGTCCATTTCACCACCAAAATGCCCCAACTTGCGGAGCAGCTGTTATCGTTTCTCTACAATAGCTGAAAGGGCTACTCGGGATTGTCCATTTCACCACCAAAATGCAAATAATTCCTGTTCTATCGTCTACTGTTCAGCACAGGCATGAGGTATGTAACACTATCAATGGCTCTTATATGGTATATAAATGTCGTACTTGTTTTTAAGCTTAATTTGTATTTGTGCAGTGGTCTTGGCAAACTATTGTGATGGGCTTTTCCTTGGCCTTTCTGTTGACCACAAGACATGTTGTAAGCATTCTTCCTTGAATCCTTATAATTACATTCTCATTTAGCATTTGTAGCACCTAAAAATAAATTCTATCTAATAGTGTATCTGAACTTCCCATACATACTACATATTATAGCATTTCTGGTCATTAATAGCACTGCTAATTCATGCAGGGCATGCGAAAACCAAAGCTCTTTTGGGTATCAGCAGCAGCTCCATTGGTCTCAGTCATCCTGTCGACCCTTTTAGTCACTCTCTTCAGATCAAAGCTTCATAGCATTGCAACGGTAAGACTCATTGCTCTAGATTATTACTGATTGAGGTGCTTTATTGACACTCTAAATTGTAAATTTTATCAAATTTTTTGTTTCCTAGATTAGTCATTTTGGAAAAAGGTTTGAATCCACCATCATCAAACATAGACGTGTGTGTATTCTCAGGTGTGTTGATTTTAGGGAGACTGCTGAAGTTATTGCTAAGGTATATTCATCTTCTCTAGAATCGTTTGACCTGATTACTTGAACGGGCATATAAAGTTATAGGTGAAGAATGATGAAAGTATTGTAAAGTTAAGGTAGTGAAAGAGTTTTGTTTTAATTCTGTTAAGCGTGAGAAGTGTTGTGCCTTTGTCTTTGATTGCACCAACAACTGATTATGACACTCTAAATTAGTCGGCCGATTAACATATAATCATTTGGAGACCGTTTTGATTAGAAAGTGGAATAAAACTTGTTCGGACTAAGGAGAGGTAGGTCATAGGTGGATAAAAGGGAGTGGTTTGAGGTACCTAGGCATTAATTAGTCTCTTTTGCAACTCATCCATTGTTATGAACTGATATTAACTGAGATGCTATATTCTTGCTGCCGCTGAAGCAGTGTGCACCTTCACATTTTTTCTGTATTGGAATTGAATATGTGCTCTTCTATTTTTCTTTTCTTTTTTTTTATCCTGATTGATATCCTTTTTTGTGATCCTAATTGATCCAAACAGGTTGGCTTCAAAATGTTTTAGGGGTCACCGCATCTGTGACTAACTGGGATAGTGAGGGAACTTGTTGCAGTCTCATTTTGGAGGATAATCCGCTTGTCGACTTTGTTGAGCTTCCAGATACCTGCCAAGGTTTATATTACTGCAACATTGAAAACCCACTGATAAGCATCATTGAAAACCCTCACCAATACGGTATTCACTATAATGAATATACAGTCTTATGCTTATAGTTTTAATGTTTTTCGAAACTAATTCTGTCAGTTTGGTGTACGTCTAGCTAATACTAGATGTTATGCCTTTCAAAAAAGATGGGCTAGATGTTCTCTTTTTATCTCTCAAAAGTCATAGCATTTTTGTGTTTTATGTGGAGCTATCCCATGGTAAATATTCATGCTTAAATTGTATTATATCTCTAATCACAAATTTATTGATATTGATATACTTTACAATGTTTGTCTAAAAGTTGCACAATCACATTTTAATCACCATTTTGGTTTCTTGTTAGATTTGTCGCTTTGTGGTAGGCCTGGAAGTTACAGATAGAGGTTGTTGCGGAACAGGAAAGCTAGAGGTACTTGTTCTATGAAACAAACTCAGCAAAACATGCGACGATGACTCAAAATATTTCTTCTGGGATAGTATCCACTTTTCTGAAAATGGATGTAACATCCATGTAGATCATATTCTGCCAGATGTGGTGAAAAGTTTGTTTTAAAACAATTCAACTTTTACTGGTGAGATAAATTCCTAGTCCGGAGCTAATTTACCTTGGTTTATAAATAATGGAAAGCAACTTTATGTACTTATGAATCCACTAAATGTAATCATAATCATAACATATTTAATCTTTGGAATGAGTGTACCAGATGGAAAATAAAGGGGAGAACATTTGGTACTGGTTCGTTATCCTCGGATCCCCATTATGTGGTGACGGGTATGCCTTCAACTCGATCTTCCTGCAATCCTCATCCTCATTGTCGGGGTTCAACATCCATGAGTGAGGTTTGTAACTTTTAATAGCTGTTAAGTAAATGAGTTTGTTTAGGCAGAAAACAAGTCATATTGAGTAAATGGGTTGGTTTAGGTTATTTGTATGTTTAGGATATTTTGAAATTGTAGGTAATTCGGTTGGAAGAAAAGATGGAGCTACAAAAACAAGAGCATGTTACTCGTGAAAGCGCTAAAAGGAAGGAATTCGAGGATTGTGAAGCAGCAATAAATATACAACGAGAAGAGGATGGTCGTGAAAGGCAAGATAACCTTAGGGAGTTCCAAAAGATTATGCTTGGAAGATCATCACATCCCCCTTCTACCTAGTAACCCTTAAGTCTTTGTACTAGGATATCGGATATTAGCATCGTAGACATTTTGTTATCTTGAAGTTGTAATTCGAATGTTTGATCGATATTTTACGGATTTTAGTCTTAATATGAATGAATGTATTATTCAAATTTTGGATCATTATTTAAATTATTCTTCTATCTACTCAAAAATTGTAAATAGTTAATGTGGTAAGTGTGTCATTAATATTTACCGTCAGAAATAAACTTTAGCGACATAAAGTTAGTCGCTAAGCCGTCACTTGATGGTCGAAATTTAGGTAACTTAAAAAGGCTCTAGTGAGGGGCTTGAGACCGAAAATCCGTCGCCGAAACACTAAAACTTCTGTCACAAAACTTGTCGCTAAAATTTTGCGAGGCCCTTTTTTGTGACGGAATATATCCGTCACAATTCCGTCGTTGAAGGGCTTTAGTGACAAAATAGCGATGCAAACTTTCGTTGCTGATGCCTGATTTTCTAGTAGTGAGATACACCATTATGTTGTGGTGTATATGGAGGAGTGAATTGTGAGACAATCCCACACCTTTTTAGATGATCTAAAAACTCTTGACTCATGTATTCACCTCCTCGATCGGATCGGAGTGACTTTATGGTCTTGCCGAGTTGATTTTCTACCTCATTCTGAAAGACTTTGAACATTTCGAAGGCTTCATGTTTATGTTTAATCAAGTAAACATAACCATATCTACTGAAATCGTCAGTAAAAGTAATGAAGTAGTTAGCTCCTTCCCTAGACGTTGTTCTAAATGGGCCACATACATCAGTATGTATGAGTCCAAGTAGATCTTTAGCTCTTTCTCCTACATGGGAGAAAGGCTTTCGTGCCATTTTACCAGATATACAAGAGATGCATTTATCAAACGACTCATGATCGGTTGACTCTAAAAGCCCATCGTGTTGCAGCTTTGTAATGCGTTTCTTGTTTATGTGACAAAGACGACAATGCCATAGGTAAGTGGAATCTAAGTTATGTTTAGATTTCTTATTGCTAACATTATATATAGAACTATCATTTGAAATAGAATCACGCATATCAATTTCAAAAATACCATCACGAGGAATAGCATTAAAATAAAAAATATTATCCTTAGAAACTGAAATGCCAAAATCCGTAAATGTATGAATGAAACCATCATCCTTCAAACGAGAAAGTGAAACAACACCTCTAGTAATAGTAGGTGCAAAATGGAAATTATTTAAAACAATAACTAAACCATTAGGGAGGATGAGATCAAAGCTCCCTATTGCTTCGACAGCTGCACGGTTGCCATTACCAACGTACAGGTTCAAAGCTCCATGCTTCAACTTTCTGCTTCCCCTAAGCCCCTGCACATTATTACAAATGTGAGTGCCACAACCAGTATCATATACCCATGATTTGTTAGGAAAAGTATAGAGTTCTATAGTGAAGATACCTGATGTGCTAGCGGCGCTAGCTTTGTTCTTCTTCAACTCTTCAAGGTAGGTCGGACAGTTCCGCCTCCAGTGCCCCTTCTTTCCACAATGGTGACAAAGGGTGTCTTTAGCCGGGTGCTCCTTCTTAGCAGGTGGGGGGATCTTAGGTTGGGGGGCATAAGCAAGCTTATACTTGCCCTTCACTTGTCCCTTGCCTTTTGCCTTCGGCTTCTTCTTCTGGATTCGTCCTTCCTTAATAGCTAGGACCATAGGAGCCTTCTTGGGCATTCCTTTCTCTGCAAGTTTCAGCATGTTATGCAGCTCAGGAATGGTCTTGCCCATGCTGTGCATGTTGTAGTTTTGCACAAACTGGTCATAATCCTTTGACAGTGAGGTAAGTATCAAGCTCACTCCAAGGATCTGAGGCATGGGGTATCCAAGACGCTCCATTTGGTCAAGGTAGCCCTTCATTTTCATGACGTAGCTACTGACCGTTTGGCCCTCCTCCTGCTTGCACGCATGAAAAGCTTTGACAGTGTCAAACAATTCTTGCTCAGCTTGTTGCTCGAACATGGTTTTCAGTTCGGTCAGCATGTCAAATGCTGCAAGGTTCTCTAAGTTCTTTTGGAGCTCAGGGATCATGCTTGCAAGCATAAGACAAGCAACCTCTTGCTGCTCATTAACCCTACGAGTGTAGGCGGTACGAACAACAGCGGAGGAATTAGCAGGGGGTGCTTCAGGTAAAGGTTCTTCCAGATGGTAAAACTTTTGTTCAGCCCTGAGGACAATCCTCAGGTTGCGATACCAGTCCAAAAAGTTATTACCATTCAATTTTTCTTTTTCAAGAATTGATCTGATGTACGAGTTGTTTATGGTTTGATTAGGAGTTGTCATCTACAAAACAAACAAAGTTCAAATTTTAGTAAGTTTCAATAATTAATCTTTTTTAAAATTAACTACCCAAGTTTAAGCATATTAAAACAATTAATTTTACGAAAAGGCTAAGATCCTCATTGAGGTTCCACCATCACATCAGTTGATCTGCTAGCAATGGTGAATTCAATAGGTAGGTAACGTCGACCAATTGCATTACATGTGCAACTCTTAGATCTTTATGGGACTCATGGCACTAGTGAACAAGCAACTAGTGTCAAGCTGGCATGTTTAGTCCCATCTTTGCCTCGGGTCAAGGTTTAACCGCTTAACTCGATTAAGTCATCCAATTTGAAAACGTGTGAGAATATATCTAGGTCTCACGCATAGAGAATAGTCACCTTGGGTTACAATTCAACCTAGGTCCAACGCATAGGCAAAAAGTAATTGCAAGGGTCCTCAAAATTGGACGGCATGACTTAAATTTGACGGGTAAAATATTTTGATGTGGATCAAAAGCGTGTACGAAAGAAGCATGCATTCATTTTTCGTAGCACAAGTTAAAAACTTTTCTTAACTTAAGTCTAATCATTGTTTTAATTTATGTGTGTTAAGTTGTCCATTTCAAGACTAATATATATCCTATATGGATTATTATTTAGTTTGGACAATACAAATAAATAAATAAACAAACAATCTCAACCGGTTTAAGTGTTGTTTATATAGAAAACAATGATTTTTAAGTTTCAAATCATATTTAAACTTAGTTAAACTAAATCATAAGACTTAGTTCAAAATGGTTTATGTTTTGTTTTAAGTTTTATGAAAACAATTTTCGTTTTTCATGTAGTCACAACCATACAAAAAACAACCAAACAAACATACAACCACAATATGCAAAGCCTCAACCGATGAAAATCCTATGCTTGGTCTTGTGAGCCATCACAAGAACCAAGAGTCAACTAGGGACTTATATCACAACCACATGGAGGGCTCCCACTTGCTCCAAGACAATCATGAGCAAGTGAAAAGCCCATAATGCACATGAACTTCAGTTTCTGTCAGCCCAGTTTTTCTGTTTTGTAAGGCCCAAAAGCCCAGGAAGATCACCTCCTCATGATTCGGCCCAGTTGACAAAGTTGTAGCCCTATGTCTTGTGGACCTGCACCAAAAATTTTAGAAAAAAATACCTTACCAATCAGCAGGTAAGCACGTTTTCCCAACAGATGTCCAGCAGCAACTTTCAGTCTACAACTCTTCAATCTTTCGCCTTTTGCTTCCAAGCTCTTGTTTACAATACATATAAAGTAAAATACAACTAATCTACTTTGTATCTACTGTAAAATGCCCAAACATTGGCAAAACCAAAATTGAAATACATTACAAAAGTGCCGAAACAATGGCAAACCCCAAAACAAGAAAAACCAACCAACAATCACAATCACAACGCACAAGTGGTCTAGGTTTTCATCGGCTTTGCATATGAACACATAATAATACATTCAAATAAAGATTATTACATGGTGTTGGCTAACTCCATGGAAAAACATGCATGTATTTGCCATGGATAACAAAATAAATAACAAGAAATAAATTGTTAGCCAACGAATCGAAGAAATAATTAACAAGAATTAAAACCCCGAATGGTACGCGTGACAAATGGCCAAAGACTCAAACCCCACTGATGTTAGGACCTTCTTAACACCATTTTACCACAGAAAAATAAGCCTCTTGGGCTGATTTGAAATCGGGTTAAAAATCTTCCAAAAAACGCGTTTTTAGGCCATTTTACGGGTACCGATCAAGTAAACAAACAACGTATGCATAACAAATGGCCATAGGATTAAAAAGTCCAGATTTTAAGACCTTAATAAAGTCGACATATTCAGAATATTCAAGCCCTAGGGGCTGTTTTAAAATCACACTTTTAAATCCATTAAAAAACAATGTTTTTAGCCATTTTTACGCATACAAGATGATCATATGACAACATATGATGGCTCGTGATACCACTACAGGTGATGTAAACATGAATTAACAATTAATAAATATAAAACGCAGCAGATAAACATCACCATACAAGGATCCATAGTGCCATATGATCAATCAAATATAAACAAATCAAATAAACATGATTTATACCTTTGTAGCGTGAACCTGGAATCACCACCAATACTACTACACGAATCAATAGAGAAACCCAAGTGATCAATGGAGATCACCTCTATGTGTATCCACACTACACGTCCTTGAATGCCAATTGATGCTAGTCTTTAACCTCGTAACCGATCTAGTCTTCTTTGATTAATCAAGAAGCAAAGAAGAGATGATACAAAATAAAAACCCTAGATGGATTTTCTCTTTTGCCGTGAGTTTCTAGGGAGGAAAAGAAGGAGGAGATTTTGTTGTTAGTAATTCAAATTAATGGGAGATAATCACCATATATTTGCCTAATTAAAACCAAAATATCCTCTTCTAAAAGGCCATATGGCCGGCCTCCCCTTGGGCCCAAATGGGCTTCCCATTTGTTTTTCTAGTCCAATGTAATAAGTCCATTACTTATTCATTAGAAGCCCAATAGCGGTTCCTGGTTACTTGCGGTTATTTATATATCGTAAATACAATAAATACGACATATAAAATGGCACCTCAGTGTATATGTGTGTGACCCCATAGGCTCACACATGTCTAGCCATATAATTAGTTATTATGACAAGAGCATACTCCAACAATAATGACTAAAACCTAACGACTCACAAGACGAGGGCGTATGATTAAGTTTTGATTTGATAAGTTATGCGGACGAATTGTCGGGTTCTTATCAGGTTCATCAACTCGATAAGTCTCTCAATTCCTTCGTTTAATTTATCAATCCAAAACTCTATTACCATACTTGATAAGTCATAAGGATGAATTGCTCGTTAATAAATTTCCTCCGACATGCTTATTGGGCTCTGATGAACTCAAATAAGTACATTTTATTACTATCATTTATCCTATTAATTTGACTTGTTTTACTATATTATGTATGAGGATTGATACTTAATCGTTTACTTTTGTAATTCTCAGTTGAAAACAAGCATTTGGTGAAACTTGGCGATTTTGGACTAATTATGGAGCAAAACGTGCATAAAGTGAAGAGTCTACTGAAATGGACAAGATCAAGTCAATTCTGCTCAAGATGCGCCGCATCTCAGTCACGACATGCGCCGCATCACTATCAAGATCTCACCAGATACGATCCAAGATACAAGAGGACATGCGCCGCATCTAATCATGGGGTTACGCCGCATCTTCTGGTGGTGTACGAATATTCCTGAATATTATAATCTTGGACCCCACGCGAAGTTAAGTACATGCGCCGCATCTACTTACTAGATGCGCCGCATCTTCCCTCAGACAGAAACTATAAATACCCCAAAGACCAGACGAGTTCGAAGTTCCAAAGTTTTAACCTAAGACCGAAGACCAGAAACCAAGGACGAATTCAGTCAAGGAGGCAGCACAAGACACACCCAAATCAAAGATACAAGAGCTGTAAGAAGGTGCTGCATGTGTTTAATTCATTAAGTAGTTTTGTTTTATTGTGTTAGCAAACTTTAATTCATCAGGATTGGTGGCTTGTGTAATGTGACAACGAAAGATTGCACTCCCTTTAATACTTGCTTTCCCATCAATTAAAGTTTATATGTTGATGTCTTTGGTTACTACTTATTAGTGCATTGATAACCTCTGTGTTTATTAGTGGCTTGCGGGCATTTGACTGCGGAAAATAATGTGGCTCCCACGGTTATTACTAAATTGATCACTTAGGAATAACTTTTAGACATAAGTAATCATTAAGGGTTTACTCGCCGATAAGAATAGGACCAATGAGAAAGGGTTAACTACATACACTTCATATAAAGCTATCAATAAAACAAGTGACAATCTACTTAATCATAAGGACAGCCCTCTTATTGTCTCGAGTATTTATCTGTGTACGTGTGTGCTACTTGCTGATTCGTGCCTATTGGTTTATTTTACTATTTAATTACAAACAAATCGTGCCAGTCTCTCAGGCTGAAACCCCCTTGCGTTAGGATATTAAAATACTGATTAGAATAACTAGATAATACGTTCCACTCTTAGTGATCGACACTCTACTTACCATTATATTCATACTGACCGGGTACACTGCTCGTTAAGTGTGTGTGTTATTGATAAGTCGGCTAAATATAAATTTAAAACTTGAGTAGGCATTAAAACTGCTAAACCGCAACGACACATCACGCGCATCAGGCTCTTATTGGACTCGTCAGCGCAATAAGTCTGATAACCATGTAGGCCGAGTTTATTAACGTCAACTGATCCGTAACTTGGCACTAACTCAACAAAACATAAATATTTCCATATATAGCACTTCTCGATTTGCGTGCCCTCAAAATATTAAATAACTCGCACTTATTCCCTTTTATTTATCAAAAGCATTAAATAACGTTTTACGCGTCATTTAACTTTTTCTTTTTAACCTTTAAAATATTAAGTAACCATATACTCATTAATTAATATTTTTAAGTTATCATTTAGTGATGTCATTCAAGTTTCCACGAGTCATCGCATATTTCGAGTCACACTTTCCAAGTTTAATTCATAATAGAGTCAATATTCATTTCTCAATAGTCCAATATCAATTATAAAGTCCAAATATCTCTTTCGGCTTGTCGAGGCCACAACGAGACTAAGAAGTCGCGGCGACACTCGACGTAGCTCAATATCAACATAGTTCATTATATATCCAAATAACAATGATGCAATTTTAATCAACCACCAAAAATATCTTAACGGCCAAAATAACCTACGGCTCGTTATCTACCACTCATCCCACAATTCATCGCAACAACAACAACCAGAATTACTGTTTCCAGGCCGAGACCCTAGTGGTCTCGGCTCCAACTCTCGGCACCAAAATAAACCATATCGACCCTAAATCTTTCTCAACATCAATACTCCACAACAGCAACATAACCATTAATAGCAACAACACTAATAATTTACAACAACATAAGTCAAAACCAGTTTTCATATCTCCCTATTCCAATCAATATCTGATTTAGCCGTGGGTTTACCAAACCCTAGGTTCGAATGAAACAACCATACACTTAAATAAGAATGATATACGTGACCAAGGTGACTCAACTCAACCTCAAATATAATCAATAGAACTCGGCCGTGAGCTAAAGCTCACGGCATAACCATGACCTGACCTCGTGTGACACAACCATACAACAAGAAAGTGATACCAAACGTCCAAAGTTATTTTTAGTTATTAAAAATGTGAAACCCATTGTTTTTACCACCCATTCGATCCAAAAAGTAAAAATAACTCGACATGCTCGAGTTTGTTTCACACCGAGTCACAACCACGGGTGACCCGATGTTTCCTACCTTTAACACTCTCGGATGTGTATAGATCTTGGTCGGAATGATGCGAGGTGGTGCGTAGTGATGGTGGGAGGAGGGTTTCGAGCGCATACAGTAGGGGAAAGGAATAAGGGGTGAAAGAGATGGCGTTTTCTGGTGGTGGTGTAGAAAGAGGAGGTGCGGTGGTGGCGTGTGGAGATGGCCAGAATGTGTAGCTAGAGAAGAAAGTATGGAGAGAGAGGATAAGGGGTCTGCTGTGAGGGTGAATGGGGTTGGAATAACCCTAATTTGAGCTATAACATGTGCCTATATAGTAATTGGACTAAGTTTGAATGTATGATGTCCCTTAGGGACTGAATTTGTAACTTGGGCGCGGGGTGGGAAGTCGCATTCGGCCAAACTTCCTATAAAACGTATTCGGGATAGATTTGAGTACCGAGACATCTTCCCAAGAAATTTTAATGTGTTCCACTGATTTTAGAATAATTTTTCCACTGAAAACGACTGTAAATACGTCTACGTTCATTTAGCGCGTCCAAATAATCAATATTTCTCGTTTTTATTAGGTCTAACTGTGCCGACTCACGGAGTGCCTAACTGGGTACACAGGGAAATACTCATCACATCATGAAAGTCCATGATATATAAACAAAATCCAGATAAAATATCCAACACATCCAAAAGTGATTACAAGTGATAAAATGTTCATTTTAAAACGTAATGCGGTAATTTGAAAAGGCTCCCGAAATTTACCAGTTGTCACATCATGCAAACATACACCGTCCTTGCAACGCTGGTCGTGGAAGCTCTGTATCAGGGACGGATACTGATGGTTCTTACTCCTCTCAAACTGTATATATATATATATATATATATATATATATATATATTCCTCTCAAACTATATATATATATATATATATATATATATATATAATATACACACACATGCATATAAGGTGAAACAAATTAAAAACGACAAATCAAACACCATATATTTTATGAACAATATGTAAAATAATCATAATGTGTCTTATGTATTCGTGTCGAGATGCGGCCAACGACCGAGATCCGTGGTGGATAGTGACCTTGTTCTTCTTCCTATTTTCCTTATTGACAGCGACCCTTTTGGCGGTCTTTGTAACACCCCCAAATTTGATAATCGCGAAAGCATTCGGGTCTTGGGGTGCTACTAAAATTGGTAACCACAACACAAGGTAATAAAGGACAGAATACATACTCCGTTTAAATGCATTTATTCAAGTTAAATAGAGTTTACAATAGAGTTTCAAGTTCAAAAAATAAGGCCCATCAGTTTAGTAGTCCCATACAAACAAGTCATAGTTATGCATAAAAACACTTGGGGAAATAGTCTATGACCCTTGGCATGCCTATACCTTGCAACGATCAAGCAGATTATACACCTGAGAAAAACATGCTAAAAGTCAGCATAAGCTGGTGAGTTCATAGGTTTAAAATGAAGCAGTAAAGTAATAAGTTTGGACCAATAATTTTGTGTATGAACATTACAACACATATAATGCCATACAAAATAGTCTATCACGCTAGCACTAAGTACATCCAACCGAAGCTTGACAATTCAGTGCGCTATATTATAGCACATTAGTAATAATCAGGGGCCCATAGCGTGTGTTTAACCCAATACACTCGTAGTCCGACTTGGTATATGCTCGCATTGACTCGTCTGGCCAACCGAACGGGGGAGTCACAGATGAGTGGCCTTTTACTCATCATTTTATACCCGAAAAAACCCACAAAAATGACCAAAAACACCCAAATGGACCAAATATTGTTGCATATATCCTTGGATTGTGTTTTATGTGTTTCAGGTACAAAAGGATTGAAAACGAGGCAAATATGGACAAAACCGAGCTTAATTTGGAAAAGATTTCAAAAGCCGATGCCGGGAAAGACATTATTTATTCGGATTAAATTCAAGCTCGGAAAATCCCAAAACGACCCTTGGATTATTCTTACTTGGCAATATTAACCCTTGGTTTAACTTTGAAGATATGGCAGATTGAGTCCCTACAATTTCCACAATTACAACATTGGTCCCTAAGCTAATTAAACCTACAACCAGATCCAATTTTAAACATAACCCAACCCATCGCACAAACCCTTTAATGCCATTATCCTCATAAGCCCAACACAAAAGCTAAAAGCCCAAAACCAAACCCTAGTTAAACAAAAGCGGGGTCAAACACACACCCAAATAGTCAAACACACATACCTTAAACACCACACATTCTTCTTAATCCCATCTTTTCCCGCCATTACCACCCTAATCCCAAACCAGTCCTTTTCATCACCACTACCATCCAAACCCATCACCCTCGGTCCCCCCCTCCCATCCACATAAGCTATCCTTGGGACTAATTTTCATCAACGACTCTAATTGAAAGATATGGGGAGCAAGAAAATCCAAAGGTCAAAATTGATGCAAGAAAGCAACTGGAATTCCACTCACATGGAAAGTACAAGAAGATAGAACCCTAATTTTATTTTTTTGAGTATAAATAGTTTAGTGTACCATAGTAGTTCGATAGGTAGTTTTTAGCTTATTTTTTAGGTCATTTTTAATTTAATAGCTTATTGATATTTATGTTTAATTTATGTTTTCTCAGCTTTCAATATTGTAATTTAAATTTGGTTAATGAAATTTAAAGTTTCCTTGTTTTTGTTACTTAGTCAACATATTAGTCAAACGGCTTATTTGTTCCTGATTAGTGCTTAGTTAGATTTAATCCAGCTTATTTGTTCTTAATTTAGCTTGTTATTTCTGTTTGGCATATGGGTTAAAATGGGTTAATTTTATGTTCACTGTTCATTTGCACCCCTAGGTAATTTAGCCTTGCTTAATTCAGTCTAGGTTTATAGTTTGTAGGAGTAGATGATCTGCTTTGAAGGATTTAGTAAGTTTGAGTAGGCTATTATAGGTTAAGAGCAGGTCTAATCAAACCAGCTTATTTTAGCAAAAACAGTTCTTTTTGACCTTTATTTTTCATCTCTGTGGTGGTTTGAGCCTAAGTAGTGGATGCAAAAGAAATGGTGTAGCCTCAGTTAGATACTTGGCAATTGGACACCATTTTGATGATCACTAATATACAAGAACCTCAGCAGACTGCTAGACCCTTGATTAGAGCTTATTTTTTATTTTCAATACCTAATTTCCATTTTTTTTCTAAGTTCCTAGCTTATTGAATTTTACTGTTTCATAGACCTAAGCCCTCACCTTAGCTTAATATAGTTTAAAATTAGTTCTTAAATATCATATCATTAACACTAGGACAGAAAAATCAGATTTTATTGTGCCCTGCTCCTTAGTGAATCAGCAGCCCTAGTGCTGATTTGAGATGGCCTAAGTGCTTATTGTTGATTCTTTTGTAGCCTTTTCATTTTCCTTAGCTTATTCAGAATGGTTCCACATTGCCCTTAGCTTATTTTCAGTTTCTTCATAGCTTATCTACAACTTATGCAGCCTCTTCGTTACAATTTTAGCTTATTCTTGTTTTTGCATACTGATCAGACATATAGACCTTATTCTGTGCTTAACTTTGCATTTCAAAAATATTTTCAGTTTTAAGTATTGCTTATTTTAAGTAGCTTAATGAGTTTCAACAAGAAAAATGAAAAAAAAATGTTTACAAAAAAATGCCATAACTGGGGTTCGAACCCCAGACCTCTAGCACACACACACAACACCAAACCAACTGCCCTTGGGTCTTATTTCAGTTATGGCTTGGATTATTTATTTTATAACACCTCTTTCCTTTTTAAGCTTATACGACCCTTTTAGCTTTTTCCCAGCTTATTGGAATAAGCTAGGAACTTTTTTACATTTTTCCTAGGACCAGCATAGCTTAAAGTATTTTTGCAAAAAATTTCAGATTTTTCTTTTTTTAGTTTAGTATTTTTAATCATTTATTTTCTTTTAATTAGTTTTAAATTCGTAATTAATTATTAAAAAGTCAAAAAAATATAATTCTTTTTTTTCAAAATTTTCTTTTGTCATTAAGGACGTAGGAAAATTATTTTGGTATCCGTAGGGTTAGTTTTTATAAGATTTGACGTTTTTTCTCGTTATTAGTTACCGGTTTACGTTAATTGATTTTCGTTTTAGTAGACATTAGTAACCCTCTTTATTTCAAGCATTTTAATTCCAAACCTCAAACGATATCCTCAACTTCACACCTCGTTGGGACAACGACCCAGGTATACGCTTATCCGGTTATTTATTTATTGATTTGTGCGTTAAGTGTTGCTCGTTGACATTTCTTCGTGAAAGGTTGACTTGTGACGTACTTGACCTCATTATCAATTTTTGGCGCCGCTGCCGGGGAGGTGTGTTGCGAAAATATCGTTACGGCTTGACGATTAGTGACTTGAAGATCCTTCCTCGTGAAGTTACGTTTTTATCTTGTGAATATTTTTTTATCAAAAATCCAAAAAAATTTAAAAAAAAACCTTGAAAAACCCAAAAAGATTTTCTTTTCAAAATTATTTTCCTTTTTCTTTTGAATGTTTCTAAAATTTAAAAATCCAAAAATATTCTTCTTAATCCTATTATTCGTTTAATTCTTATCTCCTTATCCCTCTATCCATTTAATTCTTCTTCTTTATGTCTTCATCTTACCATTATTCTTGTGAATGGTGTGGGGGTCCTCCAAATGGCGGGAATTATCCCGGTTGTAGCATGGTGGGATCAGGAAACGGGTTTTATCTATGACCAAAATCCTTATTCTTACCATGAAACAACCGAATTTTTCAACCAGCCCCCACAACACCAGATGTAGACATACTCTTGTGAGTCTTGTGGAGGTAGTCCTCACCCGGGTTTTGATTGTCAAACAGGGAACATGTTTGTCTATGAACAAGTTCCATGTAATCAAAACTTCGGGTATGACCACTATCCATATAATTCACCGAATCAGCCACAACAGTATTATTGTTGTGAATACTGTGGAGGTCCTCACTATAGCTCTGATTGTCAAACGAGGAACCCGCTTGTCTATGAGCATGGTCCTTGTGACAATTACGACTATTCTTATCATGACCAACCTCCACAGTATCAAATGATTGAAACTGAACCTGAACCACTTCCTCAAAAGCTTCTCCGTGATTTTCGAGATGCACTAAATGATCTTAAGGATTTTATTAAACATGCCCAAGAAAATCCTCGTCAAAAAACTTATGGAGAACTTCTAGCTGAAGAACAAGCAGCTAGAGTAAGTTCCCAATATCGTCAAACTTTCGTTTGCGATGACGACGATGATGAGGATTCTATGTGGGGTGTTTATGAGAGTTCGTCAGCTGCAACCACACCCGTCCAGAAGAAGCTTTGCAGTAGTTCACCAGTTGCTATCACTCCCGTTGAAAAGCAGGAAGATACAAGAACTATGGGTGAATTATTAGAAGAGGAGCGGATGCAAGTTATAAGAGCTCTATATGCTAAGCATAAGATCGGTGACGGTTATGACGAGGAGTGTGCCCATGCAGATATTCAAATATCAGATGAACCTCCGAGTGGCAATCCCACTCCACCTATCATTTCCGACTCTTCCCCTTCCCTTACGCCGGTTGAGGGAAGTGATCCTATCTTGGAAGAGATCGATGCTTGTCTCAAAGAAGATTCAATTTCTCCAGAAGTTGATGATTCTTATCTTGATCCGGAGGGAGATATTGTTTTTCTTGAGAAATTATTGAACGATGAACCATTACCTTCTCTCCCTCCTAAGGAAGTTGAAATCAATCCTCCAAAAGAATTTGATGAGCTTGCTTCTGAAACATTCAACACGACTTTCACCAATCCTCTATTCGATTTCGGATCTTGTTAGGAACACGTTTCAAATATATTTCAAGTCTTGTTCATTTCGATACATGTTGCTTAAATAGGGCTTTATATTTGTGTTTAAGGTGCGGTCCATTAGAAGCCCATGGACCGCCCATTTAAGTCTTAATTCTTCTAGAAACAATTTATGTAAGAGTTGCCCTAATCCCTTGCCTATAAATAGAAGGGTAGGGAGCTCATTTCTTTTGTTGGTTATTCATGTATGGTGCGAAAGCTTTGTTCCTTTATCGTATGAATTGAATTACCATTCCAAATCTCTTCTTTTCTTATCTTATTCTTCTTCTCTTATTGCTTATTAGTTTATCTCTTAATCGTAGCATATTAGATTAATAGTAGTACGTGTTTTAGCTTTCATAAGTGGTTGTGTTGTTGAGATATACTCGACCTACAAGTGGTATCATTCGCCAAAGGGATAGTTAGGATAGTGTTTTGAGTAGATCTAATCGTATTTAGGTTGGTTTTAAGGATTAAGTAAGGTTTTTGTTTTCTGTTTCATCGTTAATCTCTTTTTGTTGGCACGTATCCATCATCACGTCAAAAAGCTCAACAAATATCATCAAATTTCCATTTACCACGTTATAGATCTTAAATTTCTTCATATTTCGTGATTTCTAATCGTTAAAACTTCAAAATCCTTCGGTTTTATTGGTTTTCTAGACGATTTAGTGAAATCCGGGAAAGTCGCGTATTGGTAAAGTTGGTGAAAAGTGAGTTTTTGGCATCTGGGTGAATAGCGACAAGTTAGGGTTTATCGCGATTCGAATAGCGACAAGTTAGGGTTTCATCGCAATTGGCAGATCTTCAGATTATCGGCATTGGGACTTAGTATTTTACTTCCTTGTAGGAGAACGTGAAAATACTTCGACTTGGTTGCTTCTCTTCTCTTGTATGAGAGTTGAGAATTATTGAAATTGGAATTTAGATAAAATTATCGAAATTGCCATAAAATATCGCAATTCTGATAAATTATCGCAAATTGCCTTTTCTATCGCAATTTAAGATGATTTATTCAAATTGTCATTTTTATCGCAATTCTAAGTTTTATCGCAATTTCTATTTTTCCTTATCGCTATTTGGAGTTTATCGCAATTGGGTGAACAGTACTTATCGCAATTGGGTGAACAGTAATTATCGCAATTGGACAAAAAAACTTCAGTTAACCAAAACCAACTTAACATAACTCATCACACAAATCTTAATTATCTTCAAGATCC
Source organism: Artemisia tridentata subsp. tridentata (assembly GCA_021014915.2). NCBI lineage: Eukaryota > Viridiplantae > Streptophyta > Magnoliopsida > Asterales > Asteraceae > Artemisia > Artemisia tridentata. The sequence continues at coordinate 137,068,013 of CP139509.1, read as the reverse complement.
AGACATGTCTCAACCACCTCACTTCAATTACTACTATCAGCTACAGCAATATCCTCAACAACAGCAATTTCATCCTCAGTATCAAAAACAACAAGCATTCGTGCAACAGCATCAATTTCTCTCTCCACCACAAGTATCCCCACAACAAATCATGCAATAGAATCAAATGCTGAACAATCCATCCTACTCCAGAGAACCACATTGGTTTAACAAGATGTGTGAGGCAATCAGCAGTCAGCAATCCCGACATGAGGCTGGGAATCAGGACACTCCACCTATGCTGACACCTGGTAACTATGTGCAATGGGCTAGTAGATTCCTCAGATTCATTGAACTCCGTAAACCCCATGGGAAATATCTTAAGCAAGCCATTGAAGAAGGACCCTTTCCACTTCCAGTAACTGTTGTTCCAGGAACTTCAGAAAGAGAAGAAATATCAACTTCCATTGCTGTCGCTAACTACACAAATGAACAAACACTACAACAAGAGGCAAATCAATTGGCAATGTCTTACATACTTCAGGGGATTCCCAATCCTATTTACCGAAGTATTGATGCTCAGAAGACTGCCAAAGATATGTGGGAACATGTGCATCTTCTAATGGAAGGGACTGAGTTAAATCAAGAAGACCTTGAGTCAAAGCTTTACATGGAATACAATAATTTCATCATGGAACCAGGGGAGACAATTGAATCATACTACCACCGTTTCACAAATGTTGTAAATGATCTCGATCGTCATGACATCAAGTTACCTAAGATTGCTATCAATTCAAAATTTCTAGGTTGCCTTGGACCAGAATGGCAGAAATATGCAACATTTGTCAGGCAAACTAAGAAGATTGGTGAAGTCAAGTATGGACTAATGTATGACTTTCTGAAACAACATCAATCTGAGGTAGATAAGGAAGTTGCAGCACGAGGCGGTTTCATACCAGCACCAACACCTAACTCGCTTGCTCTTGTTGCTCAATCCAACTTTCCACTACCAAACCAGGAATTTGGTCAAACATCTTACCAACCAAGTTTTCATCCACAACCTTCTAACCAAATCATCCCATATGAAGCACCATCACAATACTCTGACAACCAAATGGTTCCATATAACAACTCAGATTCCATGTTGTACTCAAACGCTGATTATGATGAAGAAGAGGATGCATTCAACTCTCTTAATGAAGCATTTGGATTAATTGCTAAGGCATTTGGCAAGTTCACCAAATCCAACAATCGTCTTCGTTCATCATCCATTACCAGGAATCAAGCTGTTATTAACGATGGCAGAATGGAAATTCAGAATCGGTCTTCAGGCAGATATGGTTCAGGAAACAGTGGAAACTATGGGTCTCAGAGATTTCAGTCAGGAGGGAACAGGTTCAATTCTGCAGGGGGTAACAGCAACAGTATGGGAACTACTCAGAGAAGAAATCAGATGGCTGGGAATGCGCAGAAAGGCATTGCAAATACTTCAATCACGTGCTACAACTGTGGTGGGAATGGTCACATGGCAAATGCGTGTCCAAAGCCTCGTACTATGGGCAGTGCATATCACAAGGAAGCTCTTCTGATGGCTCTCAAGGATGAAAAAGCAGCAGGAATGTTGACTCAGAACGAGCAAAGCTTCATGGCCAATGCTACATCTGATGATGAGATGGAAGATCTTGAAGCAAATGCTGCAGTAATGCTCATGGCAAAACATGCAGGAGATGAACATGTCCGAGACAGGCCCGGTTTATGATACCGATGGTCTATCTCAGGTACCTGATCCACATTGTCTTATACATGAAATTGCTTCACCATCTGCATCTTCATCTACAAATGACAATTCTGTTCAACATGATTCATCATTCTCATCTCCATTAGATGATCAAATAAACACTGTTGTATCATTTGATGATGATAAAACCGTCGTTTCATTTGATGATTCTATTGACGATGAAAGTTATGATCATCTTGAACAAAATGATCCTTTGCCTGATCAAGATTCAGAGCTTCAGGCCTTGTTAATGACCACCCAATCACAAATTGAAAAATGCAATGAAATCAATGAAAATCTGAAAGAAAAAATTGCATTGTTAACAAAGGACAATGAGTGCTATAAACTACAACTTTCAGGATATCAAAAACAAGAAAAACGTGAAAAATGTTTTGAGATTGCTTTCCAAAAAGTGTACGTCAAAGTTCAAAATTTAGAAAATCAAGTTCATGAGCTAACCGTTTCTAAGGCTGAGCTCCTCTCTCAAAAAGAAAAGGATCAATTTGAATTCAAAAAACAAATTAATACTTTAAATTCTGAGCTGTTAAAAACTCAAACCGAGCTTTCAACATCTCAAAATAATATTCTTGAAGAAAAGCAAGCCTCAAGTAAACGCGTCAACTCATATCTTGAAGAAATTGTCACTTTGGAATCCAAACTTAAAGAGTTTCAAACTATTGTATACAAAAATGGTGAATCCATAACTCAAATTCAAAGGCTATTGGTAAAACCAGTCCCGAAAGGATGTGGATTTGCTATTGGCAGTGACCAACCATGTTTTCTTTCAAAAGCACTCAACAAAAATCCCAAGTTATACAATGCAAAATTATTACTTGATGATACCTTTCAAAGAGTTGTTGTGCTTGGTAATGATGAAGAACTTGAAATTCTTGAACGTCAAAAAGAACTTGAGAGTCGACCAAAAACTGACAAAGATTTTTCCAGAATTCATCATGATTATAATGCAAAACGTCATATCAAATTTGTCCCCTCAAAGCACGAACCAGAATAAACGTTTGTTAACACAAACATACATGCTTCTCCTACAATACATCCTGTTTCCAAAACTGTTGCACAAATCAAGGATTCTATGACTAAGGATGATGTTGATCCACAATTACCAGAAAGTAAATTATTTCGATATTTTGATACAATTATGGAAGACATATTTCTTTTGGAAAATGAAATTGAGTTTAATTCTCAAATCGAAGTCTCTAATTTTATTTCCCCAATCGCGAAAGAAAAGCGAGATATTCTTCAAAAGAAAATTATGCCTCATGTTAAACATCTAAAGAAATGTGCAACACAATGGGAACAAGAATTATTCATGGAAGTTGCATCTATGAAGGGCATTTTCAAAGAACAGGACGACAAACTTCAAAGACAAAAACATCAAAAGAAAACTTTGAAAAAGGAAAATGATCGACTCTTAGGAAAAGTTCTGTGTTATGACGTTGTTTCTGTGATAATGAATTCGCTTTATGAGTCATGCAATGAGTTACTTGTGAATGATCTTGCGGTAAATGTTGAGATGTTGCAAATGGAGATAGAAAATTTGGTAAAAGAGAATGAGGATCTTCGACAAATCAACAATGATGTGGAAAACAACGTTTTTAATCTTCAAAAAAGGCTTGATTGGTGTCAAAATCAAAGTGCTGAATTTGAACTAAAATTTCAAGATCTCATAGGATCTTTATCATTTCAAAACAGTCATGTTCCTGAAAATAAAGAAATAAAGGCTTTCTTAAGACTTAAACTAATTGAATATGAAAAGGATCTAGATGAAATTAGATCAAAACAGAAATGACACAGTCCGCCTCAACAGAAAATTAGATTCAAAAAATCAAGAATACCAACACATCATTGTTGATCTGAAGAATAAAATCAGAGTTTTAGACAAAGGCAAAGCAAAAGTTCATAAGATTGCCCCAGGGATGTATGTAGTAGACAAAGAAATTACCCAAGCATCAGACTCAACCACTAATGCAAACACTTCTACTTCCACAGGACTAGACACCATATCTAAGGCTAGCAGTTCCAAGACTCCCAAGAAACAACAAAAGCGTAGAGTCAGGAAGTCTAGGAATGGATCATCTAAGTCTTCAGAAGTTAAAGCAAGTAGTTTGAATAACACACATGTAATGTCAGGAATAGAATCGACCTTATCTAAGTCCAATTCTAGGAATGATGTAACAGATGTTGAATCTATGAATGTTAATGTTGATGTTATGGTTGATGCTAGTTGTATTGTTTGTCGTACTAGTATATTATCTGGTGATCATCAAAACTGCATTGCTAAAACTCTGTTGAAACGAAAAAAGAAATGAACTAGTGGCTCTTCCTCTAGGCTCAAAACTGTTGCCAAGTCCATTTTAGGGAAACCACCACTAGTTGTTTCTGAGCAAACCGTTGAAACACCCATAGCCAAACCCAAGACAACTAAATCACCTAGTGCATTCATTAGGAAAAAGGCTGAGACTAGTTGGACATGGCAACGTTGGTTACAAAACACTGCAAGCTTTAAATGGGTTCCTAAGATAATTAAATCTTGTGTTTCTAACCCAACGGGTCCAACCGTTATCAATTCTCCACCTGTTTCCAATATTTGTGATGCAGGTGATTCAAATTGTAATCTGGATTGTTGATAGCGGGTGCTCCCGACACATGACCGGCAACCTCAAGCTTCTCACAAACTTTATCGCAAAGTTCATTGGAACGGTCAGGTTCGGGAATGATCACTTCGCAGCAATAATGGGCTATGGAGATTATGTTAATGGGAACATCGAGATCAGTCGTGTATACTATGTTGAAGGCCTTGGTCACAATTTATTCTCAGTGGGATAATTCTGTGATGGAGACTTAGAAGTAGAATTTAGGGAGAAGACTTGCTTCATTCGTGATCTTCAAGGAAATGATTTGATGAAAGGAAAATGGGAACCAGTCTATACACCATATCCTTTGAAGGCATGACAGCTTCATCTCCTATCTGTTTACTCTCCAAGGCTAATCCCACAAAGGCTTGGTTATGGCATAAAAGATTGTCTCATCTCAATTTCAAAACCATGACTGACCTTGCAAGGAATAAATTGGTTGATGGATTACCCAAATTCAGATATGCCAAAGATCATTTGTGTTCTGCATGTGAACAAGGGAAAAGTTACCGTGCTCACTTTCCTCCCAAAACAGAACACAGCACAGATCATGTCCTCCAGCTGCTACATATGGATTTATGTGGTCCAATGCGGGTTCAAACTATAAACGGGAAATGGTACATTTTGGTAATAGTAGATGACTACTCACGATGGACATGGGTCTACTTTCTTCAGACAAAAGATCAAGTTCCTTCAATGGTCATCACGTTTCTCACAAAGATTCAAGTTCAAGTCCGTAACACCGTCAGGATTATTCAAACAGACAACGGCACTGAATTAAAGAATCAAACCCTTCGGGAATACACTGAGAAGCATGGGATTGTTCATCAATATTCAATTGCTCGCACTCCCGAACAGAATGGTGTAGTTGAAAGACGAAACCGTACGCTTGTGGAAGTAGCTAGAACAATGTTGATCAATGCTCAATTACCAGACTACCTTTGGGCTGAAGCTGTTAATACTGCATGTTATACTCAGAACCGCGGCATGATCAACAGACAACACAACAAAACTCCATATGAGCTTATTCAAGGCAGAAAACCAAACATCAACTACTTTCATGTTTTTGGAGCACTGTGTTACCCGAAAAATGATAGAGATGATCTTGGTAAATTAAAGGCTAAAGCAGACATCGGGATATTCGTTGGCTACTGTGAGAATTCTAAGGGATATAGAATTTGGAATCGTCGGACCGGGGAAATTCAAGAGACTATACACGCAAATTTTGATGAACTCACGGAAATGGCTTCTGAGCAAGACCGCTTAGAACCCGAACATAACCGTCTAAACTTCCCTGAACCTTCGGCTGCACCCTTACCCTTTAACAGGAAAGATCTGGAAGATTTGTTTGCACCAATGTTTGATGAAGTTTGTGTTAGTAGTGCATCAGATGCTTCCACCAGTTTCGCTGATCAACATGTCCCAAATCAAGTACCTGATCAATCAGCAACTACTACTACAGTAGTTGATAACAATGCACCTCAACCTGAACCCTCATCACCCATGGTTCAAACACCTCCACCTGCAGTTGAAGATTCTTCCCCCACTTCTAACCAAGTTCCCACACCTTCAGATTATGACGGGAATGCATTTTTCAATCCATTTGCTCCACCACCAACCATTCCAGAAACTGGGGAATCCTCCTCGAGCAATATGGACCCGTCATATCACCAAAACAACATTCAACATTTTCCATCCACTCACAAATGGACAAGAGATCATCCCTTGGTAAATATACTTGGAAATCCTAACAATCTAGTCATGACAAGACAAAAACTTCACTCAGATAGTGAACACTGCATGTATGCACTCACTGTCTGTCATTCTGAACCTAGAAACATCAAAGAAGCCCTTACATACGACAACTGGATTGAATCCATGCAAGAAGAGCTGGAACAGTTCAAACGTTTGGAAGTTTGGGAATTAGTGGAAAGACCAGATGGAGTTTATGTTGTTGGATTGAAATGGATTTGGAAGAATAAGCTGGATACAGATGGTACAGTGATTCGTAACAAGTCACGACTGGTAGCAAAAGGGTATAGCCAAGAAGAGGGTATTGACTTCGAGGAATCGTTTTCTCCAGTAGCTCGGATTGAGGCAGTTCGAATGTTTCTGGCATATGCAGCCCACAAGAACATCACAGTCTATCAGATGGATGTGAAGATGACATTTCCCAATAGAAAACTCCGAGAAGAGGTGTACGTGTCACAACCAGAAGGCTTTGTGGACCCAGATCATCCTAACTGTGTATATCGGCTTAAGAAAGCCCTATACGGCCTTAAACAAGCCCCGAGGGCGTGGTACGATAAACTATTTGCATTTCTACTTGCTAATCATTTTACCATAGGAACTGTTGACCCGACTTTATTTATACAGACACACGGGGAAGACATTCTCATTGTTCAAATTTATGTGGATGATATTATTTTTGGTTCAACCAATAAAAAATATTCAAACGCTTTTTCTAAACTGATGAAACAAAACTTTGAGATGTCTATGATGGGTGAACTTAAATTCTTTCTAGGATTGCAAGTTCATCAGTCACCCCGTGGTATATTTCTAAGTCAGTCAAAGTATGCTCAGGAAATCCTGATAAAGCATGGTATGACCAGCTGTGACACCTATAATACCCCAATGTCCTCCTCATCCCCGAAGCTAGATGCTGACATACATGGGACACCCATTGATCCTACAAAGTATCATAGTATGATTGGGTCGATCATGTATCTCACAGCTAGCAGACCGGATGTTGTATTTGCCACATATCTTTGCTCCCGATATCAGTCTAGACCGACTGAACGGCATTTTTTAGCCGTTAAAAGAATCCTTCGATACATAAAGGGAACCATTAATTTGGGGATCTGGTATCCAAAGGATTCTGGGGTTGAACTTGTTGCATTTTCAGACGTTGACCATGCAGGGTGCTTAGACACACGCAAAAGTACATCAGGGGGAGTACAATTCTTGGGTGACAAGCTCGTCTCTTGGAAATCAAAGAAACAAGACTTCACCTCACTGTCGTCAACAGAATCTGAATATGTGGCCATGTCTGCCTGCTGTGCTCAAGTCATCTGGATGCGATCACAACTAATGGACTACGGATACGTATTTAACAAGATTCCTATGTACTGTGATTCCAAGAGTGCCATCGCTATTTCATGCAACACCGTGCAGCATTCCAAATCAAAGCATATTGATCTCCGGTACCATTTCATCAAGGAACATGTGGAAAAGGGTACTGTTGAATTGTATTTTGTGTGGAACTGAACACCAATTGGCGGATCTGTTCACAAAAGCCTTGCCTCATGCAAGATTTGTGGATCTGGTTCACCGCATTGGTATGAGATGTTTGACTCCAAATGATTTGGAAAACTTTCTCAAAAACAATTAAATGAGTGATGAACTCAAATAAGTACATTTTATTACTATCATTTATCCTATTAATTTGACTTGTTTTACTATATTATGTATGAGGATTGATACTTAATCGTTTACTTTTGTAATTCTCAGGTAAAAACAAGCATTTGGTGAAACTTGGCGATTTTGGACTAATAATGGAGCAAAACGTACATAAAGTGGAAGTCTACTGACATGGACAAGATCAAGTCAATTCTGCTCCAGATGCGCCGCATCTCACTATCAACATGCGCCGCATCTCTATCAAGATATCACCAGATACGATCCAAGATACAAGAGGACATGCGCCGCATCTAATAAAGAGTTACGCCGCATCTTCTGGCGGTGTACGAATATTCCTGAATATTATAATCTTGGACCCCACGCGAAGTTAAGTACATACGCCGCATCTACTTGAGTAGATGCGCCGCATCTTCCCTCAGACACAAACTATAAATACCCCGTAGACCAGACGCATTAAAGAGATTCGGAAGTTCGAAAACCTAAAGACCGAACAGAAGAGAAGGACGAATTCAGTCAAGAAGGCAGCACAAGACACACCCAAATCGAAGATACAAGAGCTGTAAGAAGGTGCTGCATGTATTTAATTCATTAAGTAGTTTTGTTTTATTGTTTTAGCAAACTTTAATTCATCAGGATTGGTGGCTTGTGTAATGTGACAACGGAAAGATTGCACTCCCTTTAATACTTGCTTTCCCATCAATTAAAGTTTATATGTTGATGTCTTTGGTTACTACTTATTAGTGCATTGACCACCTCTGTGTTTATTAGTGGCTTGCGGGCACCCGACTGCGGGACAAGGTGTGGCTCCCACGGTTGTTTCTAAATTGATCACTTAGGAATAACTTTTAGACATAAGTCGTCATTAAGGGTTTACTCGCCGATGAGAATAGGACCAACGAGAAAGGGTTAATTACATACACTACATATAAAGCTATCAATAAAACAAGTGACAATCTACTTAATCATAAGGACAGCCCTCTTATTGTCTCAAGTATCTATCTGTGTACGTGTGTGCTACTTGCTGATTCGTGCCTATTTGTTTATTTTATTATTTAATTGCAAACAAAACTGTGCCAGTCTCTCAGGCTGAAACCCCCTTGCGTTAGGATATTAAAATACTGATTAGATTAACGAGATTATACGTTCCACTCTTAGTGATCGACACTCTACTTACCATTATCTTCATACTGACCGGGTACACTGCTCGTTAAGTGTGTGTGTTATTGATAAGTCGGCTAAATATAAATTTAAAACTTGAGTAGGCATTAAAACTGCTAAACCGCAACGACACATCACGCGCATCAAGTTTTTGGCGCCGCTGCCGGGGAGTGAATTGTTATTTTCTGTTAATTTGATTAGTATTTTAATTAGGTTTTTCTTTTTATTAGATTAAATTGCATCATTGTACTATTTTGCATATTTGTTGTATTGTGTGTTATTTGTTTGCTTTTGTTTTTATTTTTGTGTGTTTTATTTTTTTGTTTGGTGTGTTTAATTTTTATTTTTTATTTTTCGTATTTTTCTGTTCTGCTATCGTTGTACTGTGCTAAATCGAACGATACGGCGCATCTGATCTCTCAGATACGGCGTATTGCGTTTAATTTTTTTTAATACAACGCGTTTAATTAATTCGATACGACGCATCTTTTCCCCAAGATACGGCGTATCTGTTTTTAACAAGAAAATTTTTCTAAGCGATAAAGTAATACGACGCATCTGCTTTTGTAGATACGGCGTATCTGTTTTGATAAAATTTTTTTCTAAACGTTAACGCCATACGACGCATCTTCTTTTGAAGATACGGCGTATCTATTATTTTAATTAAAAACAGTTTGCGAATTATTAAACAAATACGGCGTATCGATTTCCGTCGATACGGCGCATCTTACTGAATCAAAAATCTTTTATTTTTAAACGTAACGAAAATACGGCGCATTAACTTTCGTTAATACGACGCATTTAATTTTAATTAGATAAACTGATTTTTGATTAATTAATTCGATACGGCGCATTCATAAATTCTAAGCGGCGTATCTATTTTCTGGATAAAGTCTGATTTAATTTTAACGATCATAAGATACGGCGTATCCAACTTTTTGGATACGGCGCATCGTCTCTAGATATCAGTTACTTGTATTCATATATCCGTTTCAATATTCATTAATTTCTCTTCTAGCGGACAGATCCTACTGATGTTTTTGTAATTATTTCAGAAGGATAATGGAGGGATTCGGAGAACTAATCGAGTTCGAAGACAATTTTATGAACGATGTATTAGTACATGGAAAATCACCAGAACCTTACAATGGGGACTACATTGAACTTGATGACCTTAATAGACCATTAGAATCTAATGACCTATTCATGGATGATGCGGAATCTGAGTTAGAAGAAGGAGAAATTGTGGATAATCCAAGAGTCAACGTTATTACTACTAGAAACTACGATGAATTTGAGGGATATGATGGTTCTTGGGATTACGGTGAAAGGATCAACACCAATTGTGCTTACAATCTACAATTCCCATGCATGATTGGGTTCAAGTGTATTGACGCCAATTTCTTTCCTATTTTATCGATCAATGTCATGTCAAGAAGCTTTTACAATTCTATTATGAGAAATAAAAAGGAGTATAAAGGAAAGAATGTAGTTGGAGCCTTCATTAATGTCCCGATCTTCGTTGGACGCTTCACTATTGTTACTGAATTCGTAGTTATTGAGGACATGAATGCCTATTGTGACAGCAATATGGGTGAAGTAATTGTTGGAAAACCATTTTGTAGAGAGATCACTATTAATGCAAAACGATTTGAAGGAAAGATCACCTTCCAATGTGGAAGCGACATTATCACTTATATGATGCCCCGTACTCACCCTGGATTTAAATATGCTACTAGTAGGATTTGCTACAAATTTTCTCCATTCCTTTTTGTTAGTGATGATGACTATAAGAGAGGGATTGAGTACCCATATCAATTGAAGGAAGGATTCTACAAAGGAGTTTTGAATTTGGGACCTGAATATATACGAGACGATTCGGTTGCTAAATGGATCCTACGTGGCCATGTAGGAATCAATGATCGATACTAAAGAGCTGAACGTGAGTCTAACTTGAAGACTCTGGAATAAAGACAAGTGCTGACCGGGAGACAACCCGGATTTATCTTTTATTATTCTGTTTTCTGTGTCGAGTCAGTCCAGGCCGCACGAAGATACGGCGCATCTCAGTCCTGAGATGCGACGCATCCTCTGCAATGGTCATATCTTATTTTATTTTTCTGCATTTTTTTTTTCGACTTTAAAACTTTTTATCAGTTATTTTAATGCGGCGCATCCCTGGTTAAGGATGCGGCGCATCTTTATTCTGATCCGTATTTATTCCAGGCTCGATACGGCGTATCTTCTTCAATAGGATACGGCGCATCGACCGACCTGATGATTTTCAGTTTTAATTTTTGAGTTTTATTTTTACCTAACTACTAATGTATTATGCAAGTTGAACCTTTCTTATCTTAGGTGTGTTTTAAAGTGTTGGTGGTATTATAGTTTCCTGAATTTCCTGTGGATACATCAAGCATGAAGCTTTAACGTTCTAATCCACAAGAAAGATGATTTTTGCTCATATACTAATGGAGGATCATACCGAGTAAATCTCAGGGGAGTTTTTCTGTTCTAATTCTTTTTATTTTCCAGTTTTTAACCTTTTATACAAACAACGAGGACGTTGTTTAACTTAAGTGGGGGGATAGGAGAATTAGAACACTTAACACTTACTTGTCCTAAACTTTTTCAAAAATTATGCTTAAAATGTGCTTAATATATCAAACTTAAAATTTTTAGCATGTTTTTGTTTAAGATCTAAGTTGCATAACTGCACACATGACATTATTTTCAAAAATTGTGATTTTCCAAAATTCACAAATCTATGAGTGTGCCGGTGACTTGTAAACTTTAGAACTTGGCTTGTATACTATTCGAGACCACCATAATGAGTATTATTTATTTAATTGGAATGACTTGTCTAAATTGGTAAAATTCTAGGATTACACCCAAAAAGCCTTTATATGTTATGTGTTATTAGCTAACTACACTGGTTAGTTAACCCCCGTATAAAACCTTTTGTTACTCTCACTTTTAGAGTAAGATACCCCTAGAAAAACACTCAGAGCCATTCCTTTCGTTTCTTACACCTATGTTTAAAATGTTTCGTTACACCTTAAACCTTAGCCTACCCTGTAGATTAGAATCCGTGGTTGGTTAATTGCTATAGGCAGAGTGTGTTTCCTTACATTACCTGTGTTCGCGTGCGTAATTCATTATATATGGTTAGGTCGGGAAATTGCACAATGCAATTGGAGTGAAAGTAAATATTGTATATTTTGGAGTTTATTTTTCGTGTGTTTACTACTTTCACTATTTACCATTATTTCTGAAGTATGAAAAGTATGGAAAAATTATCCGGAAAGAAAGTTATAGTGATGTGGTGAAATTTTACACATCTATGTTTATGTTTCAAGTTAAAAAAAAAAAAATAAAAAAAAAAAAAAAAAAAAAAAAAAAAAAAAAATAAATCGAAAAAAAATGAGAAAAGAAAAAGAAAGAAAAAAGAGTTGGATGCTTATTTTAAGCCAACGATGTAGAGTTATGTAAGTGGTTCATATGGCCACTATTTGTTGTATTATATCTATGGATTGAATGGGAATTGGCAGTTATGGGAATGCCAATTAAGGATTATTCTTTGATTAAGATTTTGTTGAGTATAATTCGTGTCTACCTAAAGCGTGTGTTTCAAGTGTTAAAGCGTGAGTTATTCAATGATATGAGTCTTATTCATGGGATGGTTGGGATAGTGATTAACCACACTTAGGATTTTAATTTATTTGTTTTGTTTATTTTTATTTTTACACCAATTTATATCCCAAATGTTATCCATACCCTGTATTGTTCTTTATCCAACCAAACCTTTGATTTATTGAGATTAGGGATTTGAGCAATCTTAAGTATCGTAGTCGTGGATTCGGCTATGTATTTATGATTTTGTCGCCCTTTTTGATATATTATTATTGGTGAAGTTTGGACCTATCTTTAGCCTATTCGAGTTAAGGATTTGAGCAATTGCAAGTATCGTGTTCGTGGATTCGATCATGTATTTGTGATTTTGTCGCCTTTTCTGGAATTTGAGATCGATAGTGTAAATAAGAATAATTAACCCTTAAGCCTAAAAACCCTTTTTACCGCTTTAGACTTGTTATTCCTTAGCTTTAGTGGTGGAGATGTGTATACTTGCCAAGCCTATGATAGAATATTCGTCGCGACTGGACAGTTAAACGATTAGGTTTGCTTTTATCGACTTATTTTATTTTACTTCTAATTCGTTAAGTGTTTAGTTGTGTGATTACGAAATAAACGAATACATGCTTAAATATAAAAATAAATCCTAACTTCTTTTAGGATACATTTTCATGAAGATTTAATCTAAGGTTTACTTGGGGACAAGTAAAGTTCAAGTGGGGGGATATTTGATGAACTCAAATAAGTACATTTTATTACTATCATTTATCCTATTAATTTGACTTGTTTTACTATATTATGTATGAGGATTGATACTTAATCGTTTACTTTTGTAATTCTCAGGTAAAAACAAGCATTTGGTGAAACTTGGCGATTTTGGACTAATAATGGAGCAAAACGTACATAAAGTGGAAGTCTACTGACATGGACAAGATCAAGTCAATTCTGCTCCAGATGCGCCGCATCTCACTATCAACATGCGCCGCATCTCTATCAAGATATCACCAGATACGATCCAAGATACAAGAGGACATGCGCCGCATCTAATAAAGAGTTACGCCGCATCTTCTGGCGGTGTACGAATATTCCTGAATATTATAATCTTGGACCCCACGCGAAGTTAAGTACATACGCCGCATCTACTTGAGTAGATGCGCCGCATCTTCCTTCAGACACAAACTATAAATACCCCCGTAGACCAGACGCATTAAAGAGATTCGGAAGTTCGAAAACCTAAAGACCGAACAGAAGAGAAGGACGAATTCAGTCAAGAAGGCAGCACAAGACACACCCAAATCGAAGATACAAGAGCTGTAAGAAGGTGCTGCATGTATTTAATTCATTAAGTAGTTTTGTTTTATTGTTTTAGCAAACTTTAATTCATCAGGATTGGTGGCTTGTGTAATGTGACAACGGAAAGATTGCACTCCCTTTAATACTTGCTTTCCCATCAATTAAAGTTTATATGTTGATGTCTTTGGTTACTACTTATTAGTGCATTGACCACCTCTGTGTTTATTAGTGGCTTGCGGGCACCCGACTGCGGGACAAGGTGTGGCTCCCACGGTTGTTTCTAAATTGATCACTTAGGAATAACTTTTAGACATAAGTCGTCATTAAGGGTTTACTCGCCGATGAGAATAGGACCAACGAGAAAGGGTTAATTACATACACTTCATATAAAGCTATCAATAAAACAAGTGACAATCTACTTAATCATAAGGAAAGCCCTCTTATTGTCTCAAGTATCTATCTGTGTACGTGTGTGCTACTTGCTGATTCGTGCCTATTTGTTTATTTTATTATTTAATTGCAAACAAAACTGTGCCAGTCTCTCAGGCTGAAACCCCCTTGCGTTAGGATATTAAAATACTGATTAGATTAACGAGATTATACGTTCCACTCTTAGTGATCGACACTCTACTTACCATTATCTTCATACTGACCGGGTACACTGCTCGTTAAGTGTGTGTGTTATTGATAAGTCGGCTAAATATAAATTTAAAACTTGAGTAGGCATTAAAACTGCTAAACCGCAACGACACATCACGCGCATAAATGAGTCAAACATCTAAACTATCCATGTAAAAAAGAAAATGCAAGTACAAACCCTTATCCAACACATTGTTTATTTTAAAATGTCACAAATTATTTTTTAACACGTGTTGAGGGGGAGACATAATCTTTTCCACAATTTTTTAAACTTGTACTTGCATGCTTTCAGAAATTTGTTTGCTTCAAAAAGTTTTGGTGATAAGATCTCAAGATGGAAAAAGTTGTGTGCCTTAAATGTAAAATATAAGACTTAGAGTTAGTATGATGGTGGTTTAGGACTAGGAATACAAAGACTTAAGGTTAGGGGACTATATGTGTCACAATTGCAAAGTTAATTGATAGATATATAAAGTCAACAAAATTACATCGCAGTTAATTCACTGCAACTTAACTGACAAATCCACCTACCATATTAAATAACCACACCCACCATCATCTACGGCTGACCTTCAATCCGATAATCCACTCACGATCATCAAATTTTGTGAGTAATTTTGTGCTTAAAATGTCATTATAACAGATGGTTTTTAACTTTATCATGATCCAACGGTTAAATATATCACAATTGTGAATTTGAGTTCTAGGGTTTGCGTAAAATTGGGGATCTTTGAATGAGAATGTTTTAGTTGAGAAAAATTGTACAATAATGCTTAAATATTGATAATAAACCTAGATTGTATGCTTAATTACTCCCAGAAACTTCAAATCGTTAGAATTAATTTTTAGGGTTTAAGCGACAAATTTGGGGAAATCCGTATATGAGTGTTATTGTGTAATTTGTATGTTGGGATGTTGTTGTTTTGAGCTTAATTGAATATTTGCATGTTTAGATTGTGCCCAGAAACATGTTGAGTGAATTAATTGAGTTTAAGGGTTTATGAAGAACAACGAACACTAGCAGGTTGATTATTGAGTGTTTATGGATGAATATTGTTATAACTTGGTCAGATTGTTTAGATTAGTCATTAAAACTGATTTAGATAATCTGTGGTTGTAAAATCTAAGTTATAATGAATTTCGATAAAAATCTACGTGGCTGTTCATCTTCAAAGTTATCGAAAACTCTTGTATGAGAGTTTATCGAGATTGCCAAAATTATCGCGATTGGATAATTATCGCTATTGCATAATTATCGCTATTGCATAATTATCGCTATTGCATAATTATCGCTATTTGCATAATTATCGCAAATCGCAATTGCATAATTATCGCAATTGTCATAATTATCACAATTGTGATATTTTATAGAATTTGATCTATTTCCTTAGGTATATCTTTTATACTTATCGAAATGAATCAAATTTTATAGAATTTGGTAATATCTTGATAAATTCTTTGATCAAGCATGTAACAACCAATCATAAATGCAAATGGATGCCATGTGTTGTACCTAGTTTTAACATATGCTAACAATCATGTATATTGCATATTTGTACTTGATTGTTGTTTCAGATCCCATCAAATGGCTGCACCACAACAACAACCTCTTCCAACACTCACTAAAGAAGAAGTTTTTCCTCATGGGTATTCTTTGGAAATTGGGAAAAACAATGCACGAGTAGAGCTTGATAAGATAAAGTGTTCTGACCCAAGCTGCCAGATTGCTGTGGAGATTCTCAAAGCTCATAAGTGCAGAAACCTTCTTGACAGCTCTGACACCATTCCAGAACTGTACATACATCAATTCTGGGATACTTTCACCCTAAGCAGTGATGATAAGTACTTCACAATCCAACTGGATCGTAAAAGGATCAGAGTCACACCTTATCATCTTCGCAAAGCCTTAGACCTTCCAGATGCACCTGAAACTTCCAACCAATTCTACCCGACACCTTAAGAATCTGAAATCATGCAATTCCTTGTAGACATTGGTTATGATGTTCAACCCGACACACCATTAACCAAGATCTCAAAATTCAATGCTAAATACATACCTCAGCCCTGGAGAACTATCTTCTACATAATAACCCGTTCAATATCCGGTAGAGATAGTGGCTTTGAGCACCCAAGACTAAGTCATCTTCAAGTCTTCTGGGGGTTCGTGAACCAGGAAAAGATTGACTTTGCAGCTCTTATCTGGGAAGATATACTATTTCAGATGCGGAAAGCTTTCAAACAAATCCCTTTTGTCCGTTACACCAAAGTTCTCATAAGTTATCTGCTAGACTTACATAAGGACATTGATCGACGACCTACCGATCGAGAGGTTCATCCATACATGATGGATAGAACTTTCCGCAAAGTCTACTTTCCCAAAGGAAGCACGCACAAACAAGGGACAAGACTGCCAGAGTTTCTAATGACTGATAAAATAAAAGAAACTCCAGCATATCTTGCATATGATAAGGCATTCCATGAACGTCGAGTGGGACTTTCTAACTTGGTTGAAGGGTCAGGATCTACGAAGACCCGTTCTTGAAGCAGGTCTAAGACTGGCAGTGCATCAAGTACCTCACTTCCAAAGAAACAGCACCCAAGATCTCTCAAGAGAACAGTACCTAGTAAACCCCAACCAAAATCTGAACCATCTGGAATTATTGATGAAGAATCTGACTCTGAATCATCTGAATCAGAAGAGGAGACTCCTGTTGTTATGACTGTTGAAGAAGCTGAACTTCAAAATCAGATCAACTTTGAAAATGCAAAAAAGATGAGTCTAAAGTTAACTAATGAGGATGAAGAAAGAAGGGCACGATTGGCTGTTGAGAAACAAAGGGAATATGAAATGAAACAAGGAGCAGGAGGATTAGGCACCGTTCAAGAAACAGCTTCAATCCACACTAATCCAGTTAATCAACCCGGAGGATCTGGAGTTGCTACATCCATGATTCAGCCTGACACAGTTATTCAACCTGATAAGGCTGAATCTGTCATTCCTCAGCAACCAAGTTCGGTTAATCAACCTGACTTGGAAGCACAAGCTCAGGGTGGGAAGGAAAATGATCAGGAGAGCAATATAGTCTTAACTGACAAGGAAATCTCAGACTCCATGTTTGATGATGATCAAGGGGGGGGAACAACTCCATCAGGACAATATGGACTGGAATCCTGAAGATGAAAAGGAAATTCTTGGCAATAAGACAACTGAAGCTGCTAAGGAACTTGAGGAAGCAATGGCAAGACAAGAGGAATTAGAAAGGAAACTTAAGGAGGATGCTCAAGCTGACTTGGAAGCTGATAGCTACATCCGTTCTCCATCAGTTCCTCCACCCGAACTTGCTTTGGTTGTTCATAACTCTCAACAGGAATAGAAATCACCACCAGTTCAACCTTCTCCTGTATCATCACCCAAACCGAATACACCTCCTGAATCACCTCCTCACACTCCAACACCTCCTTCTTCCCCTCCAAAGGACTCAGCACCTAACTCTGAAGAACTAATTCCCTCACTTACTCCATCACCGAAGAAATCACCATCACCTAAAGAAAAAGCAACAGTTTCTGATAGTATCAAATCGGCCTTGAAAGGTAAGCATGTGAAAAGAATTGCTCGTGTTACAACAGTGGAAGTTGTATCTCCTGCTGCAAGAAAATTTAAGAAAGCAGTGAAGCGTGCACAAGTCAAGAAGGACAAACAAACAAGTGTAAAAATGGCTGAGATGGAAAACTTAGTCAAGAACTTGTCTCAACAAGTGGAAGAAATGCAGCAAACCAAGCTAAAGATGGATGAGTTTCTAGAATCGGATATTGATGCTAAAATGAAAGCAAATACAAGGCATTACATCAAGAAGTACATTCCTGATCTTCAGAAAATCATTGAAACTTATGTTGATACTACATTTGAAGAAAAGATCAAAATCTTGAAGATTCAGCAACAACATCTTCTGGAATATTCTGTTGAAGATCTTCAAGACGCTCTCCACACCAAGTTGCTTGCAAAATCTTCTCTCAATTACACTGAATTGTCCATCTTGAATGCTATTCGAGAAAATATGGAATCTTGTAAGGCTTCAGCAGATAAGGACAAAAGGAAACGTGATGATGATGAACCAGACCCAGACCCTACTACAAAGAAACTAAAGACTGGTAGCGGATCTGGAATTCATATTGCTGAGCCTACAGGAACCACAACTTCTTCTCCACCTCAACCAAATCCTGAATCTGGTCCTACAGCAACTGAACATCATTCTGAGCATATTCATGAAGAAAATGTGGAATTTCAAACACAAGAAGATCAACCACAATCACCACCACCATCTCCACCAAAGTCTAAACCTTTCAAATCAAAGCCATATAGCAGCAAGAAATCTTCTCAAAAACCAGCTGTTCTCACATGGCTTGTTGATGATGAAGATGTGAACGACAATGAATGGTTTGATCAACTTGCAAGTGCTCAGATCCAAGACGACGAAGCTTCTAAAGTTGAAGACAGTACGTTTGAATTTACACACAAAATCAAACATACTCTAAATTTGAAGAAAATGACAAAGAGAGAACTTCGTAGGATCAAGAATGATGCCTTCACTCTTCTTAAAGACAAATATGCAAATGCGGCTGAGCTGGAGTATCACCTTGAAAACATTGCTCGTGCAATGTCAAGTGAGTTTGACTGGACGAATCCAGACATACTCAGGGTGGGTGGCCGTGACAACAAAAACCGTTCATACATCACAGACTGGACTAAGCCACTACCCGTGATCAGAAAACCACATGGAACTTCAGAAATCCCCTTCCAGTTCTTTTTCAAAAAAGATCTTGAACTACTCGTGCATGGAGCATCAAGCAAAACGAAGTATGCAACTTCAATTACCTTCACTCCTGCAGTAAGTTACCAACATCCTGCCATTGAGGAAGCTGCAATCAACCAGAAGATCTTCATCAAACAACAAGTGATCTATGATCGTGATGCTGAATTAGGAATCCATCACTGGTATGATAAAAGGAAGACTTGGTATAAGTATAAACTCAGCCAAAAGTCTCATGAACAAGTCTACAGTGACCTCAGGATCACGGCAGTGATTAGTGTTTCAGGATCGAAGAAGTATGATTACACATTCCTATCTGCGATCACCGTCAGACGACATGACAACCAGATCTACTCGTTCTCAGAAGCAGATTTTCCTGACTTGAGTCTCAATGATATTGAAGACTTATACCTCACCAAAATACAAGGAAAACTGCAACATCTCTCTACCGATCTTCAGTATGCATTTAGTGCAGCCATCTGCCATTTCATCCGAAGAACGATTATCAAAGAACGAGTAGAAGATCTTCAGTTAGGAGTGGAAAGTTATCAGCAGAAGTTGAATCTCGTTGAGCCCATAATGTTCTTGGAAAACAACCGCGATGCTCAATATACCATGAAGAAATACCCAGTCTTCGGGTTCGTCTACAGAAGTGCAACACATACAAACCATTTCATGTCATTCCACGAGATTCATAAATTCTGTGACGATACGCTGAAAAACGTTAGAGATGGGTTAGTTCTTCGAGTTCGAGATCATGAGTTGAAAAAGTCAACAAGGTGGACACATAATGAGCTCAAACAAGTGATGCAGTTCATCTTGAAGATTGAAAGAAGGTTGTACCGGAGGGATCAGATTCGGAGACTTGAGAGTTATGTGGGCGGTCGTCCATCATTTCCTATCAGACTATATCAAAGGACGGACCCAGAATTCACAAAGTTTAACAAAGGAGGTTGATGTGAGCATTTGAATTCATTATTCATAATTCTTTTTCATTAATTCTTACCTCATGCCTGTGACATTACGGCTTGTGCACACATAACAGTGTACAACCCGGACCCCAAAGAAAGGACCCTGATGTACGCTTCAGTGCCTCAATCCTGAAAAAGGAGCGAAAGCTTCTTACATATGAGCAGAATTAAACCAGAATGTTTTTCTAAAGTTTTTCAAATATTCTACTCATAAGGACAAGTATTCTCTTGTCAAGGGGGAGTATTTGAAAAAATAATCTTTGTTCATAAATACAAATGTTCTTGATATTCTTCCCTAAAACTCAAAAACAGCATATTTTAATCATAAAGTTTTCCAAAAACATCATGAGTATGCTATTTTTGAGGGGGAGAAGTAAAAGATGATTAAAATATGGTGTCTCATTGCTGAAATCTCACTAGTGCTCGACTCAGAATTGACCCTCGAATTGACGGTAGGAAAAGTCAGTAGTCGAAAGGACATATCCCAGACGGGTAATAATTTCAAGCCAGTTTATCTGGTGATGTAAGCGTGTCTCAAAAAGGATGTGTCTGAGTAGAATATACCGATTTTGAGTGATAATCTTTGAATCGGATCTGGACGGGTAATAATTTCAAGCCAGGTTAACTGGTGATGTAAGCGTGTCTCACGACGATTAGGTTCATTGAAAGTCAATCAATTCAAAAGTGCCAACTCTTCCCGATATGTGCAAATTTCAATTAATTACTTAATGAGCACATGTTAAGGGGGAGTATTTCTGAAAATCATCAAACTCTCAAGGTGTCAACAAAATGTCTTTACAATTATCGACACTTTGAAAGATTTTCAATAGTTTGGATTATGGCATCATTAGGATAGTCATGGAGTTATAAGGTGACTAAGGTTAGGGAAAACCGTCCTATGATCCGCCAGAGCCGGAGGGATCTACCCAAGGACAATACCAATAGTTTAGAACTAGAAAGTCCTAGGTATGATATAAAAAAGGAGAAAATGAATGAACGGAGAAAGAAGGGGTTGAAGAATTAAAAAGAAAAGCAAAGAAAAGGGTGAAAAGAAATAGCCCTCCATTTGTTCAACCTTAGGGCAGACACCGGGTTCAATTCATAATCTACTGGTTGATGAGCATCACCGGTATTGAAGACAAAAGACGTCATGGACCCAGTGACGCACTACACTAAACCTTCTAAGCCACTCAAGTGTCTCTCAAAAGACATTTGTTTCATTCACACGGAGAACCCTTCATAATCTATCGACCTCTCATTACGAGAATGTTGATATTGAAAAGTGGTGCGTGGTTTTGCAACCTTACAACAGGTTTTACCTCTCGAGGGATCTCAAGAGGCTTACAACCCCACCAGGCAGTGTACCTGACCGATGTAGTATAGTGTAGTGGTAAGTACGGGGGATTGATCGTTCTCCACAGGGAATAGTGTTCGTTAGGTATGAAAAACTACTCTAATAGGTCTAAGGGTGAGAGAAGATTCTTTTTTATGTTTTTATAATTTTATGAAAGCAAGTAAAATCTCGGGTTTGAAGGAGTGGGCGGAATTAGTTGCTAGTCAACTAACCCAAGTTACTACGAATGCAAATAAAATAAAATAACAGAAAATGAAAAGGTGGTAAAACTTATATGGAGAGAAATGTGTTTACTTAGATTTCCCTACTCCCTAACTATCTTTTACCGGTTGATTAGTGTGTATTAATTGCATGGATGACGGGTGTATTCCTTAATACCAATCGTGGGGTGGCGTACGTACTTCCCCAACTCTACAAGCTCCTACTTCACTACTATGTCGAGCCGGCTAGGAAGCTCCTAACATGGGATCACTAGAATTCGCTCATGCATTAAATACAACAATAAAAACCTTTAGTACGCATTGGTTCATGTTTCTTAAGACGTTCAAGTAAGTTACCAAATAGGAAGTTAGCCAGTTTTCTTAAGCCTAACATAGATGAACAATCATCCAATACAACTAACAACACACTAATAACCAATAATCAATAGCTAGGTTTCATTAGATCTAAGCAAACACAAGATAAATCTAGCCTAGCATGTTAAACAAAAGATAAGAACAAGATAGAATCAAACAACACATAGACATATTGAATGATTAATTGATAACTTATCTTCAATGTAACATGGAAGATCTCAAGGCAAAAAGCCTTGAAAAAGCTGCCAAATTCGTCTTAGGGTTTTCACACACAAAGTTCCTCAATAAGTTCCACACTAATGACAAAAAATTGCAAAACTATATATAGACTTTCAGATCTGACGGCGTCACGTTATGGAGTGTGACGCCGTCACCTCGCCGCTTTTAGGGTTCCCGGATGACCTTCTTGACGTCGTCCCTCTTTAGCTCTCCAAAATCCGTTCTGGCTTATCAGGGGTTGACGCCGTCAGAATTAGGGGTGACGCCGTCCCTCTTTAAATTAAGCCGTGACGACCTTGATCAGATTAAAGCGTGACGCCGTCAGAATTCCCATGCAAATTTCTCTGGCTTATCATGAGTAAATTTCACATCCACCTTTTCTTGCCAAGCCATGACGCCGTCCAGGGATAATCCTGACGCCGTCAAAGGTAATTTCCAGCATGATTTTGAGACTTTGTCATTTTCTTCACTTTTATGCTCCAAAAACGTCCAAAATGCTTCCTTTTCCAGATTTCTTCTCAAAAGTACCTAAAATGACAAAAGGAACGATTTAGGGCAATATTTGACAAATAAATACGATTTAGGGCTTAAATGACCCCTTAAAAGCGGTACACTTTTTGCTTCATCACGAGAATGTTGATATTGAAAAGGAGGCAATCTGCTCCACGCCTCCGACGACCAAAAAAATGTGCACTAATTGAGTCTAGAGCCATGAGATTCATCAAAAATCTCTTAGGTACACTTAGAATTACTCTGGTGTTCTACATCATGGGCATCAGTTGTAAGTTAGGAAAGTGTCCTTCGCAGATCTTAGCAATCTGCCGAGAACATTCATGAGAAAAGTCACAATGGTTATTATCAATGATTGAATGGAAATCCTGCCAGAGCAACATCAAACAACTCTGACAGCAGGTCACTTCGGTAACTCCTTGTGGGTTACACTTAGTGTTTGCTCCAAACGGTCTACAGTCGTGGGGTGATCTCCAGTGACTCACTGAATCGTGGGTTCATGATGCGCGTGATGTGTCGTTGCGGTTTAGCGGTATTAATGCCTACTCAAGTTTTAAATTTATATTTAGCCGACTTATCAATAACACACACACTTAACGAGCAGTGTACCCGGTCAGTATGAATATAATGGTAAGTAGAGTGTCGATCACTAAGAGTGGAACGTATTATCTAGTTATTCTAATTAGTATTTTAATATCCTAAGTTAGCTATACAACCTAATCTAACGCAAGGGGTTTCAGCCTGAGAGACTGGCACGGTTTGGTTATGATCAAGTAGAAAACTAAACTAATGAGCACGAATCAGCGATTAGCACACACGTACACAGATAGATACTCGAGACAATAAGAAGACCTGTCCTGATAATTAAGTAGTTTGTCACTTGTTTTATTGCTAGTTTTATATGAAGTGTATATAATTAAACCTTTCTCGTTGGCTCTAATCTTATCGGCGAGTAAACCCTTAATGATTACTTATGTCTATCCTACTTTTCTAGAGTATTGGGCATTTGTGATGCCCACGTCTTGTATACGCTAGAATAGATAGGCGAGGAAGGGGCATGGCGACCCAAGCAAGACTCAGCTAGACACAGAGATTATCAATGCACTAATAAAAGTCACCAAAGACATCAACATATAAACTTTAATTAATGAGAAAGCAATATTAAGGGGAGTGCATGATTTTCCGTAGTCACATGATACAAGCCCATCAATCCTGATGAATTAAAGTGTACTAATACAATAAAACAAAACTACTTAATGAATTGAAAACATGCAGGACCTTTTTACAGCTCTTGTATCTTCGTTTAGGTGTGTCTTGTGCTGCTTGGTCGTCTGAATTCGGCTCTAGGGTTATATGGTCTTCGTATGTGTCCAAGACTTAGCTCTTTTTTTTTCTTTCGAAATTCGTCTGGCCTTGGGGTATTTATAGTTTCTGCATGAGGGATAGATGTGGCGCATAGAGTTTATAGATGCGGCGCATTGACTTAACTTCGCGTGGGGTTCAAGATTAATATATTCAGGAATATTCGTACACCGTCTTTAGATGCGGCGTATCTTGATCTTTGTATGCGGCGCATGTACTTGGATTGTAACTTGTGAAATCTTGATAGTGATACGCCGTATGTTAGATGTATATTGCGGCGTATCTGGAGTAGAACGAGCTTGATCTTCTGGATTTCAGTAGGCTTTTGACATCTTGCTTGTTTTGCTCCATAATTAGTCTAAAATGGCCAGGTTTCACATAATGCTTGTTTTTACCTGAGAATCACTAAAGTAAACATTAATGTATCGATTCTCATATATAATATAATAAAACAAGTCAAATAAATAGGATAAATGATGATAATAAAATGTAATTATTTGAGTTCATCAGTGCACTTCGGTGTGTCCGTGTTATCCCTTTCGGGGGAATCCGGTTCAGAACGGCCTGGGTTAGGATTTGAGAAAGTCTTCACACTATGCTGTTGACAATCTCAAGTCTGAGCCTATAAGTACCGGTTGGTTCGTGCTGATGCTGCTGCTGCTGCTGAGGATCTAGAGTTCAACCATCAAGACTCCATCATGTTCATATCTTGAAGAAATGTTCTCTCAAAGACTCAGTAACAACAAAAGTTCAACATATGATATAGTAAAGTCAAAAGTTCAAGCACCTCAACCTTTCTCAAGTTTAAGATTGAAAAGTGAGAACATGTTGCAGAAAACAAGTCAAAGACATATGAGCATGATGGAGAAGACGAGAAGATGTTGGAGATTGGCAGATCGAGACAACATCATATCATCCTAGAACAAGAACAAAGAAACAAAGATTATAAAGACGTCGGAAGCCAAAGAAGCAAAGAAGACGTCGAGCAACATTGATGATCAAGACTTAGGGGGAGATTGTTAGGAACACGTTTCAAATATATTTCAAGTCTTGTTCATTTCAATACATGTTGCTTAAATAGGGCTTTATATTTGTGTTTAAGGTGCGGTCCATTTGAAGCCCATGGACCGCCCATTTAAGTCTTAATTCTTCTAGAAACAATTCATGTAAGAGTTGCCCTAATCCCTTGCCTATAAATAGAAGGGTAGGGAGCTCATTTCTTTTGTTGGTTATTCATGTATGGTGCAAAAGCTTTGTTCCTTTATCGTATGAATTGAATTACCATTCCAAATCTCTTCTTTTCTTATCTTATTCTTCTTCTCTTATTGCTTATTAGTTTATCTCTTAATCGTAGCATATTAGATTAATAGTAGTACGTGTTTTAGCTTTCATACGTGGGTGTGTTGTTGAGATATACTCGACCTACAGATCTGACTTTACTTTTATCTCAGATAACCTTATTTTTGATAGTCAGATGGAAGAGAGTGATGAGTCCGTGACGGAACCCGAGCTCACAGATTATCATCATATGATTGATTCTCTTCATGAGGAGTTCTCCGGTGAACTCACTCATATCATACCTCCTCCGGAGTATGATTACTTTGATTTTGAGGAAGATCATGACCCAGGGGGAGATGTAATCTATCCTAAGAGTTTTCTTGTCGATGATATCATCCCGACCCTCCCACCCGAGGTTTTTGTTGATGAAGAATGGATTTCCATTCTGATAATGATCTTTCTCCCCTTCTTCACCTATTCGGTGACTTCTCCTTTTCTTCACTCATT